>CM053401.1:121259414-121295006 GCA_028644305.1 Xerus rutilus | reverse complement strand
AAAAAAAAAAAAAAAAAGAAAAGACTGATGCTTAATGAGATTAAACCCATGTCTCCTAACCCAGGTCTCATGACTAGAACTGGGTATTTCCTGGATTTCAAGGCAGGTCTAATTTCTAGTCTCTGACCCCTATGTTATGGTGCCTCCCATGCGTCTTTCAGTTCAGAATCATTTAGTTGAAGATATTTGACAAAATGTATTGATGTTGAATGTGATCATGATGCATCTATTAAATGCCACCCAGTGTAATAAAAAGGGACTTCAGAGGCCATACATAATGCATTATGAACCCTCTGTATGCTTCCAGACAAGCAGAGTGATGGTAAAATAAGGATGAAGACCAGCTAACCGTGCTCATTACAAAGATGAATTTCTGATTTCAGTTTCCTTTTGTGGAAGTAGGGTGATGGTAGGCAGATGCCAGAGTCACTGGTCTACCAAGTGAAAAGGTGATAAATACTTTTTATGGCCCAAACATGTCCCTGTCATGTGCAGAGCAAAATTAACAAGGGTAAATCAGGACAAGACATTATGTAATGTTCACTTCACATTGCTCTGGAGTTTCCATTGTGACTGAATTATTGGATTTGCAATACCTGTTTGCCTGCAACTTCCCTAGATTTTATTTCCATATTCAGTCATTAAATGCAGTATGCTGTCTTGTACATTAAAATACACATTAACTGCTCCATCATAATGATATGTAATTGAACATTTATCAAAATCTAGAGAAAAAGGTGTTAAAATGTTATAATCAACATTTAAGACATGAAAAATTATCATTAAACTTTATAGTGTAATGAAAAATCATGGGAAGCACTTAATATGTTCAGCACCTGAAATTATTGCTTGGGTAATACAGATATGCAGCTTTTTTTCTACATTGCTCATCTCAATAATTCTCTTCCTTTCCAAAAGTGTTGACCAATGATATTTTCTGTGCAAATAAAAATCAAGCTCTACACAATTTCTATTTCTACAAAATAAACACTCATTTCCTCTCATCTAGGAAGAGGCCTTTCATAGGAGCCCAGGAAACTGACTGTTTTTTATTTATTTATTTATTTTTTTGCCTATAAGTCTAAAATGTGAACATTGGGGACTATCAAGATAGGTATCATTGTGGGAAAACCACACTCTATTAGCTAGTTTCTCACTAGCCTCTTAATTTCCCTTAACAGAAATTTTGTGCCAATAAATGCTATGGACCCAAAGAGAGTTGACCAATAAATCTTGGCATCTAACATACAGTAAGTGCTCACCAAATAGTTTTTTAAATAAAAGAATGAAGAATTAATATGAAAAATCCAGAATCACACATTTATAGTAAGTTACACATATTAATTTTAGGACTTTCTTATTTTTTGATGTCTTATGTGTCAAAATAGGAAGAGGTTTTGAAAACCAGAAAATGCTTTGCTTCAACCTGCATGTTGTTCTGAGATTTGTTCTAGGGGATGACAGCACATACAGGAAGAACCACAGAGCCTGAATGAAGGAATTTCTGGTCAAGCTGTGTTTAATAGGACATTAAAATGAACCTGCATTGGGATTTTTCACTGGCAATCAGTTAATAAGATAGTAGGATTTCCTGATATAGTTTTGTGTGGCTAAAAGTGATTTTCAGACACTTTTCAAAATTTGTTCTGGTTAGTTATACATGACAATAGAATGCATTATGATACATCATACATAAATGTAGTATAACTTCTCATCTTCTGGTTGTACATGATATAGAATCATACCAGTCTTGTAGTCATGTATGCACATAAGGTAATAATTTCTGGTTCATTATACTATTATTCCTACCTCCATATCCTCTCCCCTCCCTTTATTTCCCTCGGATAGACACCTTTTTAAATCCACAGTGTGAGGGGCTGGGGTTGTGGCTCAGTGTAGAGCGCTTGCCTGACATGCTTGAGGCACTGGGTTCGATTCTCAGTACCACATAAAAAGAAATAAATAAAATAAAGATATAAAAAAAAATCCACGGTGTGAGTAGTAGTGACCTAGTGAATAGTACTAAGGCAGCTCACAATGGGTTGCTATAGGCTTCTAGTTGGTTAGAACACTGAGGCTTCTACAGATTCAAGGTGGTTTTGAACTTGGGTTTCTATCCAACCAACCAAAAGGGAGTTCAAATAAGACGTGAGAAGAAAGTACAAACCCTAATGAGACACCATGATCTGTACCTCCCTCATTTCTCACAGCTGCAAGTTCAAATTTTTCACCTGGGACAATTAACTTATTAAAAAGTAAAGGTTTATTTTGGCTCACAGTTTTTGCAGGTTTCAATTCATGATTGGCCCACTGTTTTAGGTCTGTGGCGAAGTAGCACATGATGGTGGAAATATGTAGTGGAGAAAAACTGCTCCTGGCTCTGAAGCAGAACAAAAAGAAGAAACTAGGACCCCACAATCCCCTTAGAGAGCATGCCCCCAATTACCTAAGTTCTTCCCACCAAACTCCACATGTTAAAGTTTCCACCACCTTCCAATATCACTATCCTAGAGAAAGACCTTTAATACATGGGCCATTAGGGGACATTCAAGATCCATTGAGCACTGATAACCAGATAACATTTTCCCATGTTTATAATTAGTCATCCATAGTAATGTGCATTCTGCTTCTCTCTCCAACTCTTGACTGTGCTGCAGTAGGATGGCTGGAATTGCATCTCAGCACTCATCCAGCATGGAACCTGGGTGGTGGTAAGTGCAGGATTCCATTTTTGTCTGGTAGCAGTTGCTAACTGTGCCCTTTGTGGTGTGCAATTATTGCTTTCTTTTTTCTCTTCTTTTTGTTTTTATTAAAATGAAGCACTGTGTACTCTAGAAGGCAGTTTCACATACCTTATTTCACCCTTTTGACAACCTCTGATATCATTCTCATTTCTCAGATGAAAAGCTAGAGCTGGGTGATAACAGGAAAAATCACCAAATGGTGTAGGACCCTTTGGTTTCCTACCACACAATCTTTCACTATATCTCTATCTTCTACAAGTTTTTGAATTTTGTTGGTTTTTCATGAAAGCAAAAATGAGCACAGAACAATCAACTTATAATGGGAGGAACTGGAGTATGGTTAAAGCAGAATGTGAACAACGGTTGCATATTCTTTAGAATCTGAATCTCTAGTCTCTAGAGCCTCAAGGACATATCCAGCCTTAAAATTCACAAGACTGTAAGAACACTTCCTTTTGAATCAATGCTTTTTGACTTTAGAATCCAATTTTACCAATTTTCATCCTCTAAGGATACATTTTAATCTTACCAGTGACGCGATCTTCTTTTGAATATCATCCAGGGATCTGTGCACAGGAAGAATATGGCTCTACATGACCCATGAAAGAAAATAAACCCAAACTCAAATGACTGTCCCTTTTTTTGTTTACCTGCCAGTACACAATTGTAATAAATCAGAAGAGATTTTTTGAAATTCTTCTGGCTAGCAAAGAGCACTTGAAGGGTTAACATATAATGACCGATTCTTTCTTTGTAACACACACACACACACAAATTACAAAGAGTCGAAGGCCATTTTTCTGTTTTCTTTAAGAAATTTTAAATACGTACTATGTCTGAATCCACACCCATATTATAAAAGCACTGAAATCAAATAGCCATGGTTCATTCCTGGCCTTTGATTTTTATATCCATGCATGTTAAAAAAAGAGAGAGAGGGAAAACCAAACATGTGTGCTGCCTTTTAATAAAGATCATATTAAAAATTCAATAAATAGCAATATCTCTGATCTCTTAACAAAAGCTTCTGGTGTACAGGAAATTAAATGAAAAAAAAAAACCTTGTTAATCCTTTTTGATTTCTGTACATTGTAGCTAGAAGCAGAATTCTTTAACTCACAGATTTCTCCTTTTTTTCCCTTTTTACATTTTTTTTAATCTTTTCTTGCAAAAACGTTGTCTGGGCAACAATATAAGTGCAGCTTGATTCTTGGAAACATTTAAAAATGAAGGGGGTGTGTGTGGGATGGGGAGCGAGGTGTTGTGTCATTGTCTCAATCCGGTGGCCTTGCAAGGAAGAATCCACCTCGAACCAGGTGATAACCTGATAGACTTTATCTTGTCTTTCCCCGGCCTCCCTGAAGCCTGCCAACACTTCCACTGGCTGTTAGGCATTTTAAATATCCCCCCTGAGCCCTAACCTCACCCCCTTTCTCTTCTTGTCAGCTGGAATGTCTCAGAGCTGTCAGAAGCTTGTTGCTTATTGATGTTTCCGTGTGTTTTATGTCTTTTCTGAGATATGACAGGCCTTGACACAGTGCTGATTTCAATCAGGCTGCTTCTGGAGAGGCCTAAGATTTTTAGTTGCACAATCCACGTCTTGAGCATACTTCAGAGGCCTCTGTCTAATGAAAATGTTTCAGGAGGCTGAAATAAAGGCCCTGTGCTCAACAAACAGCAGCTGAAGAATTCACAAGGTTTGAAAAAACACGTGTGTGTATGCGCACGCTCACACGCATACCCCCCAAACCTCCCCCCTCCTGCTTTTGTTATAAAAAAAGCAAGAACAGAAAGTGACCTCCTGAGCCAAAGGTTCTGACACTGAATCAAATCCCTTTAGACCTGAACTGACAGGCTGGGCCTGGCTTTAGATTACGTTATCACATCTTAGAACGAGGCTTGTATGTACCTCAGGATTCCCTACATGTGAAGAGCTGACGATTTTACCCTTGCTACTTATTAAGTCAAGTTCTGATGTCTTGTCGAGAATGAAAGCCTATCACACACACAGGGCTGGAAGAAAGGGCAAAACACTAACCGGCGATGGAAATAAAACATGGAGCTGGTGGTGAACTCATTCCTGTTATTTACAAGGCTGGCCACAAGGAGACTAAAAATATTAGAAAATTAATTTTGGTAACTTGTGTGATTTCCTGAAACTTAGACATTTAAGTTTTTATATCATGCTCACCATATTTAAGCTAGGTAAACAAGGGACTTTGGAGACCTAAGGCATTTTTTCTAGCCATATCAGTGCTTTTTTGGAGGCTGCTATCAAATTTCCCTCTAGAAACCTGAGCAAGAGTTTGTATAACACCTAGTTTTGTGGAGAGTCTGACAAGTTGTACAAATCTGATCAGGTCTAATGATCTCTGTTGCTGGGTTCACCAATGTGACGTAGGAATATTGAAGTCTTTCATTCCTTGGAAGGAGGGTTTCTTTTCATTACTGATCTTTCAAACTTCAAAAGTTGAGCAATTGGCATGAGCTTCTTGTAAGGCAATAAGGCTCCAATGATGAGGACCAAACTTGAAAACTTCTCAGAAACTAGTGTTCTTCTTTCCTACAGGACAAGGCACCCCCTCATGGAGCTGCAAGTAATATTTATGATTTTCTTGGAGACCTCCAGGGAGAAAAAGACATAATATGATAATATGCCAAGAGCATCTAGAATAAAAATATTGATTGAGGAAAAATATTTAAAGTATAACAGGCAATTAACCAAAAATTCCTGAAAGCAAAACAAAAAAAAATCTGACTTGGTTTCTTTTGTGGGTAAGTGCAGTGTAGGAGAAGGAATACAAGCTTTCTCACTCAGGCCCTGGAAGCCTACCCTTGGGTGACATGTGGGCTTCAGTCTAATTCATTAGTGATAACATTGTTAAAGTGATATTTCACATTAGAATGTAGGTTTTTGGCTTCTTTGGAAAAATTAACCAGTGTGGAAATGGTAATAATGAGCCCTGGCAGTTCTGATTAGACAGGCCCTGCACTCTCCATAGGCCACAATTGACCATCTCTTTTTGCCTCTGTTATGCTATAAGCTGGAGCCTCTGTAGCACCTGATTGATAAACCTTGATTTTGGAGGTAGACAACCTTGTATTTGGGTATCAGCTCTGCCATTTGATAGCTGTGTTACTTCACACAGCGAACTTAACTATTCTAGGTTTCCTTAGTTGAGAAATATAAAGAATACATTGTACCTCAGATGTTATTTGGATGTTAATTGGCATCACTAATGAAAAGTACTCAGCTCATTATAAAAACCCTTGATAAATATTAGTACCATCTCCCATCCCCTCCATATATAGAAGACAGAAATGTGATCATCCTTTTTTTTTTTTGTCCTAAGTCAGGTTCTTTACTGTGTTATCAAAGTTGGAGTTTTTTAGTGTTTTTGGTTGGGAAAAAAAAATCCTCTGCCTCTAAGCCACATGGAGTGAAAATTACCTTTAAAAAAAGTGCTCCTCACCTTCATTCCATTTTTAAAATGTTATGATATTTTTAACAATATTAATATAATAACAGTAGCATGTGTTTATTGGGTTAGTCTGTATTTTATGACTTGGTATCGAATTTATGGCTTGTTTCTACCAGTACTGTCACTATTAATTTTTGTTCCCATTTTTTTCATCAGCTGGAACATTGTCATAGAACTATTGCCTGCCCGTGATAAGCAGCCCCCGCTATTATTATTTCAGGTCTGCTTATCAACAGTCAACACATCTCCCCAAATTATGTTTTTTGGAGGAAAAGAAAAAAAAACTATGTTATCAATTTAACCTCTTAGTCACCAAAGAGCCCCTTTCTTTCAGCCACTCATAATAATTCTGGCATGATGTGCTATGAAGTTAGAGAACTAGGAAAGCAATCAGGAAGAGAACTGTCACTGAAAATATCTCAGGGGAAGAAAATGTCTTCACAGTGTGACTTTAAGATAGAAATTTATATTGGTCCTGACTGGTGACCCAGCCCATGCAAACTGGGGCCCAGGAGTCTGGGTGGCTACTGACCCTTGGAAGGGCTGGTTGAGACAGCATCGCCTGCTGGGAACTCCCAGAGATCAGGGGCCTGCCAGGCTCTTGGAAAATGACTGCCAATTTGGCCTAGTCTCAGCTGACTGCATGCCCAGGAGGGAGGGTATGGCAGTAATAAAGCAGTTTAGTGGAGAAAGATATTGCTTCAAGCTCCCAAAGCTTCCAGTCTATTTTATGACAACATTACTCACTCACACTTCCACACAGACACACACACAGACACATGACATGTGAGCGCTCACTTGGCGTTGGGAAATATATTTTACTTTGAGCAGAGAAAGATTCATGCAAAAACTGAAAATGCTATAGTTTAAAGTTATGTTTCTAATTATTTCAGAAGTGATGAAATACTTTAGCATTTCCTTCTATAATTGAATAATAAGAAAATTCTGGTGGTATAACACCCACAGGCTAGATATGAACCTGAGGATTCTAAGGTTCTGTTGGCAGCCCCATGACTGATATCTTGAACAATTCTCCATTTGCTCTCTTAACCTTTAACTGAGAGGAATATTTGACTCTTTTTTTTAAAAATATTTTTTAGTTGTAGGTGGACATAATATATTTATTTTACTTTTATGTGGTGCTGAGGATCGAACTCAGTGCCTCACGCATGCGAGGAAAGCGCTCTACCACTGAGCCAGAGCCCCAGCCCGAATATTTGACTCTTAAAGATGCTTTAAGGGTTAGAATTCTAAGAATCCTTTGCAACTTTTCAACGAATTATAGTACTCAAGGACTGCAAGTTCATATTTACATATGCTATATCTTACAATATAGAGCATATTATATACAACCGTTATAGCAGAATGGTATCTAAAAATGGATTAGAACTACCCAAATTTGCAACTTTCAGATATTTATTCTTTTTTTTTTTTTTAAGACAAAGTACCACAATTCTGAAAATCCAAAGGAGAGACAACAGGTAATAGGTAGCATTTTTTCATTGTATATGATATCCACTCATTTAAGGAGCAAGAATCAAGGACACATTTCAACACTACAGTGAGAAAGGTGCTATGCTTTACAATGAATATGGAGAACTGAGTTTTGCTCTCTGCATCAAAGTAAACAAATATTGATGAGTGTCTATTGTGTTTCTGCATCCTTGGTGCAAATCTCACACCATCCAGGAAATGTGGAAAAAATCGTTGTTTCTGTTTTATAAAAGAGGAGACTGAGGTTAGGGAAGTTATACAGCATGCTCAAAGCCAAGAAGCTAACACCTGAGGGGGCTGATGTTTTCAGTCTTTCAGACGTTCTGTCTCCAATTTTATTAAGCTTCAAAAACTCATTGTGCAAACAAGCATGATCAATGTTAAGGCCTTTCCTAGCAGGATATTCTTACAAAATCATCCTGAGAAATCTGAATACCTTCTGTACATTTTTCCAGTAGGAGGACCACTTAAAAATAAAAATCATAATCCAAGTTTACAATACATAGACAGCAATAATCCATTTTGTCATAAGGATGTACCATGCTTTATGCATATGATCTCAAAGATACAGGTAGGGAAAGTAAAATGATTTGCAGTTCATTTTGTAAGCATCATTATTTCTCTTTGCAATTTTTATAAATTGAGATTCAAAAGTGAAGATTGGGCCTAAAAAGTGTTAAGGGACGTAATCCAGTCTTTTCTCTCTTGCAAAAGTAGCACCATCTACAATTGACTAATTACAGGGAGAACTGGGCATTCCATGAAGATTAAGGGCAAGCGGCTAATTACACCCACAAGTGGCTAACAGCAACTACAATTAGCTGCTTATAGGAGTAATTATTGGTGTAGCCAATTTTGTACCCCAAAATAATTACAGGTGCAAAATCTCACATGCCGTTAGACATGCTCTTTTTCAAAATGCTGGCCCAGTGTGTGTAGAGTTCTCCCAGAAAGAGAAATAACCAGAGAGCTCCAAAATTTGAGATGCCAAAATGTTATCAACTTTTAAACTGCCTTTTTCATTCATTTTTGTGCTCAAGAAATGGTGGTTAACTTAATTCATACACTCTAGTAATACTTAAAGCATTCAAGAAATAACAGTAGAGATTCCATACTACCTTCTGAAGATAATTCACTAATTAGTCGGTAGCAAAATGTATTGGAAAACCTGTATTAAGGTGAGATCAATCTATAGCAGCTACTAATGTTGTCAGTGTCAAGTTCTGGGTTAAATCCTTGCTCTTAAAGATGGCACCATTCACATACTCGACTGATAGACATTTTTGGAATTCCTACTGTATTCCAGGCATTCTATCTGTATGTGCAGACTTGAAAGAAAAGGCATCTGAGAGACTCTTTCCTTGCTCAAGTTCTTGAAATTTATCCCTGCTTTGGGCAGCCCAGAAATAGAGGTGTATTCAGAGTTTACTTTTTGGCTCAGAAATAAAACCAATGACATATTGTCTTAGTATACTTCTCCAAAATAAACAGATGTACACCTCCATCCCCAAACAGTCAACAAACTCTAGGCAGACAGCAAACAACCACCCTGAGATTCCAAAAGTTTCTATTTGGCTTCTAAATTATGTAATAATATGAAAAGGAAAAAAATCTCAACAATTAAATTTTTATCTTTTCACATATCAAAAATTTCTCATTTAAAAAAAAAAGCCAATTCTGTTTATCATGTATTCCATCATGGATCATTTCCGTCATTATTTCCTTGATGCCACAGGACAGGCATAAAACAATCTATTCTTAGTCAATCATGAGGCATTTAATTTAAAGCTATAATGCCATCTGATTTTGAAAAGCCAAACCTCGAAGGCAAGCATGAGAAAACAAGATTGCAATGTATTCATAAGAAGTACATTTCCAGAAAGGAATCAAATGCTTGAAAAAAAAAATCCTCATCTTCTATTTATATCACCTAGAGACACTATTGCTTGGTCAGCAGGCAGGGATATAAGCAAGTAGAGAAGTGAGTTTGAGGTGGAAAGACAGAGCACTTGGGCTGGGTAGACCATGGTGCCTCTGTCACTGCAGAGATTTTACCTCTGTCACTGCAGAGATTTCTATTCCTGATTGTAATTCTAATTGATCTGTCTGGACTTCTGGCATGGTGTTTCATCTAGTGACAGCACAGCCTTTTTCTTGAGAGTAGCCATTCTGAACTATGGTAACAATATTATACACTTTTTTATTTTATACAGACCTGGGTTTGAATATAGGCTCCCACTTACCAGTTTGGTGACGATGTAAGTTCCTCAACCTCCTGGAAACTCAATTTCTTCATCCATAAAAACATGTAAGATAGGTTGGGTACAGTGGCACATGCCTCTAATCCCAGAGACTGAGGAAGCTGAGGCAGGAGGATCCCAAACCCAAAGCCAACCTCAGCAACTTAGTGAGCCCTCAGCAAGTTAGTGAGACTCTGTCTCAAAATAAAAAAATAAAATGGGCTGGGAATATAGCTCAGTAATAAATGGTAAAGTGCTTCTGAGTTCAATCTTTAGTACCAAAAAAATCAAACCAAACCAAAACAACAACAAAATATCAAACCTGTAAGATAGGAATAACAATGCCTTTATTTATGGGGTTGCTCTTGGGACCAAAGTAATGTTTGCTATCCAGTGGGGACCTCAGGCTAGCTGTCATTATCTGAGAGGGAGAAACTGCATAATCTTCAACATGAAAAAAAAAAACCAAAAACAATTAATACCTTAAAGTACATAGGCACTCACCTTTCCTGTTTATAAAACATTATTCATTATAGTTAACACTACTTGAATCACAAAGAAGGAGTACAAGTTCATTCATTCATTCCTTGAACAAATGTTTATTTAGTAGAAAAAATAATATGTAATGCTTAATAGCACTTGTTACAAGCCAGGGACTCATTTAAATTCTACATATATTGATCCTTACAACCATCCTTGTGCAGTAGGTGCTGTGGTCAGTCCCATTTTACAGATATGGAAGCCAAATTAGAGAGGAGTTAAATCACTTGGTCAAGCCCTAGAGTTGGAAAGTGAAGAGCCAGGGTCTGAACCCAGATAGTCTAATGCTTTCTTATCTCCTATGTCCAGATTGCTCAGAGGTGAGTGTAAACATACAGATCCCAGTACTTAGAAGAAGTGTCTCAGAATCTCTCTGTTGGAGGAGGTCACAGCGGTTCTCCCAGTGGGAGAGGTGACGTGTGAAGCATGACACTCCTTCAGGCATTGCGCTGCCCTGTTGTAATATGCTTCTTGCTTGTCTTTGCAGGTAGGTTGTAATTCCATAAGGCTCTGTTGCTGTGTGGACACTGCTGCATGCCAATGCCCAGTCCTTTCTTAAGTGGTAGAAACTATTCTAAGATGAAAAGCATCGTATCCTACTTCAGAGGCCAAAGTGACCCAGCGGCACCTGAGATACATCCTGTCCTCTAGTACAGCAAAATCACCCAGCTGTTCTACAGATACATTTGAGATCCACACATGAATGAGGAGTTTATAAAACATGGCATACTCCTTATTTACTATAAAAGTAAAAGGACAAGATATTTTGCTCATTTAAAATATTTGCTTTTAAGGGGAGCTCTGACCTGAATTGTAAACAATGCTTCAGGAATGATGAAAAAGCTCACTAGATTCTTTTTCTATAGGAAAACCATGAATACAAATTGTAGCATCTGCTTCATATGCATATTAGAATAGTCAGTATATTAATAGAGAGACTGGTTGCCCAGATGCCAAGGAGCCTGGCATGAGCCCTTTCTGAACTGATGCAACCACAGAGGAATTTAGAGTGTCAACTGCCAGGTTTGGCACAGGTTCCTTACTCAGACATCACATGCAATTTGGAACAAGGTTGGATTATGTGTGTCTGGCTTCCTCACATTAGATGAACCATGAAATGCTTCCAAAAGAGACTATTTGTTTATTTTTTATTTGTACTAGGAATTGAACCCAAGAAAATCAGTTTTGAAATCTTTTCTTTGAATGTAAAGTTAAGTGACTTTCAGAATCAGATTTGGGATTGCCCCCAGAAAACAACAGACTGTAAGATCAGAAGGATTAAGACATCAAAACAATTTAGTTACTAGAAATCCAGCATTCTACTGTCTTTGCAATAGATAAATTGTTCTATGAAACTGGAAGCATTTAAATTCTAGGTTGGGTAAAGATCCTCCAAATTATAAATATGACTGAAGGAGAGACCAACAATGGCAATAAACTTGGCTCAATTGTGGAGCTCTTTAGACAACGACTTAATTATTGCCTACTTGCAAATGGGTATGTTAAATTACATCATAAAAATCAGTGGAGGACCTTTAGAACTCTGAATATACTTGTGAAAAAAAACAACATTTCATATTCTT
Source organism: Xerus rutilus (assembly GCA_028644305.1). Lineage (NCBI taxonomy): Eukaryota > Metazoa > Chordata > Mammalia > Rodentia > Sciuridae > Xerus > Xerus rutilus. Next base: position 121,282,923 of record CM053401.1, on the reverse strand, counting down.
GAGTAACATAAAATTAGTATGAATATATCTATTTTAAAAAAAATAATTTTAAAGTTGAGAAAAGAAACAGCCACCAGTTTGAACTAAATTATCATTAGTGAATGGACATGCTGAAGATTTCCTCTCTTTCTGCCACATATATTTTCTAAGAAATGTGACATGTGCTTGTTCCCCACCAGGAGCAGGGACCACAGTTTACATTTATCTCTTTTTCCTTGGTAGAGCCAATGTCCTAGCTCTCTTACACTACTTCTTTTTCAGCTTTGCGAGCTCAGAGTCTGGGAAATGATGAACCACTGTTTGGAGCCCTGAGACACTGGATGCTCTGCCTTACCCTGGATAAGGGCTAGTCTTCTGTTAGTAGGTAATATGATTTTCACCTCTAAGGGTGATATTCTCTATTTGTGACCATGGACTCAGTTTCCAAAAAAATCATGTGTCCATTCTACCTTTTATTCTTTTCTCAAAGGCATTCATGACCAAAGAATGGGAATATCTGTTATAAGAAGTTTGCCAAAAATGGGCATTTAATCCACCTTTCACAGTGAAAAATATTACAGTATTGATCTGAATGTGGACTGTAGGATTATGGTGATTTGGGAGAAAAACTAGATAATTTCTTGAAGGAAAGTGTTTCATACAACAATGTTTCTATTCCTAGTGATGGGTCCAATGCCACTCTTCCATCCTAGCTCCTTGTTAATTAGTGATTGAATTTTTACTGATTCTTACTCTTAGTTGGTATTTTTCTGTTGCCAGGTCAAGCTTCTGGTTCACCTTTCCTGCTGAGAGTGGCTGTGGGCATAGAGAAAGTCAAATGTCAGTGTTAGTCTAAACCAGAGCCACCAGGAAAATAGTCCTCGAAAATATATAGGTGAACATTGAAACTCCTAGCAAAATTCATTGTATAATTTTTGGAGTCTGTGTTTTCCTGCTCCTCCCTTACTCTGGTAGAAAGGAATTCCCAGCTGGATTGAGACATCTTCCAAATCTTCCTGCAAAAAATCAGAAATACAGACTCCCTGGGCAGCAGGGAGCCTGTTCCAGGAGATCCCAGGCTGCATTTGACTTAGAGTTTGCTGTGTGGTGTGGGATTCTTTCTGCAGGCATTTGGCCAGAGTAAGTTTAAAGCTTCTTCTACAAAGAGATAATCCAAAATTCAAAGAAACTTGTAAAAAATACAATCTTGTCACCTTGACCTGTGCTTAAATATTTCCATGGGTACTCACTGCCCACAAATTCTATAATATGGAACATGAACCCATTCACAATCTTTCCTCTACCTGTGGTCCCCATTCATTATTCCCAAACCCCTTCATTCCTATTGCCACTAGACTATTTACTTTTCAATACAAAAACTGTATGTAACACATTTACTGCATGTTTTTCATATTGTTACCTCTTATGCATACACAAATTTTTGCCCCTCTAGATCTGCTTGGCATATATCTATCTACCCTTCCTGGTCCATTTGGAATGTGTCTCTCTCTGGACATTCTCTGACCTGGCCTTTATCTCTACGTGTCTTACTGACAAATTGATAAACCAATTTGTCCATTTTCGTTATGCTGCATAGAACTCAAGTATGGATCTCAGCTCCACCACTGTGGTGAAGATAGCTAGCTGTTGTCAAGGATAAACAAAACCACATTCTAGTTAAAGTGGCAAGAATGATTTAACGAGTAATAAAAAGTAATAACAACTGTAATAGGAAAAATAGTTCAGTGTGAACTCAGCTCAACTTTAAGTTGGATACAGGTGACTGGGAATTTTAAAGGGAGAATGAGGGCATAGGAGGGAGGTGAGATGAGGCTTATCAGAGTCAAGGAAGCAAAGAAATTTAAAAAGAATGAAAGAAGCGTTGGTTCCTGGAAAACCCATGTGAGTTCTAACTGGCACCTATTGAAGTTAGGCATCTATCCTCCCATAGAGTTTGGGAAGTAGGAGCCCCATCTTTAGGTGTTGGCTGGAATAAAAAGTAACGTCTTTGACAACCTTGGGTTTTCTCAAGCAGCCTCTTTAAGGGGAGGTAGAGTCATCTCAGGGATGTGATATCAAGCTGTTAGAAACCATGTCAGTGTTTGTTCAAGTCTTTATACACCAATGGCTTAGTTGAATTCTCAGAGTCATTGGTCAAGGAGAGAATTCTTGTTACTATCCACCCAAATTCAAGCGCCCCTTTCTGTAATAACACAGCCGTAGTCAGGCATGCAAACCTACCCAAGGAAAGATGGTACTTTTCAGGCCTCCTTGTGGTGAGAGTGCAGAATGACCAGGTTCTGGCTAATAGTATGCAAGACATAATACTGTGCCACCATGTCTGGGGTGGACAGGACCTGAAAACTCTTACATGTTCTCCTTCTTTCCCTTCCCTTAATGAGCTTCAATGAGAACAAGGGATGGTAGAGAGACCAGACGGATGGACCAGGAATCAGTGATCATGTGAAGCAGCAACCTGCTTATGTCCTGGAATATTGCTTTATTAGATTCCTCTCTCTCTCTTTCTACCCATCCCTCCACTTGCTTAACCTTTTACCTATCTAAAACCATTGATTGGCTCTGTGATCTTGGACAATTGCAGTTTCTAGATATGCAAAAGGGAAATTATGTAACTGTACATGGTATTGTGAAGATCACATGAATTGACTCATCTAAAGGCCTTGGCTGAGTGCCTGCTCTGTAGTTAGTGCTCAAAGAAAGTGAACTGTGATGAAAATGGCATTCATGATAATGATGGTAATTGATGATGGTGGTGATGGATGATGCTTACTATTGTTGATATTTTTGAAATAGCATGTCTGTCCATGAGTTGGTCTCTATGCCTCAGACCTGAAAGTATCATATAATATTTATTTCCATTATCCTCATTGTATGGATTTTAGTACAGTCTCAAAAAATGAGTGTTGCCTCAGTGCTTGTGGAATGACTCCCATGGATTTGAGTGAGTCCTCTCTTTCTTCTTCCTCTCCTCGGGGTTCTGTGCGTACCTGTGCAGGCTCTGCCTTCTCCAGTCTCTTTTATACCATCAGAGGGTCTGGGGACTCACCACCCACCATCTGCTCCCTCTGCTATGGTATTAGCATTTCCACTGATACGTACCTACCAGTCCCTTTTTAAATAATTCTTGTCATTCTTTGGAGGGAAGACAAATGATTAATGAGTAATCACACAAATAGAAAGAAAGAAAGAAAGAAGTGGAGGAGGGAAATTCTGTGAAGGGAATAAAAGGGCAATATACTAGAAAGACTGGGCAAGAGTGGTCTGGGAGAGGATGTCTAAGCTGTGACCTGAACCCTGGAGAGTGATGATCCATAAGAAGAATGTGATACTCTTGTCATCTTGTGTTAACTCTTAGAGAAACTAAGTGCAGCCCTTCATGGACAATGTTCACCATCAGCAGAATAGAAAGCTGCGGCTCCTTGGCCATCTACACTTGACCACAGCATCCATTGGTGTGAATGGCCAACATGCCACTTATCCAGACCCCTGAGGAAAGCAGAACCTAGCTAATGAAAGAGTGAACTTGGGTTTTGGAGAAGCACACACACGAAAGAACCCTTCCATCATTTGTTTTCTTTTAATTTGCAAATATCTGGAGATTTTTCAGATCATTTGTAATATACTCTGTTCATATTATGAGACTAAACACAATAAAAGATTCTGAGAACTTCCAAACAAAATTGTAATTTTACCTTACAGAGATAAAATCAGAAGTAGTCCCTGTTATGACTGGAGTTCCGTTGGGAGCTAGTGAAGTCTGACTTGGAGTTGAGTTGAAGGTGTGCAATCTGAATTCTCTAGGATGCCCAATAATGTGCTGAGTCATTTTTTAGACAGCATTTTTTTGTGCTTTTAAAATATTTAACCTCTCTAAATTTTAACTACATGTAAGTGGTAGAGGGGGATTTCAGTCAATATTCATTGACCAACTTGTCCAAGTGCCCAGGTAATGCAAATATGCCTGGTTGCTTTTGTTCCAGTTTGTTGTGTTGGTCTTCTGTTATTTGATGTTTATCCAATCTGATGCTTAGCAATTAATACAGACAACTGGTGGCAAACTCTGATATAGAAAACCTGTAAGGAACATTTTTTAAAAATGACCATGCCACAGTATAACTAACTCATGCCATTGCTTGCTCTATTCTACTTTCCAGGACAATGGTAAGTTTGCAAGGGCAGTGGGGAAGTCACTATCAGAGAGAAGATATGACATTTGTTGAACTTAACTGAGAGTTGGCTTAGATTTTTTTTTTCTCCTATCTAAAGATTCATACTAAATCTGTGCATTGTTATACTTCAAAATGATCCCTAGAATGAACAATGCAGTACAAATACACAATAGAATGCTATTCAGCCATAAAGAAGAATGAATTTTGTCACCTGTAGCTATGTGCATAGAACTCGAGGGCATTATTTAAGTGACCTAAGTCAGGCACAGAAAGACACATACTGCATGTCCTTGCTTAAATGTGGATGCTAATGTTGATTTCAAAGAAGTAGCATAGAATTGTGGTCACCAGAGCCTGGGAAGGCTGTGGGGGAAGGAGGGATGGAGAGAAGATGATTAATGGCTACAGGGGTGTAGTCGGATAGGAGGAATAACTTCTAATGTTCTGTAGCACAAAAGAATAACTGGTTGACAGCAATTAATTGAATATTTCAAAATAGCTAGCAGAGAGAATTTCAAATCCTCTCAATATAAAGAAATTATATATGTCTGAGGTGATAAATATACCAATTACCCTGATCCAATCATTATGCATTGTATGGTTGTGTTGGAAAGCCAAACTGTCCGTAAGTATGTACAATTATGGGTCAATTAAAATATATTAGAAAATAAAAATGCCATTGTTGCCCATATCTCAGAATTACCTTTGATCTACTGTTTGTCTACTCTTTTATCAGTGGAAATTCTCTCTGTCATTTTGATATGGCACAGAATTTGACAAAAAATGTTGCTTTGTGTCCCATTCAGGTGTTCAGCCACTGCGAAGCCCACAAGAAGGGCATTCTCTTAAAGGCTGTCTTATGTACAAGATAACACACCAGTTTGAGCTCTGATACATGTAATTGCTAGAGGCTCACCTCCATGACTGTCCTAGAATCACTAGGGAAAGTTTAAATGACCTGGGCATAGTGATTCTGATTTCATGGTCTGGGGTGGGACTAAACCTATTCACATTTTCAAATAACATTCTGGTTTATTCCAATTTGCATTAGATAGAGGCTCCCTGCATGATGACTTTTTAATGATCAGGAAGCTTTAACAAGGCTTATTTCTCATACTCTCCAATTTCAGTATTTAAAATGGCATTTTTTTATCAGTCACTGCAGATGAGGAACAGAAAGGACCTGTTATCTAATAAATTATTGCATCAAGCCCACCATATCTAAACATTCAGAAGAGCGTGGTAAAAATAACATCTTCCAAACCCAGTAAATTGCTAATCTCGGTTGCCTGAAATGCTTCCCTTTCCATAAATAAGCCAAATCTCTCATTTCAGCAAGATTTTGGGGCCTTTAAATCCATAGCTTCTCAGACATGCCACTGAGAAATGATCACTTGCAGTGCACGTGCCAAAGGGTTCCTGCCAGAGGTAAACAAACAGTTTACCTAGCGGTGTTGCAGACAACACTGTATTTGACTGTCAGTACAAACAATCCCTGAGAGAGAGACCCCACACTCCTCTGGATGTGCCCAGCCTCTGGTAGGTGTATCTGCAGTTGTTTATCTCAGGTAGCAAATGGAGGACAGTATGTTTTCATCATTTATCTATGAAGACTTGTGATTAAATCCAAATCCTTCTTAAATACTGCATTGCTATTTTTATTTTAAGACCTGGCAAGTCTTTTTCAGTTCTTCAGAAAATGAATTTAGGTGTGTGAAAAGAGATAAGCAACAGTGTGTGAACTTCTCTGCTTGACCACTGAGCAGACATACTATGGATAATTGGGTATTGCAGGGCAGATTTTCCCAGCACTCTCTTTTATAAAAGTGTTCAAATTCCCCTGAAGAGTGAACTGAAGGCATGGAATCCAATTGTTCTGGAAGTCCATCCTTCGCGTCTCAATTAACAGAAGACAACTAGCTGTGTTCAAGTAAAACCCTTGCAACTCTTAGATAACTGCCATGCATTATTTTTTTTTCCTGTTGATGGAGAGTTTCCAGCTAGGAAGGAACCCCTGAGTAGTACCATTTTCCATCCCTTAGGACATGTTCTTTATGTTTGGCCCTTGGTTTGCCTTATACGAGATGCTTTTATTTACTTATTTAGTTGTAATGGGGATAGGACACAGGGACACTCCCACTGACCTGTACCTCCAGCTCTTTTTCTTTTTTTATTTTGAGATAGAGTCTTGCTAAGTTGCTGAGGCTGGCCTGGAACTTGTGAGCCTCCTGCCTTAGCATCCTGAGTTGCCGGGATTACAGACATGCACCATTACATCTAGTTGGGATATTTTTAAACTGCCAATGCTTGAAATGTATTGGTTCAATTTCTTGGGAATAGGTCCATGGACCTGCATTTTTTTGTATCCTCCTCCGATAACTAAGAAGCAGGTTCAAGAGAGAGAAGCATTACTGTGAGTGGTTCCGAGCCCATAGGGAGGTGCGAAGCTAACTGCAGGGGATATGGTAGGCACCTCTCTTGTTTACATGAGCCCCATATGATTGGAAAAACGATCCCTAGATGTACAATGAGACCAGTACTTTTAGAGTCATGATTCTAGTACATATTCCCCCAATAGCTTCGTATGATTTATCCTGAGATACCAGTGCATCTCTCCTGGGAGCAATATTGTGAATTATAAACCAATTCTGAGTCACCATTTGGAAACAGTCTGCCCATGCTCTGAGAAATGCCAAAAAAGAATAAACAAGATAATGTTCAAATACAGAAGCTACAGCTTCCCTAGAGCCTCAGTGAACTTCAGTGTCTGTTTCTCTAGGGCTGTGCATTGGCTCCAACTTCAACACATTTCAGTAATTATTCTTTCAGCTCTGACTTTAGTTTTCATGTGTGTATCCTATAAAACATTGGCTATCTTATTTCATATTTATATTTGATTTTTCTTTTACTTGAAATTGTTTTGTCAAACTTGAACATCTACTTTATTTTCTAGCTCTGGCACTAAATTGCTTACGTTTGATTTTAAAAATCTTAGACCTATCCTTTTATGTATGGTTTCCCACTCTAGAGAATTTTCAGAAGTAGGTTTGGAACACAGGGAATTCCAAAATTTCCCAAACTATATGACTAAATAAATTAGAGCAAAACAAAAATAAGTTACTAGAGTATGAGAGTGTAGGTTTATCTGGGGACTAAGACTTTTTAATTTATCACTATATTCCCATCATTTCACTACTTTACAGATTGCAAACCACGATGTATTTTACAAGGCAATTTGTGTGTCCTCCATGTGCCATGAAAGACATAGAACCTAGCCACTGTTATTGTGCAAGGGATATAAAGATAATCACATATGGATCACCCATTTTAGGACATTCTGCTTACCCATCTAGCCATCCATCCATCTAGTTGTCACTGAGCATATTTCTTGGATGCCTACTATATGTCAGAGATTCTGCTTTGAGCCAAGTATAAAAAAATGAACAAGAATGGCATGGCCTTTTCTGTCTTGGATTTGATCATCTACTATAGGAGAAACAAGGTTAAAGAAGACATTATGACAGAATATAATAAGGGTGTCTCCAGAGGAAGAAGAGGAGATGGAAGGAACAGGGTACAAGGCCCTAGAGGGCCACAGAAGTTGGGAGGGTTTCCTATCTATGGAGAGTGTTGTAAATTTAAAATTATCTAGAAAAATACATCCAAATGTGATTCAAGGAGTGGTAGAAAAGTAATTGAACAGACAGATAAGAAAAATTGGAGAAGCAATGATCTATCAGTTTGCAGTAGGTGCCCAGTGGTTTTCCAGCTGAGTATCATTCAATTTTTAAAAAGTGGATAATCACTGTGATATTTTTCCCAGTGCTTTTCCCACTTTATTGGACCTGAGGATCTTGCTAAACTGACTTTTAATTTAGTAGCTTTGGGAATTGTAGTTTTATATTGCAGTTTTATAAGTGCTCAGGTGTGGCCAAATTATGTTATGTGCATGTATAAGTATGTAGCAATAAATCCCACTATTATGTATAATTGTAATGCATGAATCAAAAAATTTAGTACTCAGTTGTCAATGCTACTGACTTGAAAACCAACCTTTAAGGAGCAAAGCTTTGAATCACTCCATACCAGTTTTTCAATTCAAGTTTTGAAGCTAGTAGAAACTTAATTTCAAAACATGCTAAGTTAGTGCAATTTGCTTAAAATATAAATTAAAAATGTATTAACAAATTGAATCTGGCAGTGTATTATAAGAATAACTCACCATGACTAATAGAAATTCAAAAAAAGATTCAACATTTGGATTTTTACCAACATAATTAATTATATCAACAAATATAATTCATTTAATCAATAGATGTCAGATATATATATACTGTTCATTGAAAGTGCATATAAAGATGTTTAATATGAAGAATGTAATCTTATAATTTTGTGCAAAGTTAGAAAAATTATGATTGTAACAATTTTTTTTTCTATTTGCCTCAACAAATGTTTTCAGTGAATAGTGTGAAAAAAAATAAAAAATAAAAAAAATAAATAAAAAATAAAAATAAAAAAAAAATAAAAACATCACCAAAAAAAAAAAAAAAAGAAAGGCAATTTCTAAAATTCAGTAGCTATTACTACTCAAATTTTTATCACAACATATGATAAAATATGATACAAATATATATCTCAAAGCTAACAGTAAACATCATATTAAGGGTTGAAATGCTAATTATTTTATGATTTTCAGATACACTTCATACATTAGCAATATCATTTAATATATTTAGAGGTTTTAGCTGATGCAATAAAGCAAGAAAATATAAATATTATTAAGTTATTGCAAAAAGAAGTGATAAAATTATTTGTATTGCTATAAGATAAAAGAGAATGCTTAATAAACTAAGAGAAGCCACTAAAACCTACTAGCATTAATAAGATAAAATGAATAGTCAGAATTAATAAGACAATTATAGATAGTCCTTGCTTCTCAATTATAGAATAATTAGTTGAAAGAGAAAAAGTTTTTTTTTTAAATATTTATTTTTTAGTTGTAGGCAGACAGAATATCTTTATTTTATTTTTATGTGGTGCTGAGGATCGAACCCAGTGCCTCACGCATGCTAGGCGAGCACGATACCACTGCGCCATAACCCCAGTCCCGAGAAAAAGTTTTAAAAAGTACATTTACCACTATAGAAAGTAAAATTCCAAGTAAAAAAAATCTAAGAAGAAAGCATAGTATTTAAGTGACTATAATTTCAAAATATTATTGAAGGATCAAAATCAAGACTCAAATTAGAAAGACTAGTGAATAATATTGTTATACAATATTACAGAATATTAAATATTCTAGGTTTATAAATTTACTATAATATAATTAGAATTCCAATCTGTTTTTTGGGGGGAAGGATGGGTAAGTAATATGATGAAAGCATTTTGAAATTCCCATGGAAGAACAAATATTAAAACAAGATAATACCATTTTCCAAAAGAAAAGGAGACATAAAAATTAACTAACTGAACTGAAAATAGAAGGAAGAAGGAGTAAGTGGGAAGGGGAAAGGGAGCAGGGATCAGGTAGAGAGAAGGCAGGGGAGGGGATTAGGGAGGGTGGATTTGAAGAAAGCATGATAGATGTATATATAGAAATGTTGCAGTGAAACCCAGTGGTCTGTACAATTAATATAAGTTAATATTTATAATAAAAATAGGCTTAAAAATTTGAAGAATATTTGAATAAATATAAGATAGGAAAAGGAATTGTCAAGAGACTTGGAAAACCCAGAAGATATAAAGGAAAACTAATCTAGTTGGGCAGAGCTAGTCACCACACATGAGATAAAGGATTAGCTTAGAAACTTTGCTGAATTCATTTATTAATTCTAGAAGTTTTCTGGTGGAATTTTTTGGATCCTCTTAGTATCTTGTTGTTGGTAAATAATGATAGTTTGAGTTCTTCTTTTCCTATTCACATCCCTTTAATTCAATATACAGCCTTAAACCAAATAGCTCCTAATAAGACATTTATGGTTTTGTCACAATATACAGAAATGGTGAGTTCAATTATCATCTACAATACAAACAGTAGGTTTGCAAAAGGGTCTACAGTTTATGATGGTGAACAAAGAGAGAACCAGAGGTGGGGTGTTAGATGAGATGTTAAGAAGTTAGAAAGTGAGGATATAGTTTTTAGATCTTAGAAAGCATGAAAGAGGAATCAAAAGAAGTTGGCTAGTAGCAGGAGAAAAGAGAGAAAGAGATTTGGGGGAGACAAGTAAGTGGGAAGAAAATAGAGTACAAAACACACACAAACATAAAAATTAAGAAAAATAAAAAAAATGTAAAAGTAGAAAATAAAAGAATAAACAATACAACTGTAATATACTATTTAAACATCCCAGTACTCAGTAGCCCAACACATGAAAAATACTTGGTTTCACAAATGTTGGGGGTGTAAGGGTGGGAAAAGAGAGAGAGAGAAAAGAAGAAGAAAAAAGATAATAGAAAAAAAAATCTCAAGGTAAATTAAAGGGTTGTTTCTGATGGAGTTCAATATCTTTCCTGCTTCCCTTCTCATCCAGTGAATGGGGTTGTCTGTTGCTTGCTGGTAACTCCACCCTCAGGATGGTGAAAGTTATTAGGGTAGGAGGGTTGGTCTTGAAGGCCGAACTCCTGGAGGTGGGGTATAGCACTGGCTGGCCAGTCCCCATTGGACGACCGCACCTCAGGATTTCCTTTGGGGCCTGCTTGTGTGATGTGGGCACCTGGTCTTATCTCCCTATAACACCTGTAGACCACACAATTCCTGGTTTCTAATTTAGTCTCTAAACTGTACTTCACTCACCCCTCCTTTCTGCTTCCTAATCCCAAACCTCTCTCTCCGGAGATCTTCTGGGCTGTGCTCTGAGGCCTGCACACCTGTTAATGGAGAGCTGTTTTGTGTCGGGCAGATCAGGACCAGGCTTTGCAAGCTACTGAACAGACCAGGCTTTGCAAGCTACAGAACAGCCCCCTGCAAGTGCTGCACGGGGTTAGTGGCTGCAGGGGAGAGGGGGGAGTTGAGGGACTATAGGTAGCTTGATATTGATTCTGGGCCCCAGATGGTGTCCCAAGCTGGGAGTTGCCTCAACTAAAGATGGCGATGATGGTAGCAAGGATAGTCCAAGATGGCGACAAAGGTGCCCCAAGGTGGAGGCAGCTGCTTTCAGAGATGGGTGTTGGGATAGGCCGGGTGGTGATATTGAGTGACATGTCTGGAGATGCAGCTCTGTGGTGTGCAATGCTGTGGCAGGCAGCTGTCTCCAGACCCTGTCAGGTGTTCCCAGGTGTAGGCTACCACATGAAGGGGACTCTCGCAGCTCTTGCAGTGTCCCAAGATGGAGGTGACTGGGGGAGCCCCACGCTGGTAGATGGAGGTCTGCATGGGAGTCGCAGCCAGGAGTCCCGCGTGGGAAGGGAGGCAAGGGATCCTGTGTGGGGCAGGGGCAACCAGGGGTTCTCTGTGGTGTGCGGGTGCTGATGCTGAGGGTCCTGCATAGGAGCGGGTCCTGTGTGGATGAGCTGCCGGGGTCCTGTGCAAACACTGAGGCCAGGGGACCCGCATGGGAACAGGTACATGGCTGAGATTCCTGTGTGGGAGCAGCTGAGGGCATCCTCTAATAACTCGCAGAGAAACAGTATTCCCATGCTTGAATCCCAGGTCATGGAGCGACAAGGAATGCAGCCTCCCTCTAGGCCACCATCTTCCCCAGTCTATCCACTTTCATATATTATTGATGGGAACACATATTAGTATAAACTTTTTGGAAAACAATCAGGAAATACCTGTTAAACTTAAAAACACATGTGTGCATTGGCTAACAAGTACAAAAAATTACATTTAGAAGAAATATCTAACAAGCTTGAATTAAAATCTGTAGTTTAAAAAAACCATCAAGTGACTTGTGTGCACATTCAAGTTTAAAAATCACTGGTCTAAATGACACAGTGATTAATTCACTTTTTAAACTTTACATCATCCTCAGCAGAAGTCATTTGGATGCAGTACCTACTGAAAACTTGTAGATCATGATATTGTGTTGCATAGCAGGTGACACAGTTGATAAGAATAAATTGTATATTTGTTATATTTTGAATACGAGATGTCCTTGAGAACAGAAATCTTGTTTTTTAATGCCAGAATGGAAAAATGATTGAATTATGAGAGCTATAAAGGAATCAGTCCATTCAAAGTAGAGTGGACTGATTGGGTGGTGACTATAGGCAGATGGGATGTGGCTAGACGACTTGGGTTACTTGGGCATTCCTTGGAAGGGCTCATCCTCCCTTCAGCCCCCTTTCCCTCTTTTTCTCTTCTTCCTCAATGCCATGAATGGACCATCATTCTTCTAGCATCCCCTTCTGCCATGATGTTTTGCCTCATCTTGGGCCCAGAGCAATGGAGGTAGCCTAAAATGGACTGAATAAGTAAACTTTTCCTCCCCTAAGTTGTTTTGTAAGGTATTTTGGTCACAGCAACAGAATGTTGACTGATACAATATTATAAAATAGCTAAAAGTGAAGATTTTGAATGTTCTCACCATTAAGAAATGATAAATGTTTGAGGTGATGGATTGTCCTGATTTGATGCTTATACAATGTGTATCAAATATCACATTGTATTCCATAAATATGTACAGATTTTTTGTCAATAAAATATAAAATAAATCTTTAAAAAGTGCACATGCCTTTGGACCTGGTAGCCCCATATTGAGGAATTTATTCTTCTAGAGTAAAGATACCAGTATATAAGGGCTTAAGAGACAAGAAAATTTGTAGCAGCATTGTTTTCAATTGCAAAGAAAGAAGATATATCCCTGAATATAAAGTAACAGCAAAATAATTTAGTAAATGATAATTATATGCTGTAAGGAATATTTTGCAGTAGTGAAAAAGTGTTATCTATTTCTATCTTTTTATCTAGATAGTGTCTATGACATTGTAAAGCAACAAGAGATAGTTGCAGAGTAACATGACTGATAGGATTCCTGATTTGGAGAAAAAGTAGACTTTATATGTAGATGAGCATGTAGATATGCACAGGCAGAAGGGAAGACAATTCAGAAAAGGCTCTTTTGAATTGTCCTAAAGGAGTTAATACTACAGGTTTTAGAGGGGGACAGGTGAGATGCTTAACATTTTCTTTAAAAAAACAACAACTATCTTTAGAAAATATCCCAGTGCAAACAGAAGACTTATTAGCTCTTAGCTAGGGATAGGAGAAGGAAGAGGAGAAGGAAGAAAGTGTAAGAGGGGGAGGAAGTTGGGAAATACTCCAGGTAGGGGGATTGGCACAAGAAAAATCTTAGAGGCAAAGATTGGACCAAATTCTGAATGGCTAGTATATAGAAGAGACTCACATATTGAACAGCCATGTAAGATAGGTCTGTGAGTTTGGCTTGGTACAGAAAGCAATGCTAAGCATTTGACTGCTTTTGAGGGAAGTAGGACCTGATCAGATCTGAATTTTAAAAATGATTTTAGTAGTGGAACAAATGTTAGCTTGAAGGTGACAGAGAATGAGAAAAAGAGACCGATGGGAAGGTTGCTACAATAGTTCATTGTTGAGCAATTGTTCACATAAAAGGCCTGGGCAGAGTGGGGGATGTGAGGCAGCAAGAAAATTCGTTAGGACTATTTTGTAGTGAAACCTTCGGCTGTCATGATTGGCTGGATGTGGATGATCAGGGATAAGAAAAATGGGGAGCAGAGTGTCAGGATGGCTCAGTGTGAATGCACTGAGGCAGGGAAAGATGAAGCAGGAAGGAAGGGTAAGACAAGCAGGGACAATCAAGAGTTAATCTGAATGTGCCGAATTGGCCTTCCCATGCATTGTTTCATTTGATGTTCAGCTTCCTTTGCTTAAGTGCATCCACTTCTGAAGGTGGTAATTTTGGAGGGGGTGACACATGTCACTCATTTGGATGTTCTGGTTCTGACATAGCAATTTTAAAAGTTACTTGCTTTCTCCCACAGTGCACTCCCAAGTCTTGGAGGAAATGCCCTAAAAAGAGGCATAAGATGAGACTGTTGACTCTTTCTGGACTTGCAGACTGGCAGCATATCCATTCTTGGATGCACTTCAACCTTAGGGTGGATTTTTAGTTTCTGGAGCCATGTTGACTCTGCTAAGGCAGTCCCTTGCCTCAACCCCATTCCTTCTAGAAGGAGCCCCAGCTTCCTCTTGCTTGTGCCACAGAGATCCAGCCAAACACTCCCCAGGACTCAGAGAGGAAACCTGGGTTATCAGTGTCTGCCTAGTAACTGAAAGGTGACATGTGAGGCCTTCGTTTCAACCCATTTCCTCTTGATGAGGGGAAGGGATTCTCCTGCGAGTTATTACCTGAAATAATACCATATGGTAAAATGTAAACAACATCTGCATATTCATGTAATAATTTCATCTGTTTAATTAGTTCCAGCAAAGCAGTTTACCCTCTGAGGCCCTTGCTGTCAGCTCGGCGCTCATACATCCAGGGCTGGCTGTCGGGCTTGACAGCCTTCTATTGTTCATTCTCTGCTTGCACCTCAGCAGTTACTGTAAGTGAATCTTCTCAGGGGTGGGGTATCTGTCCCCACCGATCCACATATTGAGGGCGCGGGCGGGGGAGAGCTGTCAGCTTGGTGTAGGGATACTAAAGACAGACTTGACAGATCAGGTGATGCTGGGAAAAAAAAAGAAAGAGAGAGATGAGATTATTTATTTCTTGTACTTTCCTAATTTGGATGTGAGCTGAGATGAGCTCTCATGGTAAAGAGGTTTTCATTCTTTGCATCATGACCCCAGTGGAATAATGTCTAAGTCAGACCGACAACAGAGTGGAACCAGGACCCTCAGACTCTTTTGCTCAATCTCAGGCCATTTGATACTACATTTAGCTAAATATGAAGCCATAGAGAACGAGACAAAAGTGCCCTACAGGCTCAAGGAACAGCACAGCCATCCACGTGGTAAAGGAGTGAGGCATTTGAAAATGAATAAACGCATACACACGCACACATACACACACATGCATACAACACAGAAGTGTTGGGTTGTTCTTTGAAACTTAAGGAGTTTGTTTCTTCCCTCATAACAGAATTAAAAGTGATATTAAAGTTTTCATAAACCAATGCTTTCCTCCTGGAAATCTTGTTATCATGCAAATTCTGACTCAATAGGTCTGAGGAAGAGTCCAAGATTCTGCTTTTTTCACAAGCTCCAAGGCTTGTGATGCTGCTGAGTATGGAGCACTCTGGGGACAGTGAAAATTTAGACACCTTGCTCATTTTGTAGCTGAGAGGAAAAGCCAAGGAATTCATGTGTCTAGTCCAAAGTTAGACAGCTCATCATAGGCCAAACCAAGACCAGAACATTCACTTTATTTGAAGCCCAGAACGCTTTACATGTGGCCATTGTTTTATGTCTTACATATGCATAAAATGTGATGAGCTGATTTTCTGAAGAAATGTATAATTAATATAAATTATAATATATTTCAGCCTCTAAGTGATCAATAATTATTTTTTTCGCCTCTAAGGCCAACTTGAAATAAAGATACAAAGTGATAAATGAGGTCCATCTAAAGAATTCCAAGTTATTGTCATACTTGAAGTAATATCATTTTTATGTCAGAGAATCTGAAGTCAACTAGAAGCCATGTGATTTTGAATTAAGATTATGAAGAATTTTAGAGATTTGGTCTATTTTTTTGTGTGATATCCCAGTCAAACCATTGATCAGATTTGATTTGAGCATGGTTTGTAATAGAGAAAGAACTGAATTTTGTGATACAAGCTGAATTCTTCTATATCTTTCTTACGTTGACCATTGACCCAAAGTGGTCACAACATTTAGGTATGATTTTACTCTTTGAAACCATCAGACTATTTGAAATTGGATGCAAAATTAGTATACATTTTTTCTTATGGAAAAAGTGATCCTTGAGAAGATAAAACCATGAGGCTAGAATGGAGTGCTCAGTGTCTACATATTTATTTCTAAAGTGATGTTATTTTTAACAATACTTCTATACTATAATTACTTTATCATGAATGTGGCTTATTTCATCTGAAAAATTCCTCATTCATTATGGAGCCTAGCAGGACCTCCATCTTTGCTTGTCTGTGATAAGGACTGGGCAGAAACACCTTCAAACCAGCTCAAGCATACTGCTACTCAAATTAAGTTGACTTAATAAGTTGAGACTCAGTTGTCACTTTGCTGTTCATTTTCAGTATTTTTTTTCCATTGAAGGAAGAAATTACAGAACTAATACAAACATATTTTTTCCCTTCAAAGTATAATAAAATTTTTCTTTGAAGTTTCTCCTTCCATTAAGTGGCTCATATGTGGAGATTTTTATGCAGCCCTAAAGTGATGCCTAAATTAGCACTCAGAAAAGTCAATTATACTTTTAAAGCTACTGTCTGTAATTGTTATGGTCTCCTACTGTATGTCTCCAAATTGTTTCTAATGGGCATTTCAGGGCATGGGGGTTAATGGTATCTTGGTGAAGCAAAAATGCTGGCCAAAGCAGGGTTAATTCATCAAAATAACTTTGCATGGTGTTGTTTCAAAGCAATTTTAGTGTTCTTTAAGTCTGTTTAACTAATACTTGGTATTTTGTAGTGTTTTTAAAATGGGGGCATACTGATCTCTTTCTTTGTATTAATATAGTTGTTTCAGGTAATTTGGTCTTGAATCTACCCTGGTTAAAGTTTTACTTCTTTTGCAATGAAAATAATCCCTATGAAAGATGAGAACACATCTAATTAAGCTATTTTTGATATTTTATTTTGTCAGTCTTTGCTACCCCTTCCATAATCTCGACAAGGGAAACATCCATGTCCTGAATGCTGGTCCCTGACTAATCCAATGGTGTTCACCATGGCATTGGTCATGATCAATAACTAATTATTAAGCCAGCATTTCTTTCTGGGGCTCCTTGTTAAAAAATTGCTTTTGGCTGAGAGAGAAGGAAAAAGGTCATCACTTTGACATGGTCTCAAGTCTTTCAAAATCCAGTGGGTCGTCCAATTGAATTACTGTCCTAAACTAATTGATATAAATTTGAACAGAAGAATGCTTGTTGCTGCAGAATCTCATAATGATACACTCGGCAAGAAAACATTGGGGAGTGGGAAAAAAAAACTCAGCACCAAATACAAAGCATCCACACAACTCTAGCATTAGAAATTAGAAAAATACTAACCTTGGTGGGGGTTGAGGCTGGACACAGTAATGATACATTCTCACGTATCACTAGTGTGATCTTATGAACACCACAGTAGTTATTCTCTTCTATTTGTATAGTCATAAAAAGAGAGTCCTGTGATACATTATTTAATGCCTCTACTCATTATAACTTGCAAGGCATTTGAATGACAGCTGTCATTTTATTGTTACCTAAGGCTCTTGGTTTGAGCCAATCAGATAGGATGTTGCTTTCTAAGTGACACAACTTTGAAAACTGGGATGATCCAAAGATCAGCACAAGACACTGCAGGCATTAAGAAATAAACTGCTTCTTCCTGTTCCCATTCCTCCTACCCTGGGCAAGTGGCCAATGACAAGTGAATAAAGTAGCTTCCACTGTGAAATCTTGTTTGTTTGCTTATTGATTTAAACGCAAGATTAGACTAAGCCATCTAACACACAGGCTTGTTTTGATAAAAAGTTTGGATTCAGAGGAAGTGCTTCAATTGAGCTATAGAGTGAGAAACAGATCTACTCCCCAACACATTTGTGGGGTAAAAATCTGTCATGCTGGTGTTTCTAATTGCATTTCAGAAGTGGACATGCCCTTTGGGAATCACACTTCTCCTCTTACTGGCAACTCCATGGGACTGCTCTGTTAGGACAGACCCGCCCCTCTTCCGGCTTCAATAATTTTCCAAGCATTTAGTGTATTCTGTTATGAAATTTCTAGAAACTTCTTCTCCTCTCAAATGCTCTCTGCCTAGTCCCAATGGAATTTCTTGAAAACTTATGTATACTGGATTTATTTCTCATTTGCTTTTTTCTCCTTCCTTCCTTCCTTCCTCTTTTTTTTTTTTTTTGCAATACTGAGGATTCAACCCAGGTCTTTGCACATGCTAGGCAAGCACTCTACTACTAAGCTGCATTCCCAGTCCTACTCTCATCTTATTAAACAACTTTAAACTCACTGAAATATTTCTTTATTTTTAAGGTCTTCTTTTAGAAACAAATCTTCAAGCAGTGGCATTTATAATGAACATAATCTCTTCCACTAAGTCATATTTTGCAATTTCTTAGTTGGTTCTCTCCATTTGTTGTTCTCTGCTGTGCAATGTAATTCTTCAAGATTTGAAATTTTTTAAAACTAAAGTAGCTTTAGTTGAAAAATTGAAATCCATCTTCGCTTAGCCATCCACTGTGTGAAGTTTTATTTAGATAGCATAGTTTGTTGGTCACTGTAGAAAACTTGAAGACCCTTTAGTTCCAGTGACTCAGGCAACAGAGAGTCAGGGAGGATGTTTAGCTTCCAGATCCATTCATTTTGCCTCAAGAAAATAAAATGGGGCACATAATTTATTTTAATTTTATAAATGGTGAAACTGAGACCTAGAGTTCTAATGTCCCAGGATTCAAAAATGGCAAGGTGTGGTTTTGAAACTGAATTTGAGTGAACCCAGAGCTTGCAGTCTATAGTGACATCTGGGATCAGCACCATAGTGGTAAGCTGGGGAGTCTGAGCTTCCAGTTATTGGAGAGGTCAGAAGCAAATGGACAAATGCTCCCTTGAGCTTCACCCTGGGATGGGGACAGTGGCAGTAATACCTGCTCAGGTTTTCAACCTCCTTTAGGAACAAAAGAATAGACCAGAAGCCTAAGAGAGAGCATTTTGGGGATCACTTTCAAGAAGTGAAATGGGGACTGAGATTCAGAATGATATTTTCTGAGGTCCTTCTGAAGAGTGTGAATGCTCAAGATTGTGGGTCAGTTTCCCCCTTTTTCTAGCATAAAGAACATTTGACTGAATGTGTCCCATACCACTTGAAATACTCCAGGTAGTCAGCAACCTGATACATAGGAAGGTGAAATGGGCACTAGCACAATTGACCCATCAGTGAGAATTTACTGTCTTTCAAGACCACTTCAGAGTAAGAGTTTTGATGCAGAAGAGAGGATAATGAACTGCATGGTCTGAAACAATGGGTAGCATATAGGAAAGGGAGTTTGGGTTCCAGGTGGTAGGAAAGGTCCTGGCAGTTGGGCTACGTAGAAGGCAAAGCCCTGAGAAATAGCAAAAGGCCTCAGAGAAGTATGGCTGGTTGCAGATGACATGGTTACCTGATTCTCATTCCACACTGTTCTTTTTGTTCCTCGTCTGGAAGTGGAACCCACAACGAAAGAGTGGCCTGCAATATTACCCTGATAATGTGCTGTGCTGTGTTTTGGTGTGTTATAAGGGCCATGTGAGCCACATCTGGATTGTAATTTCTTATATAAAGTGGGCCTTAGATTAGATTTAAAATGAAATTCAACCCTGGGCTGTTTACTAGAGACACAATGTGACAATAGAAAAAATTGAAAGGGATCAAAAGTACACCTGACAAATACAAAAGTAAGAACAATGATGCTTAAAATTTTGATATCAAAGTACAATTCTTCAAAGAGGGGTTGAGGAAGAGGAAAAACCAGAAAAATGACAATAACCATAAAATAATATAAACTTTCTGCTTTAAGGCTGAAAAACATTTCCTTGAAGTAGAAGGGAAAAAAAAGAAAGAAAGAAAAAGAAAACTTGTGTAAAATTCAGAGAAAAAATTTTTTTCCAGGAGATTTGAACTCATCAAATAGACAAAAATGAACAATTTTAGTAAATAAGAACAATATAAATAAAACCATAAAGTGAGACTTTGAATAAATACCAAAAATTCCATGTTCCCAAATAATGATTTTGAAGCACATGTGTTTTTTTTTTTTAATATTTTTTAGTTGTTGATGGACACAATGTCTTTATTTTATTGCTTTGTATGTGGTGCTGAGGATTGAACCCAGGGCCTCACGCATGTGAGGCAAGCACTCTACTGCTGAGCTTCAATCCCAACCCAGCACATGTGTTTTAATAGAATAATTTGGTCTCACCTTTCCCTTAAATTAGAATTAATTGTTTATCTATTTGTCTTACTAGATTTAAAAACTTAAAAGAGAGATCATATCATTTTTATTTTGTTCTTCTGACATCTAGCTTTCAACTTTGTATAGAAAAAGGAAATCAGGAAGTGCTTTTAAACTGAGAAATATAAGCAGCTACAGACTCATTTGCCAGGAATGTCACACACCTTCACATAACAGTCTGAGAATAAAGTCACATAGTATTGCAGTGATTTCGCTTGTACCTTCACCCACACTCCTTGCTAGTCTTCTTCCTGCTTGCTTTAGTTCAGCTAAGTTCAGGACTTTGGACTGTAAAGATCTGTCTGGTTCTTCTTGTTCCTTCTTTTTCAAAGCTATTTCTCTTACATTCCTCAGGTATCAGTGTAAATATCCCCCTTTCTAAGGAGCCATTCCTAGCATTTTAACTAGTACCTGGGGTTTGTTTTAATCACATATGGTACAGCATGCAGACACAAAAATAATTGTCATAGAGAAAGAAATTTGTTTGTTTTTTCGTATAGGAAATTACAGATCCCTAGAAACAGGAGGTCCAGCAGGCCATGAAGGGCCACAAGAGGAAACCTCAAGGTTGGTCAGGTGGCAGAGGGAGAGAGGAGAAAACATGGGCAAAAACCTTTATTGTGTTTTCCTGAGAAAGGCAAGGTAAGCAAGCTTAGGATAGGCTACTTTGAATGATTTTGGTAGGCTCTGGGGCATAAGGGCTGTCCCTATCTATCTAATATCAGGTCCTGGGGTTGTTAGGGCAAATAAACTATGCTGAAGTGTTAGAGCCAGATCAAGAATGTAGTTGGGAGACATGGGCTTTGGATTGGATGTTTTGCATGTGACAGTCACCCTTGCAGGTGAGAACTTCACTATCTCAAGAAAGTGTTTACCCCTGGAAGGGGCAGTTGCTCCAGGATCCACAAATTCTCAAATGTCAAATATTAGAAAATATAAAAAATTAAAAAAATCATGAATAATATACCTAGGAAATCCCATCTTATTATTTTTTTTCCATCCTAGCACTTTTTATATGCTGTATATTCAAGACACATCTATGTGCTTGTACAAGATTTAGTGGTTTTAATTTTTCAATTTTTTTTCCTAGCTGCACATTGGGATCACCTGGGGAAACTTGTTCAAAATGTCATCATTGGCGATTCATGTGAAGATACTCTTCTCTGATTTTTTCTGGAGTGGAGAATAGGTGTTGGTATTTTTCAATTAGGTGACTCCAATGTGCTGCCAGAATTGAGAATCACTGCCCAGTCGAGGAATACAGAGCTTCTAATGATCTGGAGAAACCAGTTATGGTAATTTCTAAGTGTTGACATTAACTCAGAGATGGGCAAGAAGGTAGTGACTATTTACATAAATGATATGAATTTAAAAGCATTTATTTACTTAGTATTTTAAAATTGAACTTCGGGTAGCATTTAAGAATGTCATCTATTTTGTATCTCATGCAGTGCATTACTATATTATATGCATTTATGAGAGTTAATTTTCTTAATTGAAGAATTTTATGCATTGCAACCACTTATTAACTTAGAATTTTAAAAGTTTTTAAAATGCCCAAATTATTTAAGAGAACCCAGAAAAGCCAGAGCTGAGATGCTAATGAAATGTTGGCATAGAGTTCAAACAGACTCTGAGATGGGAAATGAAATTCCTAGATGAAAATGGATAGAGAATATTGAAAAAAAAAAGAAAGAAAAACAATTGGAAATGAAAAGAGGAGGAAAACGCTGTTGGAATAATGAAGTGAAAGTACTGGATTCAAATAACGAACACAGTGAAATCAACGTGGACAAGCAAGACACAGGAAATATGAATTACAGCCAGGAGCCTCGTAAGATATTGGGGGCAAGTGTTAAACCCTCCAAATAATACGCCAACTGCTATTCTGATGGAGAGTTTTCATTCAACCCACCTTTGGAGCCTCTTCTTCCATCATGAGTGCTGCGCACAGCTGAACACAAGCTGAGAAATAAGAGACACAGGGAGGTATTACACCACCCATACGTGGTGCCCACCTCAGTGCATCGTAGGCACAAAGTTTGAATACCATAAGATTAGGAAGAAAAGAGGGCATTATATAATTAACACACAGAATTGTGAATGATCCAAGGCCAGAGATTATTTGCAAGGCTTTTGGAGAAGGTGGCGTCTGAAATGAGCCTGAGAAGTTTCAACCAACAGCAATTTAAGAGCAAGTATGCAGTTTATCACCCTGGCCTCAGTCACAGCCCCTGGTATTCTCTGAAACCACATGCACAGTCCAGAGTAAGTGACCCCATCTCCTCAACCTCTGTTTGTGTCATCCCCCCTTTGTGTTCTTCAAATCCAGGCTACCTGGAAGACACCATTGCTGGTACCCTTTTAGATGAGGGGCATTTGTTTTATGTAGCTTCTCCTTGCTGATTCCAGTGTGACACTTCTATTTTTCTAATCTGGCTTCCAAAATTATTTTTAAGAATATCCCAGAGTTTGAAAATCCTGAGTATATCTAGTGGGTTAATTTTATATTTTGTACTTTATATTCTCTGTTCCATCATGTCCCAGGCACATGACCCTTTAGTATTCTCTCAGAAAACAGAAATTTTATAAAGCTTATGTTTTACTATTATGAGACATATCTAGGTTTACCTCTGTGCAACAGGTACAAAGGAGGAAAACACTACACTGAGTAGAGAGGGAAATGGTAATTGCTTCATTAATAATCTTTACTATTATCAAAGGTTTTGAAAAACTCTCCTTGCTTTAGGTGTGAACTCATCCATGGACATTATATTATTTCCTTAATTGTGTGACTGTTTCTTATGTCTTCCAAAAATACCGGTTGCAGTTTATTATAGAAATCAAAAGTAAAACAAACTAAGAAGCTCTAAGTACAAATAACAAAAGAAAGGCAGTTGGAACATGCTCAGTCTGGACCCAGTAAAACACCATTTTAATACTGATGCTTTTGCATTTTTCTGGCAACCTAAATATAAAGGTCTGAAAATCATATAGTTATTTAAAAAACAACCAAAGCAACCAACATACCCCTCCCTTGGCCTGTACCTGAAATTCTTTGTATCATATCACCATATGGTAAAGGGAGAAAGAGCTTCTTTAGGAATTACAATATATATTGACTTTTCAAATTATAATTTGAAATTAAGAGGGCTCTACCTTGGCCCTCACCAGGTTGTAATTCTTTGCAAGAGAACAAAAGCTGAAAGTGCAAACTAGCCCTCCA
>CM053401.1:121034698-121258914 GCA_028644305.1 Xerus rutilus | reverse complement strand
ATCAAAACAGCATCACCCTATTGCCATTTCCACTTAAAGGGGAGCCTTGTTTTTGGTCTCTGCTGCTTGATTTTTAGATCTGAAAGACAATTCTCAGCTTCTATTTGCCCTTTCTCAATCAATCAAAAAAAGCCACGGAAATAATTATAAGGCTGGATAATTATTTTACAAAATAGAAGGTGCTTTCCTTGTCCATTTACATTTCGGTGCCATTCATTACTTCCCTGAATACTAATCATGGTGTTAAGCCTGATCGTGTGTTTTAAGGCAGAGGGTCAACTGAGGAAGACCTAAGGAGATCTGTTAGCATTTGCAATGTAAAAGAAACCTTTCAGAGGAGTGTTAAATAATAAATGCTGAAGGTACCTAGCATTTCAGTAAAACATGGAGAGGAAGCCAGAGTGGCTATCTATTCCTGGAGTTGCTGCATTAACAGCGTCTTCCAGCAATTTTGTTCAAGGTGTGACTTGTTTTCCAGTTGTGATATGCTGAGAGAGACAACTTCATTTATTCCTTGTTTAGAAGCTTCACAGAATTTCTGACCTTCTCATGATTTTTTTTTTTCATTTTCATACTAGCAAAAATCAATGGGCATGATGAAGCAAAGATTTCTTCCCCTTGCTTTTTTAAAATTTTTTTTTAGTTGTTGATTGACCTTTATTTATTTATTTATTTATATGCGGTGCTGAGGATCGAACCCAGTGCCTCCCACATGTGAGGCAAGCACTCTACCACTGAGCCACAATCCCAGCCCCTTCCCCTTGCTTTTTAGTATTTGTTGTCTTCATCTAAAAGTAGGCTGTTTGGGACACTTCATTTCTTTTTCTAGTTCAATTTTGCTGGGTTTTGGAGTTAGTCAGCTCAAATTCTCCCAACAGTTGAGATCTGTTTATAACAGTGACTCTTATTTTTGAAATCTCTTTTCTTGAATAGGTACATGACTCAGTCCAATAACCAGCTTCTGAGACAAATCTTGGCTTGACCTGAAAATAAGTAAGGTTATTCTTTATTTTTGGAAATTTGGGGAAAATAAAAAGCAGATGATGTAGTTGCTGCAACAACCTGGTATAAAACCTAAGACACAGGGGGCAGGGCGCAGTGGCCTGTAATCCCTGCACTTTGGGAGGCTGAGACAGAAGAATTGCGAGTTCAAAGCCAGCCTCAGCAATGGCAGGCGCTAAGCAACTCAGTGAGACCCTGTCTCTACATAAAACACAAAAAATAGGGCTGGGGATGTGGCTCAGTGGTCGAGTGCCCCTGAGTTCAATCCTCAGTACCAAAAAACAAAAAACAACAACAACAAAAAACTTGGACACAAGGAAAGCCCTCATTCCATCTTCAGGTAGGCCGTTTGAAGTTCAGGATTTTCTACTTTTGGGCTTCGGTTTTCCACTAAGTTCTGTTAAGCAACACAAAATATTAGAGATGACAAAGCAAAAGTGATTTTGGATTTAACATTGCTTAAAAATGTGTCAAGTATTTTTCACATGGGCCTTCTCATTTCATCTGCAACACTCCTACTATATAAATCCTTAGGTAATGGACAGTTTAGTTATGGAAACAGGCCTGTGGAGGTTCACTGTGCTGTGGTCACCAGCTTGCCTGAGTCTAGTGAAACAGAATAACCATGCATACAAGTTACAGGAGGCAGATTTGTTACTTATACATAGGCAGAAAGGGACAACAGAAGCCTAGGATTCATTGGGAGCTGGTATCCCAAGGCTCAGGAAAGTTGCCTGAGGCAAATGGAGTCTCATCTGCCTGTGCCCCACTTGCACCATAACTGCGCGATCACAGAGAGCACCCTACCCTGGGTTTTATAACCTAGGGAGCCACATGGAAGTCTGGGCTAAATCATCGCAGGGTATTCTATTTCTATTGGGGTTGGAACAGAGCCTGAGCTGTTCAGAACAAACCTTTATCTCAGGATAAGGAACAAAATCTTACCTCAGGATGTAGTACACCCAGTACATTCTATAGTTACTTTTGAGAACTATAGGAGAGAAAGGTAGGGAGAACTAGGTCAGTCCAAAACTATCTAGAGAACTATTCTACAAGGCCTTGTGGCAATTTGATCTCATGAATCCTTGGCTCCATGTTTTGTATTTTTGCTCTGAATTACACAGTTCTTCTCATGTTCTGCACAACAAACCTTAGAAAGCACCATGGCCCTCTTCCCATTCTCGTACTAGTCAAGGGACCCATTTATTAATTTTTCCATTTTAACATTATGGCATATATCCCTTGTCGTGTACTTATCCATCCCTTGAAAGATTTCCCAATTTTGCTTGGGGTTGCAATATACTCACTTGGAAAATGAATTTCTCAGGCTCCTTTGTGGCTCAGAAAAGCTCCATTTGTTTTGGTCAGGAACTAAGAGCTAGAATCTTTTGGTGTTTCCAAGGAAGTTATTTCCAGATATAAAGGGCCTGATGTGGAGGATCTTTTATCTCTGTTCTTTCCCCTTTATTTCTACCTTAACTGAAATCAACCCATGTGAAATAGCAGCACTTTTGCAAATACAAAGATAAAATAGACACATTAAGGATTGCTGAGTAGAACTATAGAAGATGCCTGGGTCCAATTGTGTTATAGAGATCCATGCCATTCTTGGAACTTCTTTATTTTATACTTGTTAACACAAAAGTAAATTTTTTGGTGTATTTCTGTTAATATGCTACTAGATGCAATTCTAAGTGTATCCACTTATAAATTATTGCTGAGAGACAGTAATAGAGACAGAGAGGGCTGTTAAGTCTCAAGCAGTAGGAATCTTGAATCCTGTTGAAACTGGCTAAGGCCTGGACAGACCCAGATATGAATTCCTTAAATAACAGAACTTAAGCTGTTTTTCAAGGAAAAGACTTCAGAGTCCACTCAATGATGGTTTGCAACTGGCTTTTTAAGAATGGATATGTGTAGAAAATGCCACTTCATCTAGTCAATGACTTTTTGATATCACAAGCTCAAAAATTCCCTATGCAGAACATAACTCTTTCAAAAAAGAAATATGTGTCTTGAGAAGAGGCATTATGACCCTACAGGCCTGCTAAAGGGAACCCTAAAACTCCCTGCTCTCTCTCCAACCAGCGAGTAGCTTCCCCATCTCCCCATGTCCCTTCCTTTGAATTCCCCTTTTACCAACCAATCAGGGAGGCAGTTTGTGCTATACTCCCACATCCCCACCCCCTTACCTGTGGACATCACAATAAAACTCTTTCTTTTTGCAAAAAATATGCCATAGTATTGACAGCAATATGAATTGAGCAGTGAGCCCTTGCTAGATATTACTGAGAGATGATGTTGTGAAGTCAAGTGTTCTAGTTGCCAACCGGTATGTAAAAGAATCATCTTGAACTTCATGACATAAGAAAACAGTCTTTCATTATGCTCACAGATTTTGTCAGTCAAGCGTTTACAAAGTGCACAAGGAAGTGAGGGGCAACACATTGGGCTTGGCTTGAAAGACTCAAAGGCTGGAAGTGTCTTGAAGACCATGAGCTGTGATCACATGAGAACCTGCTCGCTCTCAGACTGGAGGTTGACCCTGGCTGTCTGCTTGAGGCTCAGCGGGGGAATTAGCTGGAACACCTGCATGTGGCCTTGTCATGACTTTTCCACTTCTTCACAGTATAGTATCTGGTTTTCATGTGTTAAGAGTCCACAAGGTTGTATCATCTTTACTGGCCTAGCCTTGGAAGCCACAAAGCATCCCTTTAAACCATAGTCACTAGCCTGCCCACATGGTCAAACAGGGGGAATATAGATCACCTCCTCCTGATGGAGGAGTGTCAGTATCATAGTGGAAGAGTATTTGAGATGGGTGGCCTTGTTGTGGCCATCTTAGAAAACACAAGTAGCTCATTCATTTCATAGAATTTACCAGACACCCCCAGGAATACTAAATTCTCTTTAGGTTGCTTTGGACAAGAATAGAAAGAGAGGACATAAAAATATAATAAATACAACCTTCATCTTTTTGAGTTTAAGTATTATGTGTTTGTGGAAAAGATTTTAAGACACTAATGAATAATGGCTTCCATTTATTGCTATGCTCCTATAGGCCATGCATGATATTAAGCTGTTTACATGCATTACCTCTTTTAATCTTCACAATACATATAAAGTAAGAATTACTATTCTAAGATTACAGATGAGGATCAAAAAGATGGAATAACTTCCCAGTGTCTATAAGAGCTGCATTGTTATTCACCTCCAAGTCTGCTAGCCTTGGAGTTGAGTGCATTTGGTATTACTTTTCATTCTTATAAGTTAGAAACTTCTTGTCCTATCCCTGCTTGTGACTGACTCCCTCACCCCAAGTTATTTGGTACCAACTCATGAATTCTTGCACTTACAGCTAAGCTTCTTGTGTCTTACCAGATCAACTGCCTGCCTATGGACCCCTTCATATTTGGACTTTGGGTATACCTTGTAATTTCGAGCCTTGAGCCCTGGTATTCAAGTTCTATACTTGCTTTATATGGGAGCTTTCTACTCCAGTGCTTCTAGTCTGAAGATCACTATCCTGTCATTTTGACTCTTCCCAGAACAGGTGAGGATTTAGACACATGTACTAGATTGGCAAATACAAACTTAGTCTGAATATTGTTAATTTGTGTTTTCTTTAATCAATTATGTAGAAGACAAATCTCTTCCACGCAAATACATGGTTTTAATATTGAGCACTGGCAATAGTCTTAAGAATCAGCCAGATATGTTGATTTAAACTGCCAGCAACATCATTTAGGGCAGTGTTTCTCAAATGCATGTATTTCACTTGAAAATTTATTAAAATGCAGACACAGGTGCATTAGGTCTGGGTGATGCCTGAGAGTCTACATTTCTAACATTTCTAACCTAATTTCAGGGGAACCTAATGCTAGAGATCTTTGCTTCACATGGTGAACAGTGAGCCTCTGGATGATGATTGTCAGCCTCAGGTACACACTAGAATCAAATAGGAGCCTTAAACATACTGACACCTGGGTCACATTCCCAGAGATTCCCATCTAACTGATCTGATACCTGGCCTGAGTGTTAGGATTTTGAAAGTCTCTTCAGATGATTCTAATGTGTGGCTGAGGCTGGGAACCACCATACTCATTCATTTGATGAATAGCTCATTGTGTACTTACTATATTTGGATTCAGTAGTGAGGTGCCAGGGATAAAACAATACAGAAATAAAACATGGATTCTTGAAGTGGAAACAAATTAAGAGAAAAATAAGCTCCCAGGCTGGGGTTGTAGCTCAGTGATAGAGCACTTGCCTAGCACATGTGAGACACTGGGTTTGGTCCTCAGCACCACATAAAAATAAATAAACAAGATAAAGGTATCATGTTCATTTGCAACAAAAAAATTTAAAAAAATAAACTCTCAATGAGATGTATTAATTCGATTCAAAGTAATGATGAGATTGTGTGAGTAAACTACTATTAGTTGAAACAATTAACTCTGAAAGTATTGATGATAAGCTCCCATATATTATAAATTTTACTACTAATTAAGACTTATAAAACTTTTCACATTTGCATAGAACAGCCTTTCTTAAGATAATTGAAAACAACTTAGTAGGGGACTAGAAAATCTATTATGACAGCAAAACTTATTGAAGTTTTGTGCACTTATCAGAGGTGAACTCCATGAAGGCAAACCCCCACATTTGACTTTCATTTGTTTCATGGCTAAGGGTCTGGTGCATCCTAGGGTTTCAGTGTATAAGTACAAAATGAATTAATTAAAAGCTATGATTCCATAGAGTATAAAGACATGTGAATATATATATATATATACATATAGATATACACACAATGAGATTTGTTTAAAACTACAATTATAACATTATATGTTCAGTATGATTGCAACTATATCAATATTAAATAATTTCTGGGACAAGCTGAGAGTATCAATCTATAATACTTTCTTTAAAATTATTCAAATTGGGAAATGATTAGAAAACATAACTGTCAGAGAAATGAATTTACAGGTGATTTTTCTGGTATTCAAAATTTTTCTTAATATTATTATATGTTTTTAAGTTTACAAAATGAGGATTGGGATCTGCCTAGTTATACAGAAAAGTTCTTTAAGTTTCCAGAATAACTCTATTCTTCTGTCATAATTCTCATAGCTCATTTTATTTCATGGTTCTCATGATGTTTCTTGATTATATATGCACAGTCCCTGAATTATCAGGGTTCAACTTATTGTTTTTGACTTTATGATAGATACAAGTGATAAACATTCTGTCAAAATCACACTTCACATTTTGAACTTTGCCTTTTCCCAGGCTAGAGCTGTGCTGTAGAATACTTTGTCACAATGCTGGTTAGAAAGTGGCAGTGCCTATTTGGTGATCAAGAGGGGGAAACAACTGACATGCTACAGCAACTGTGTTTCTGAGCTAATCCGGTAGATTAGATGGACGCATTTTGACTTATGATTTCCACATTTATGATTTTCACATTTTGACTTATGATTTTCACATTTATGATGAGTTCAAAGGGATGTAACTCCATTGCAAGTATGTGATTATTTGTTTAAAGCTGGCCTCTCGTTTTAATCCAAAATTGCATAGGAGCAAGTATCATGTCTATTGTGTCCTATGCTGTGCTGTCAAGATCAAACAGGATGCAAACGCACAATAAAAATGTTGAAATAAATGATTGACTAATAAAGTTAATTAGAAATTTCTCTTAAGTTTTCTTGGTCCAACATAAGGAAGAACCTTGCTATTCTATTAAATATTATTCACTATTGAGAGGCTTTCTAAAGAAGAAAATATAAATGGCCACTCTTTTTGTGGCAGAGAATTTGCTTGTGCTTAGGTAACAATTAGCCAGTATTCTAAATTGTTACAACGAATGACCCTCACACTGGTAAGCATTATCGGTATCCATCTTTAATTAATAATGAAAACATTCATCACATAAAAAAATCTCTACCATAAAATCACTACACTTCCAAAGTCATATGGGCTCATTTGATATTCAGAATCTCAGTGATCTAAGCTCTGTATATAGAAGTTCTCTATATACAAGAGCATCAGAAAGTAGGGATTTGCAATGCCTAGGCTCAAGTGGCCTCAGACTGTTTCTCTCACTTCCTCCTTATCTGCTCTGTACCTCAGGTTGCAGAGATATAACCTTAAAGGCCTTCCAAAAGACTTCTGGCTGGGTTTAGCCAATGGGAGGCAGTGAACGAGACTGGAGGAGGAAAAGAGGAGCAAGGGCCTCTCCATCTTCACCTGCTTTGACTGACAGCTCCAGCATCAGCTGTAATTTTTCTGTGACTCCAGCTTCTCCTGAGTGTTTTCTCTTCCACCCTTCAGTCCTCAGAGAGCAATGACTTCCTACTTTTATAACATAAAGGCTGCTTCACCATTTGTAGTTGGATGTCTAGACTTTTCCATAGCTTGTGATCCAACCTTGTATCTTAGTTCTGTTAGATCATCATATCATTTGTTTTCCCAGTTGGACTCTG
This sequence comes from Xerus rutilus, assembly GCA_028644305.1. Lineage (NCBI taxonomy): Eukaryota > Metazoa > Chordata > Mammalia > Rodentia > Sciuridae > Xerus > Xerus rutilus. The sequence continues at coordinate 121,251,427 of CM053401.1, read as the reverse complement.
ATTGATTCATATATTCTCTTAGCTTATTATGGAATGGTTTTATGAAGTTTAGAATTAATATTAAAACAATAGATATTTTAGAGAAGCAATCTAAAATTAGTTAACATTTTATTTATTATTTTTATTGGTTCTTTTTAGTTATGTATAACATTAGGTCTCATTTTGAAAAAATTATAAAAGCATGGAGTATATGTTCTAATTCAGTCCCTAGTACTTCCACTTTTCCTCCCCTCCTCCCTCTTCCTGTTTCTTTCTTTCTACTCTACTGATCTTACTATTTACTTAAGTTTTTTTTTTAATTTAGTGTCTTGTTGATATGCATGATGGTGAGATTCACTGTGGTATATTCAAATATATTGGAAAATTAGGTCAGATTCAAAAATTAGTTAACATTTTGATAAAATTTTATGTAATTTGCAAAACCTTGTTTGAAGAGTTTATTCATGTTTGTATCTTTTTAATATAGAGCTCTGTGATCAACTTATCCTAGAATTTAGAGCCAGAAACATGTTTTTCTGCTGTCTGTAAGTTTCTTATCATTCTAACTTAGGCTTTATTCTTTATATCCCTACCAACAGGCACAGTGGAGAGTGTAGTAAGTATGCAAAAACCAACTTTTAAAAAAGCAGCTGATGAAAAAGAGGGATTTACACATTTTCTTTTATCAAACATGATAACTGTTCAATGTAGGATATACTTACTACTTTATGTTTTCACTTCAGGGCTACAAGAATCTCTGAAGCTACTTTTGTATTTTATCAGAGTAATCAAATCACTTTAGGTGCTTGAGGTATATGTACTTCCTTTAAATATTTTTGTTCTTTTCTAAAAATGTTCATTTTTTTTTTTTGGTTTGTAAGTGTGTTAGCCCTTTTTCCATTACTGTAGCAAATAACCTGAAGTAAGTCAGGTTTATTTTGGCTGACAGTTTCAAAGGTTTCTGTCTGTGATCAGTTGGCTTTATTGCTTTTGGGCCTGTGGCAAGACAGGAAATCATAAAGAGAGTGTATGGCACAGCAAACTGCTCATCCTATGGCCAAGACAGGAGAAAGAGAAAGGGGGAGACCTGGTTTCCACAATCACCCTGATGTCTTATGATCTAGTGGGCCTCACCTCCTAGAAGTTCCATACTTCCCAATAGCATCATGAGCTGGGACCAAGCTTTTAACACAATGGCCCAATGGCCTCTGGGGGACATTAAAGATCTAAACTACAGCAATAAGCTTTCTCCCATCCTTCATATCCCCTTTGTAAATGAGGATGTTGAAGAATCTGGAAAACTCAATGGGTGAGCAAAAATCAAGGAGAGGAGTTGAGTACTGGAAGGCATCCAGTCATGTTATTATTTACTTGTCTTCTGTTTTTGTATGCCCTATAGCATGTATTGATTTATAGAACATCAACAAAATGATCTTATTCAGACATTTTTCTGTTATTGTAGCCAAGAGAGAAGTTTGCAGCTTGTACAAGGTTGCAACCAAAGCATATTCATTTCTAATCTAAAAGAGTATTTTACATGTGCCCTGAACTCTGAAACAGGAGGATTTTTCACTGGGCAGTTCAGTGAAATCTGTCACTCTAGGATTCTCTAAGAACAGAACAGTTTAGATAAATAATAATGAGTTACTCTTGTTCAGAACCCGTAAAATCTCTAAACTCTTTTCAAAGAATTTTCATCCACTAATTTATTGAATCTCTAAGACAACCCTCTGGAGTAAATTCTGCTAGTGTGCCCATTTTGTAGATTAGGAAACTGAAACAGAGAAAGACTAAGTAACTGACATTACATTGTTTAATGGAAAAGCAAGTTTTGAACCAAGACATTGTTTAATGGAAAAGCAAGTTTTGAACCAAGACAATCTGACTTTGGAATTTGTTTTAGTCAGCTTTTCATCACTGTGACCAATATACCCACCAAGAACAACTTACAGGAGGAAAAGTTTATTTTGGCTCTAGGTACTAGAGGTCTCAGTCCATGCTTGGCTGATTCTGTTGCTCTGGGCTTAAGGTGAGGCAGAACATCATGGAGGAAGGGTGAAGTGTAGGAAAGCAACTCAGCTCATGGAATCCAGAAAGCAGAGAAAGGAGAAGAGGTCACAGGGAAGATGCATCCTTTCAAGGCACACCCACAGTGACCCACATTGTCCAGCTACATCTCACCTGCCTAAAGTTTATTGCTGTAGTTTGGATCTTTAATGTCCCCCAGAGGTCATTGTGTTACCTCCCAGTCCATTCAATTAGGATAGACTAAGTAGGTTACAGTTCTCACAGTTTGATCATTTTGCCTCCAAACATACCTGCATTAACACAGAAGCTTTTGGGCACACATCCTAACCAAACCATAACAGAGTTCATACTCTTAATCCCAGCAATATATTAGACCTATTAGAACTGCTAGAAGCCTTGGATGTAGTTGTCTTCAAATAGATATAAATATCTTACAAAGAGCAAGACTGACATTTATGACAGGATACCACAAATTAGATCAAGTTGATCTCATTAATTATGAGATAAACCATTAAAAATAAAACTGTGAATAGCAAGGAACTGAGGATCTGAGTCATTCAGGGGCCTGCCTCATGTCACACAGCTAGCTATTTAGCAGGAGACAAGCCCAGAGCCTTACAATCTCACACTTGGCCTTAGCTCATTGGAGACACCTTTAAATTAAGAGCCACAGTGCAAGATACAAGTTAACTGTCTTGACTCTTAATCTTGAGGTTTTTCTGCTACTTTTATACTTTCCTGTTTTGCATACAAAGATCACCTGCCTAAGTCAATTGAATGCTTCTTCTGAAAAAAAAATGTAATCTAAGCATATGTATATGTGTGTGTAAATATATATATTATATGTAATATATATTTGTGTATATATATACATTATATATATGTGTGTGTGTATGTATATACATATATGTATATATATCCTTTATAAAGAATTACATCTGGTGTTAAAAGAGTTAAACATCATCAACAAAAAAGCATGAAATAAAAATAAAAATAAAAAGAATAAGAAAATCCCACCATCCATACAGGGCCTTCTCATTTACTATAATGATATCAGTTGCAACAAGTCCAAGGCCCGACCTCATTACAAGGGTTTAATTGCATTGTTACACAGTCTCACTTCTCCTCTCTGGCCTCTTTCTCTTTATGACAGCTTTAGAAAGGAATTTCAGCTCGAGGTCAAAGGAAATTAATTACTGCTTTCTTAATCTGTGCTCATCTACATTTAGAAAACTTTGGGCTTTCTACCAGCATATTCTTGTCTTCTATTTGTATAGACCCAAACTTATAAAAGTAACACCTCAGACCTTTGTTTTAAAAAAGTGCACAAAAGCACTTGAACAGCACATATTTAATAAGTGTGGATCATGTCCCAAGAAAGCACCAGGTGTAGGAAAGAAATTTCTGCCATTTAGCTAAGATAGCAATGCTTTAAAAGTTGAGAATTATCTTACATAGAAAATTGCATTCAATAATTAGACTGAAAGCTATTAAAATGGAGTGTTAATAATGTTAATCAAGTAATGCCAGTAAAAAGAATGATCTCAGATAAAAAAGACCATGAGAGGGTATATTGATTAGCAATAGAATGATATAGCTATAGACTCAAACATGGCTTTCAGGATATCGTGTCCATTTGCAGTTGGTTTAAGCTTTAGGAAAGCCTTTTTTTGTTTTTTCATTATTGCACTAACCTTCTAAAATGTCCTCTCCTTTCATTTCTCATTTCTGCATTGGCCAGGGAGATACCAAGTCAATGGTTATAAAGATTGAAGGATTTAAAAACTGGGTTACAATAATCTTACAAGTTAACAATAAATATCATTATCAAATCAATGATAAATGACTCCAAACCTTTTACTAGATGTGTCTCTTGCTAATCAAGGCACTTCTTAAGTCCCAAGAAGAGGCTTCATTGAATATCAGAAGACCTGCATTCTAGTGGTGAATGTGGGGCTAGCAGGCCTTGAGGGTAGGTGGAACACCAACCTATGTGGAGAGTTCCACTTTTCTTTTTTACACAAAATCATGGGGCTGGATGATCTCTAAGTCACCTCAGAGCTTTATGATCCTTCATGCTTATTAGTTTCACACAACAGCAGCTTACATAGAGGGGGATATGTGGTTTAGGAACTAAGCATGGCCTCTAGAGTCTGTCCAGCTGGGTTCTCATCTTTGGTCCATCATTTACAGGTTGAATGACTCTGAATGAGTTCTCAAACCCCCTTCGGCTTATTTTCCTCTTCTGTCTGTAAAATCCACAGTGAAGTTGTGCCACAAATTACTTGCTCACAATTTCTTACCATTGAATCAATGTCTTACTTGTAAGACATTGGGTTGTAAGCTATATAAATTTATTTTAAAAAATTCAGCAAAAAATAAAATTGAGAGGACTAGGGGTAATTATTGGAATCAATGGAAAACTGAAGAGCCTAGTCTAAAAAGTGATGTTCTCTAATTTTAATGTGCATAAAAATGACCCAAGGGTCTTAGAAATGAATATTCAGGTTGAAAAGGAATCTAAGATTCTGCATTTCCACCAGGCTTTTAGGGGAGGCAATATTTCTTTTTAAATTTTATTTTTTAAAATTTTATTTTTAATTTGCTCTAATTAGTTATACATGACAGTAGAATATATTTTGACACATTGTACACAAATGGAGCATAACTTTTCCTTTGGCTAAACATGGTGTAGAGTCACACTGATAGTGTAATTATACATGTATACAGGGTAATAATGTCCATTTCATTCCACTGTCTTTCGCATCCCCACACCTGCCTTACCCTTACTTTTCTCTGCATAATCCAAAATTCCTTCATTCTTACCCACCAACCCACCCCATTATGGATTAACATCCAGTTATCAGATAAAACGTTTGGCTTTGGTTTTTTGACTTTGGCTTATTTTGCTTAGCATGATATTCTCCAGCTCCATGAATTTACCTTCACATGCGATAATTTCATTCTTCTGAAATTATCAGAAGAATAATAAAAGGCTGAGTAATATTCCATTGTGTATATGTACCATATTTTATTTATCCATTCATCTGTCGAAGGGCATCTAGGTTGGTTACATAGTTTAGCTATTGTGGATTAAGCTGGCATAAACACTCATGTGGCTGTATCACTGCAGTAGGTTCTTTTTAAGTCCTTTAAGTATAGACAAAGGAGTGAGATAGCTAAGTCAAATGTTGTTTACATTCCAAGTTTTCTGAATAATCTCCATACTGCTTTCCAGAGTGGTTGCACCAATTTGCAATCCCACCAGCAATGTTTGAGTGCACCTTTTTCATAAAGGGAGGCAATCTTACCGGTTCATGAACTGCATTTGGATTTAAAAACCTGCAGGACAGAAACCAAGGAACCCCAGGGATCTGGGAGGTGTGAACCAGCAGATAGGGTCTTTCCCTTCTTGTCCAGAGCAACATTACCTCGCTAGATCTTTCTTGCATCAGTAGGCTCAATATTAACATTTCTGGGAGTATTTGATGGCCATGGCTTGGGTCACTATGCTCTTAAGTACTCTATGTTAGTGAAGGACAGGTTATTTTATTAACAGTTCCTTTAAGGTGGTCTATAGTAGGGGAGGGCACTTTCCTTTAAGTACTGCTTTTCAAAATGTGGTCTACAGACCGATAGCCTCACTAGGAAATTTGTTAGAAATGCATATTCTCCAACCATTACAGATCTGCTGAATTAGAAACTCTGAAGGTGAGGCCTAGAACTCTGTGTTTCAACAAGGTCCTCAGGATATTCTAATGTGTACTAAAATCTGAGAACTGCTGCTCTAAAGGAAAGTCAGGATACTCTTACCAGGAAACAGAGGAACGAATATTGGATGGGTGAAATCAAAGGATGCTACCTATAGGTGTTTACTGTATGCCAACCTATGAGTTAAGCAGTTGGTCAGTATGGTTGTGTCAAGTTTCATAAGATGGTTTCATGTGGCCATTATTTTTTAAAAACTAAAGTCTTTGTTTTCTTATTTATTCCTGTATCCTATATTTACTAAGTGCTAAAAGGGCCAAGCCTGTGGACTCCAAGGTAAGTAAGATGAAGATCTTCACTTAAGGCTGCTTGGAGTCTGGTGAGAAAGATAGAAGGATGATTTAGCTTACACAGTATAATGTAAAAGTACCAAAAATATAGCTGTGCAGAGTTTGTATCAGTTCTGGGGTGGAAGGCTAGCTAATTCTTCTTTGGTGGATGAAACTAAATATGGTTGTTGCAGAAATCTACATCTGGAGGATGGTTTCAAGCAGAAGCAGCAGCTTGTAATTAGTGCTGGGAGGACAGAATAGGATGCTTATGTCCAGGCACAATAGACACATCATTCAACAAGGCTCCAGGGAGCTGTTTCCCTTTATGGAATGGTAGAGTTATGAATATCAGGAGTAAGAATGAGAAGGTTTTTTCTAATAATCTGAATTTGGTTTAAAGCTCAAGGAAGGGTCAGTGATGAAGACTTCGATGGAAGCAGACTTTGATAGTTATATTTGGACAGTGAGAGACATTCACTACAAGCTGACATATACTGCTTTAGGAGACCTGTTCTGCTCTTTGCTCAATTCCATAATCTTTTTCTTATTCTCTCAATACAACTTTTCTTGTAGTATCCAAAATTACTCAGTTGCTGATTAACAAATATTACTAGTTAATGTGATTATAACACATGATATACAGTATGCTAGAATTCGTATTTAAAAGTTAATACTTGTAGCTATGAGCATATGCTTTGTGGTTTACTTTCAGTAAGGATAAAGGATGCAGTACTGAGATATTTTTTAGTTTATCAGGTTGTCTCAGAATGATGGGTAAGGGCCAAATTTGATAAAAGAAGATAGTAATTGTCCCTGATGCTAAGGCCTCAGTCCAGTTGACACCTGTTTCAGACATATTGAGAAGCATTGCTCACGGGACCAGCCTTAACACCCATTAGATGAGTAAAGATAAGGATGAAAGACTGGGGATGTGTTGTAGTGCTGGTATTTTACTTCTCAGTTGGGAAGGCAATCAGCTGAATACATTGCTTTTACTTTGGCTTCCAGAACAGAGAATAGGAAACTAAAAGAGGCAATGGAGACAGAATGGCTTGCACACCTACCACATGACAAGAAAGGATGAGCTTGATTACATTAATGAGATAGATGGAAGATAGATGGCTTTTCTATCATGCTGACAGCCCACTTCAGAGATCTTCCTAGCAATGAGTGACAGAGATGCACCACATTTGGCAGAGGCTGGAGAAGGATATGGAAGAAACCAATGGGATCTTGTACCTTCTACTTCCAGAACCTGCCCAAAGCAAGCCACCATGATGCCTCTTGCTTAGATGAGTGAGCATTTGGGTTCCTGCTGTCCACTGGGTAAGTGGTGAGTGGCACTGATACTCAACAGAGGCAAAATTGCAATAGTGAATAGTAAAGCAAAGTGTATTCTCCTGTTTTGCTTCTCTTGGCTTCCAAACAGAGTAGTAGAAGGAAGGAGTGGTTGTCACATTGGATCACATGCCACCACTTTCATTTCTGAAACTCTGCATTAACTTTAGTTATGGGTGGAGATAGGAGAGGAAAATATCATTGATTCAAATTTGAGACTGAGTAGCTTTAAATCTTAAATACCTAAGAGTTATCTAATAAATAAACTATGCTAAGAGTATGGAATTTAGTCCATGTATATTGTTTTCTGTTGAGTAGTCTGAGGGATGTCAAGGTAAGTAATTAAAGGATTCACTTCTTAACAAGTATAAATCTTATAGAAAAGAATTATTAAATCTATTTACACAAATAAATAGAAAATGAGGCAGAGAGACAAAGTTGTGAATGAAATCAAATGAAATTTTAAGAATGATTAGGAATGAAGAGATTATACACTATTGTAGGGATCAGAATAAGCTTCATGGAAGAAGTGAAATTTAAGCTGAGTGAAGAAGTATTGGTCAGAAATCTTTTTTTTTTTTTTTTTTTTTGGTACTGGAGATTGAACTCGGGCACTCAACCACTGAGCCACATACCAGCCCTATTTTGTGTTTTGTGTAGAGACAGGGTCTCACTGAGTTGCTTAGTGCCTCGCCATTGCTGAGGCTGGCTTTGAACTCGTGATTCTCCTGTCTCAGCCTCCCTAAGTGCTGGGATTACAGGCTTGCGCCACCGCACCCAGCTGTTCAGAAATCTAACACTTGGAGCCTGAGTGGTACCAAAGAACAAGTTGTACCAAAGAACAAGGCAAGATCCAGAAGCACTTGGGCATGTTTGTGTTTCAGTAGGGAGATATTTGGGTAGAACCTCATAAAGATGGGAGGGAACTAAAAAAATATTGAATCAGATGGTAGAGAGGTTACTCTATATAGAATGGATTGTAATCTGGGCAATGAGAATCCTTTGGGCTTTGATATGATCCAAATTAGTCCTCAATTTCATCATGCCATAACATTGGTATATGATGACTATATGTGTATAGTACACCAGAGTAAAGGATGAGGCAGATTTTTTCACAGGCAGACACTCTGGGAGCTTCTAGTTTCTGACCTTCAGGGTCCTATGATTGTGGGGATGAATATCTCAATCTATTTGTAGCAATTCTGCAACTTATTGGTGCCTACTATGTGCCAGACACTGTTACAACAAAAGTGTACAAATCATAGAATTCCTTGCTCTATATCTTGAGATGGCAAGCAGATAATAAGCAAAAGAAGAAATTTGCATGATAATGCCAGGTAGTGATAAGTGCTAGGAAGAAAAATAAATCAAAATGAAGTAAAGAATGTGGTGGTAGGTAGCATTCTTCTCTAGAAATTCCACTCTCTAATGGTGGCCTGAGTGCAGTGATGGAATAGGTAGGTAAAGATGATAAGGAAGCATATTCTAGTAACATGAGATTGAACTATTTGAGGAACTAGAAGAACTATGAGGATGTAAAGATAGCAAAATGGAGAATGGCAGGTAATAGAGCTGGAGTTGGAGTCAAGGTCAGAACACGTAGAATGTGGCAGCTCATGGTTAAGTATTTACTTTAAATATAATCGAATGACTGTAGAGGTTTTTGAGAGAGATATGCCTGACTTGTGTTTTTAAAAGATCATTTGTATTACTGTGTGGAGAATAGACTGTAACAGGCAAGAGAAGAAGCAGAACATGTGATCATCGACCAGGTTTGCACTAGGCTATTGGCAGTGGTGTTGGAGAGAAGTGTCTGGATTTAATCTTGCTTTAACAGTCAGGACTAGCAGGGTGCAGTGGCCTGTAATCCCAGCACTTAGGGAGGCTGAGACAGGAGAATCACAAGTTCAAAGCCAGCCCCAGCAATGGCAAGGTGCTAAGCAACTTAGTGAGACCCTGTCTCTACATAAAACACAAAATAGGGCCGGGGATGTGGCTCAGTGGTCAAGTACCCTTGCGTTCAATGCCCGGTACCAAAAAAAAAAAAAAAAGAAAAAGAAAAAAAAGAAGTCAGGCTGAAAGCAATTGAGAGAAATTCAAATTGGATTATTAAAAGAAGAGAGAAGTCCAAGTGATTTTTACAACTTTGTCCTGGAAGTCAAGTGAATTGCTACTGAAATGTGGAAGTGTGTTTGGGATAAGTACTATAAATACTTTTTAGACATCTGAATACAAATATCAGGGTAGAAGTTGATACAAAATATGGGAGAGAGGAGAAAGCAGAAATGGGTTATGGATTTTGAAATGTGTCTTTATATGGTATTTAAATGAGAGGATAAGGTGAAAGAATCTAGTAGAAAATGAAGATAAAAAGGGAAAAAGGAGAAGAAACTAGTATTTGTTTCATACTTGCTAATTGTTAAACTTAGGTACAGTTATAAAAGTTTTTACCTATATGAGGTAGGTGATATTAGCCTTCATTCAGTGTGGAGGAAATGAGGTCTCGAAATCATTAAGTAGCTCAAGGTCATACAGAAAATAAATAGAATAACCAAGATTCAGTCCTAGATCTTGTTGAGACTTGAGTCCAATAGCAACATAGATGACAGTCAAAACAGCTGTGAACCAATGGAGATGGGGGACAGAGAATGGGGACAAGGTACATTGTTGAAGAAGTTAAAGGTAATCAGATTGGAAGCTTCAGCAATTGAAAAATAAAAGGTGAAAATTCTCCAGAAGGGGAGGATTGAATACTTTGCCTGAGGTCAAAAAGGAAGCTTTCATGTTTACTTTTAAACCACCTTGTGAAATATGAACTGATGGCATGGGAGGGGAGTTAGGGCTATGTATAAAATGTCCGTATGTTATTGATATGTCATGCAGGTGAATTAGGACTTACTGTTAACTGATGCTTGTCTCATGTTCATCCCATAAAGATCCTTGAAATTGTCCATTCCGGAGGCAGAGGCTAAGTTCCTGCAGTAAAAGAGAGTTTTCAATGGCTCAGTGACAGTTTTTAAGATTTTAATAAGACTTGAAACTTTAGAGAAAACTCATCTAGATTGGCTTCAGAGGACATTTCCAACATATTAGAGGAGTGCTGGAAAAACTCAGATAAAATCACTCACTTTGTCATAACTTACACTTTCTGCTTTAGCACAGGGTTGCTTAATGAACAACCACACTGTAATCTACTGCATTCTGTTCACCTGTTGAATTCCGAGGCCCTCAATTTGATTAAGTCCCTCCATGGCAGCTAAGTTTAATGACATTCCATACCATTACTAATGTCTCTCCAGCAAACATTGCAAGCTGAAATTTTTGTATCATTGGCTTGATTATTTAAAGACGGCCTGTCTAATATGGTAACCCCTAGGCATGTGTGGCTATTTAAATTCAATTAAGTAAAGTTGAATAAAGTTTAAAATGCTGGACCTTGGTTGCAATACTCCAATTTCAAGTACTCACTAGCAACAAATGGGTAGTGTAAACTATTTGGGATAGAGAAAAGTTCTGTTGGATGGCTGTGTTTTAAAGTCTCTGTGTTCTGCTTATCCACCTCACAGGTCCTCTGTTTTGTAAATATATCAACTCTACTAGAATTTGGTTTTCTGGTGCCAATGGGTCTAAATTCTCCTTTCTTATCTCCAGACGCACACCCTTGTCACAATATGACCAAAGTTACTGCCATTCTGAATAATCACTGCAGGAGAACAGCAGCCAACGGTGGTAAGCCACTATGCATGATGACTGAGAGGACTGAATGAGGGCAAAGTGACTCATAGGTAGAACCTTGCAGCTAAACATGCATACCAAGGCAGAATGATAGTACAGCAAAAGAAGAGTAGGCAGCGACAATGAGGTAAACCTTACACTGAAGAAGCTATAGCATCAGATTTGAATCTTAAGGAAATACCTTGGAGGAGGCAGAGGAAATGTGGAGTTGGCACAGTAATGGGCCAAGGAGTGATTAAAATCTTCAGAATTCAGGAACCGTTCATCTAGGTCCATGTGTTTTAAAGCTGACCTGCCTGGAATAGAGACTCAAATTCTATAACAATACTACCCCTCCCGCACCATGTCCCTGGCCTTTCTACTGATGTTAAAGTAGTCTTCACAAACATCTGATGCCAGGCCCTCAGAAAACTGCCCTTCTTCATACGGTCATTTGCATAATGACATTAGCTAATGCATTCAATGAAAGTCCCAGCTCCAGTGAAATTCTCACAAATTTGAAGTCAATTAAAAACCACCCTAAACCACCAGTCTAAACAGTATGTTGAAATTCTCATCAAGGGAAGCACCAAAATATGAATCGATTGATTTAGTGGTTGAGTTTTGTGGAAGCAAATAGAGAGTTCTTAAAGAACATTTAAAAAATCATTCATAGTTTCTACAATAAACGAAGTATATTCTGAATGAGGTGAAGAGTTTATAATACAGTTTAAATTATGAATAAAAATTTTGGGGGGGGACAATTCTTTGGCTGGATTTATCACATTACTTAACGATGAGGTTATTGTTTATCTTAGCTATAGTTACTGTCATTGTTGTTATTAGCACTTATTGTTTATTCTGTACCATCTGAGGAACCTGAAGTCAAGAGAAATCACTCCCCCAAGGTCATTCTCCACAAAAGAGAAAAAGCTGTGATTTTGAAGAAGCATGTTCCATCACAGTAGGCACATGGTAGGATCATAAGAATGACTTGACATTAAATGGATGACTTGACATCATCTATCATTTTTACTTCAAGACCCATAACTCTCTTCAAAGGTGTTTTTGACAAGGTGGACAAAAATAGATCATCTGACCCACCCAGTCACCATAGACGTTTTCTACCCAATCAGTGTCTGATATTCAGAGTCACTATTTTTCAGCTATGTCTTTGTGTTTGGCACATACTCTGCAAGGAGCAGGTCTCTTTGCGTGGGTTAGCTAACAAACACTTTGCAGGGATACGAGAATTACATCATCCTGATATATAACAAAATGTGATTGCACGGTGTCTTTTTGTCTCTCATCTTCTCTTTCTCTATGGACACAGTACAAAATGAAAAACTATTCATCAAACAAGGGTCTGGCTAAGTTAGACACTGGTCAAATAATGTAATTGTACCTACCTGTAGTGTAATTTATAGCAGAATTAATGCTGTAGCATGTAAAACCATTGTGTATGAAAGTAATTGTTATACTAAAGAAAAGTCTGAATTTCCTTTTTGCTAACATGATAAGATTAATAACTTTTAATAAGTAAGGTTTACCTAGAATTCACTTCTGATGATTGAAAAATAAATCTTGAACGGACTTAGCTGTATTTTTCAACCATTGGCCAAATATGAATATACTTAAAAGGAATAAAACAGAAGAAAGATATTTCCTTTGCTTAGAAGCCTTTTTGACTTATGAAACATGAAATGGAACATGAGTAATATGAAATTCATAGTTTTATAATGGAAAGCTACTATGTTTTCCAAGATGTACCTCTTATTTTGTTCCTTTCCTATATAAGAAATGTAGTTCTTTAGATGGTCACCATTTGTTTTCGTACCCACTATTTTCCCAGCTCATACAGGACACATTATAATTGTTTTCTGTTTGAGATAGTCTCTAACTACCTTCCTTTTAAAGGGGTCTTAGATCCTTTTGCTCAGCTTTCTGCCTCTGTCTTACAAATTTCTTAGTTTGGGAGCCATTTCTGTTTGCTGCTTAAAGTTTTTTGCCCACCCATGCTCCTTGAGATGCTTTAGAGACAAGTATAAAGAAGGAATTCATAAGGCCAAGATCTACAATCTTACAATCCCTAGAACATTCCTGAGACCTCTCTTGCAGTTCTTAATTCTGTTGGCTTCATAGCCATTTTAAAAGAATGTAGTTGGCTTCATAGCCATTTTAAAAGAATGTAGTATCTTTATCAGCATTTATGTAGGAAGATTCTTAAGATGTATTAAGTAAAAATAGTAAAGTTGTAAAACTATATGTAGCATAGAATTTTATATAATTTTGAAAACAAGCCTCTACATACTTTGAAGTAATGTTGTATGTTTCAAAATACATATAGAATGTTTTGAAAGGAAAAGAATAAAGTTGACATAGAAAGAGGAATTTTTATATGTAATGTCAAACTATTATTTGACATTTTGAAACCGATAATATGTTACTTATACAAACATTGTTTTAAGTATAAATGGACATATGGTTGTCAAAAAGCCCTCGAATAAATTGCCCACCATCCAATCATAATCCTTCCTACTTCCTTTCTTGTATTCTATTCCCTCTCTTGCCTTGAAGATATGTAAACAAATATAGATAAGAAAAATATTTTAACAACCTTGAGGTTTAACTACATATATTATTTTGTAATCTTTAAAATGATCTATAGTAAATGTTTCCATGTCATTAAATGTTTTCCAACAATGCCTGTGTTCAATATATGCTGATTATTTCAGCATATGATTGTGCCTTAATTATTAATTAACCTACCATTGTTGTACACTTGGCTGATTTTCAATATTTCCTTATTACAAATAATGCTGAGATTAATCTCGTCCAGCTTAGCCTTTGTGCACTCCATGTTTATTGCCCAAAGATTATTTTACATAAAGGAAGCTGGATCAAACTGTATGTAATCAAAATTTTAAGTTTTTTATACACATTGCAAAGAGATCACAGTAACAGTGATTGTACAGAAGAAAAGGAAGGAATGAAAGCAGTGGTACAATATTATTTTCCCCAATTTATACACTGACCCCCTTACTTCAATATTGTATTGCTTTATAGAAAATGGTGGACTGGGTGTGGTGGTGCACACTTGTAATCCAGCCATTCTGGAGACTGAGTCAGGAGGATCATAAGTTCTAAGCCAACCTAAGCAAGTTAGTGAGACCCTGTCTCAATAAATAAATAAATTAAATAAAATGGGTTGGATATGTGGATCAGTGATAGAGTGCCCTTGTTTTCAATCCATGGTACCACAAAGAAAAAAAATGGTGATGGAGATGATAATATTTATTTAGTAAGCCAGTAAAATAAATTATCTAAGAGAAGGGAAATAAGACACAATCTAGCCATTCTTTCTCCAGAATGTCAATGTAAACTGTACTTAAAATCTCTCAATCAATGATTTTATTTTATTAAAATTTTTTGCATTTAAGGTATATAATATGATGTTTTGATATACATATCCATGGTGAGATAATTATTACAGGTAAGCAATTTAATAGAAGCAGCAGCCACCATGGTTATCTGTGTGTGTGTGAGTGTATGGTAAGAACACCTAAAAATCTATTTCTTTTATCACATTTTTAATCTACATATGATATCATTAACTATAGTCCTCTTGATATGTATTGGTTTCTAGACTTATTTATTCTACCTATACTTTGACTTCCATCTTTCCATTTCCTCCTCAAATGACTTTAAAATATGTAAGAATTCTGAGGGAACATATCTTTGTAGCTCTTCCTATGTTCTTGTAGTGTCCATGAGAAAGGTCTCCATGGTCCTAACAGACTCATGTACTAAGACCTGATATATAGTTCTTTATGACAGCTGGATTAACTTCTTAAAGCCAATGGAGTTTTTAGTTTACTGAAATATGACTTCACAAAAGAGTAGTCCCACTTTCTAGAATGGTTTAGGGAACTAAAATATGGGAGACTTCTGATTTTTAGGTGCCTGAAATGAAATTGTTTTGGAAGGAAGCATTTCTAAACATATATATAATAAAAGCAGCAGACTCTTCTTTATCACTGTTTGCATACAGTAGCCTGTACCACATTAGGAATGAGGAGCCTAACGTGAAAGCAGTTGGCTCATTGACAATGTTTTTTTTTTTAATTTATTTATTCTACTTAGGTATACATGACAGCAGAATGCATTTTGATTCATTGTACACAAATAAAGCACAACTCTTCATTTCTCTGGTTTTACATGATTTAGATTCACACCATATGTGCAGTCATACATGAACCTAAGGCAATGAAGTCCATCTCATTTCACCATCTTTCTGGCCCCTATTATTGACAATGTTTTGACAAACCTTAGCTCCAAGCACAGTTAAACATAGAGTCTTTTTGAGTGACATAGATAAGCTTAATAGAGATTAATTTTTGTTAAAATCAATACTTTAGTAGAGGATATGTTATTCATTTTTATCAGTAGAGATTTCCTTCTGGGCTTTGAATATATACCAAAGAGGTACAATTTTTATTAAAGTCTCCAGAGAGTCCAGCAAATATTTGGTAAGGCCTAATTTTTTTTAAATAGTAAGTTTGCTAGCTAAAATGACATTTGAAAACTTACTAATAAAACCAATTCTTTGTACTTTACAAAGAAAAACAATAATGCCAACAGAAATCTGTTCTTACCTAACTTTACCACATCAGTTAGTGCCAGTGTCAGCAACAGAATTGCAATCTTTTTTAAAAATATTTTAAATTTTTAATTTGCTTTTTTAGATATACATAACAGTAGAGTGTATTTTGCCATATTATACATACATGGCGTATGTATAATATGTATATATTACTCTAATTAGAGTATTATAGTATGTATAATCTTACTCTAATTAGAATCTCATTCTTGTGGTTGTACATGTTGTGGAGTTTCACTGGTAGAGTATCCTTATATGAACATAGGAAATTTATGTCCAATTCATTCTACTGTCTTTTCTCTTCTCTTCCCTTCTCTCTTCCATGAGATATCACATGTAAAAGTACATTTGAACTGCAAAATACTAGACACCTGGCATTAAACCTGGCATTCACACCCTGTAACCAAAGCTGAAAACTGACTGAATTTCAACTTCCTTCTCTTCTCCAAATCACTATGGAATAAGCAGTATTTAAAAAACACTAAACTGCCTGATACATTCATCAGAATTACAATATTTATCTCATTCTCCAAACAAGATCTCATCTATGAGCTAGTTACATTCTGTAGCTTCCCAAAATTATTCCTCTTCAGAAATGTCATATGACCTTCTGGTAACAATATATGAGAATTGCCCACTTTCTGGCTAACGCGCAATATGAGATCTAAATACTTCCATGATCCCCAATCAATGGGAAGGTTAGCATTGCTTCCCAAGGGGGAGGGAACTAGGGAGAGGGAATCAGTGCTAATGGAACTCCTAGCACTCAAGCACAGGCAAGGCAGACTGCCAGTTCTGCTCCATTTCTGATTTAATCTACTTTAATCTATAGTGCTTACACTTCAGAGATCATTCAGGCCTTTGATTTAGGTACAAATTCCAATGTACAAGTAGATTTTGGTACCAAAAGACTGTACTTAAAAAAATATGGAGCCAATAAGAAATATTTTTTACATTAGAAAAGAGAAACTTGAGTGACAGCATAAGGGTTTTTTTGTAAAAAATAAACAAATCAGTTACTAAGTTAAAATCACAGGACAGAAAGAATTAGAGAATGCCTTAGACATAATTTCGCAAATCAAAGACTGAGTCTGCTTAGGAGTAGACTTAAAAGTTGAACCCAATTATTTTGGCTTGAATTTTAGTGCAGTTTCTACTCTCCTTACCTAAGTTTTAAAGATTTTTCTCCATTTTAAAACCATTTTTGGGGCTGTTGCTGTAGCTCAGTGATTGAGTACTTGCCTAGCATGTGTGAGGCACTGGGTTCAATTTTCAGCAACACATATAAATAAAGGTCCATCAACAACTAATAAAATATTTAATAAAATAAAATAAAACCATTTTTGGATAATTCCTCTTTATAATATAACCAATTCCATTCAGAAATCTTTTTTGAATTTCATAGAAAGTGAAATACAATATATTCTATGGAGGAAAAGCAATTAAGCATAAATTAGAGTGTCTATTGATTACATCAATAGATTTAAAATCATACATTGCAATGTATGATTTGTCACTTTTGGGCTTTCAACTTGAGTCATACTTGATATTAGATGTCTCACATCTGGATCCAGTGAAGGCACACCATTTATTTGCAAAGAGATTTGCCTTCCTAAATAAAGGTTTATGTTGACTACGATGAAGGAGGTTTAAAGTTCTGAAGGCCTAGATTCCAAGATGTCATACTTTGTATTCTTCAAAATCATTCTATAATTTCATATCTATTACTCTAAAAAGTTCTGATTTAAAATATAAAGATTTCCTTGGACTTAAGAAATTAGCACAGGAAAACCAGTATGTATGATTGTGCATGTGTATGATTAGTTACTGTAAGACTAGTTTTTACAGTCAATGAGGTGAAGAGAGAGCATACACTTTCGGAGCAAATTTTTGCCACATGCATGTCAGATAAAGCACTGATCTCCAGGATATATAAGGAACTCAAAAAGATTAACACCAAGAAAAAAAAAACCCCAATCAATAAATGGACTAAGGAGCTGAACAGACAGTTCTCAGAAGAATAAATACAATCAATCAACAAATATATGAAAAAACATTCAACTTCTCTAGTAATTAGAGAAATGCAAATCAAAACTACTCTAAGGTTTCATCTCACTACAGTCACAGTGGCAGTTATCAAGAATACAAGCTACAATAAATGTTGGCTAGGGTGTGGGGAAAAAGGCATAAACATTGCTGGTGGGACTGAAAATTGGTGCAACCAATTTGGAAAACAGTAGGGAGATTCCTTAGAAAACTTGGAATGGAACCACCATTTGACCCAGCTATTCCACTCCTTTGTCTATACTCTAAAGATCTAAAACCAGCATACTACAGTATTATAGCCACTTCAGTATTTATAGCAGCACAATTCACAATTGCTAAACTGTGGAAGCAACCTAGATGCCCTTCAATAGATGGATAGATAAAGAAACTGTGGTATATATACACAATGGAATATTACTCAGCATTAAGAGAGAATAAAATTATGGCATTTGCAGGTAAATGGATGGAGTTGGAGAATATTATGCTAAAGGAAGTAAGCCAATACCAAAAAACCAAAGGCAGAATATTTTCTCTGATTAGTGGATGCTGATCCATAATGGGGGTGGAGGTAGGGAGAATGGGAGAAATGGAAGAATTTTGGATAGGGAAAAGGGGAGAGAGGGGAAGGGTGGGTGCATAGAGTTAAGAAAAATGGTGGAATGGACATCATTAGGTATGTATATGAAGACACAAATGGTGTGACTCTACCTTGTTTACAACCAGAGAAATGAAAAATTGTGCTCAGAGGAGCAAACCTAAGACAGGCACAGCCTCGTTTGCCCCCTCTCATGCACACGAGCTGCTTGGTCAATGACGGGTAAGTTGCTCAGAGGAGCACAACCTAAGACAGACAACAGTCTCGTTTGTGCTCCCTCCCCCTTATATGCAACATGTAGGAGTCTGGAAATCCAGAGGAATGATTCTCTCCCATGAGGAGATTATCACAGATCCCTCCAACATGCTTGCTTATGGGCCATACAGGCCCCACTGACCTTTCAAATAAAAGTAAAAAGGTGGATACGTAGGAGTACTCTCCATACCTCCAACCTCTCCCTTCCATCTTTCCCCATTCTATGCTAATTGTCTATGCACTTGACAGAGAGCACTCCTTTGTTTGGAGTGCTTCATTGGTCCAGGAATATATATAAGCTTCTGTACTTTCTGGAATAAACGGTGGTTCTGCGTCTTGCTCCGGCAGAACTGTTTACATATCCCGGAGTCTGGGTGGAGTGACTCCGTGGGCCATCACCCCAAAAAACCCCATCCTGTCAGACCCCATTTCTTCTTCCCCGAAGACCCCTCTTCATCTGTCAGGACCCCAACTCATTGATCAGACCCACACAGTGTGACTTTAAAGCAATACTCCATATATGTACTGTGAATTGAAATGCAGTCTGCTGTTTTAAAAAAAATCGAAAAAACTTGTTTTCAAAAATGCATACATACAACATATACAAAACAAGTTTCTACCAAAGTAAATAAATAAATAAAGGAAAGGGTAAGATAATGACCGCTAAGAAGTAGGTAGAATAAATTCTGGGAAAGATAAAGATTAGGGACATTATACAGAGTACCAAAATATGTAGTTACTGAACTTTTTATCCAATTCCTCATCCTTTCACTTCCATTACAATACTGCTAAGAAGATAGGAATGGAAGTTTTTTAAATCCTACAATCTAAACAATTTTTAGGATTTCAAGTAGATCTCTGTGAGTGGATCAGGAGGACATTGGGCATCCTGTGTGGGAACTCTAGGCAGCAAAGTAAATCTGGGTAGGTCCAGATTGTCATGGACTTTGAGAGACAAGAAGTGTCTGGGTGTAGGGCTGAAGACAACATGAATTTATTTGTAAGTTTGTTGTCTTGAAGAAGTTTTGGAAATTGAGTCTACTATATGACTCAGATATTGAAATCTGAGAAAGATTTCCTATATAGAAAAGGAGATGTGGTCATGAGTGAGAGTAGCAGCAAAGTGTTGCATTACTCTCAAGTATTTCCAAAAAACAAGTGGAAAGAATCAATAAAGTGCTTGTGTCACATTGAACGTGAGAATGAGTGAGGGTTGCGGGTGCTGCTGGGAGCTGACATGAGGGACATAAAACTAGAGATGTGCATCAAGGTCATTGGAGCATGTCACCAGAGGGTGGGTGACAATTCAGACAGGCTATAACAGCTAGAGACATAGATAAAGCCCAGGAAGGAGTAAACATATAGATTTGAAAATATTAGACTGGAGTGGAGAGAGAAGCAAGGCAAAACTGGATTTAGTGACTGATGGTGAAAGCGGATGCAGCGAAATTGCTAGTACCCTTAGAAAGACCATATGGAAAGAGCTGAATACTTACAAAGTAGTATATCGAACTGTGGAGACTAATAAAGAAAGAAAAAGAAGATAAGCTTTTCAACACTGAATCACTTATGCTGTAAAGCATTACAAATATGAAGTCTGGAAAACCGGAAATTAATTGAGGAAAAAAATAATAGAAAGAAGCATCTACAAAATGATTTTTGAAGTTGTGTTTATTTTCTTTTTCTCATTTAACATTTTTGAAATCATAATGTATCTTACAGTTCAAAAATGAATTACCAGCATATTCTTTTATAGTGGTAGATAAAATGATGGCTTTGTTTCTAATCAGTGGTCTCTGATACACTGAAAAAGATATTTTTGTTTTTTTGTTTTTACACATGAAAGAGGAAGCCAGAATTAATGATAAAGTATATGCATTTATGAAAGAAAAAGAAAGAGAGAAAAGAATATAAAGAATTCTCAGTTAATAATTAGAGAATGTACATTCTTTTTAAAGAGTTCTGGGCATAAGTATCAAATTTGTTCATATTCTGGACTAGACAGGAAGTATCAATAAATAAAAAATAATATCAAAAACATCACATTATCTGACCAAAATGCTATAAAATTAAAGATGAATTAAAAAAAAGATTGCTCAAGAGCCCCACATATTTGAGTACATAAGGAAGAAAACACAAGAAGAAATTAAAATATATATTAGACGTTAGTACTAGTTAAAATAATAAAAATCACATTTTATGGATTGGAGGTAAGTCAGTACTTAGAGAAAAACATGCGTAAGTTTTACATCATAAAAGAACAAATGCTGAAAAAGTATTTAGCTAAGCATTTAGCTTAAGAAGTTGGGAGAGTACAGTAAGGGAAGAAACTAGAAGGAAGCAGCATAGAATCAACAACCAGAGAAATGAAAAGTTGAGCTCTGTTGTGTACAATGAATCAAAATGCATTCTGCTGCCATGTATAACTAATTAGAACAAATAAAAAATAGAAACAAACAAAAAATACAAACAAAAAAACAATGAGATTAATTTGCTTTCCAGATTTATTTTGCTAACCAGAAAAATAGAAGAATAAAAAACAAAATAAACCATGGATTATATTGATTGAGAGTAATGAGTATATCTGTAATAATAAAAACATTATAGAATAGTTCAATGACAGGAAAAACCCCACTCACAACGATATCATAGGAGAGAGCTGAGCAGCAGCCTCACACATAGTGAAAATGTTATATATACCCAAGGTGACATTGCAGATGACTGGAGGAAAATGCTAATTCAATAAAGGGTACTAGATCAATTGATGATCTTTACTAAATCAAATTAAATAAGAACCTTCCTTATGCACAGAAAAATTAATTCTAGTGAAGTTAGATAACTTCATCTAAAATGTAAAAATTTAAATGTTTGGAAGAAAATGTGCATAAAACTATCTTAAAATTGTTTATGTAAAAAATTCCCTTCTTTAGGATAAGAACATCAAGGAAAATGCTGATAAAACTGAATACATTTTTAAAAATTTTGAATTTTCTATGAGATGGAAGAGCATTAAAAAATGCTACATACAGGGAGAAGATAATTGAAATTTATATTATCAAAGACTTAATTGCTAGAATAATCAAGGAGACCTATAAATCAGTAAAAGATCAACAACTTAATAAAGAAGTTAATTGAAAATATTTAGGAAAGCATGAATGGCTAATACACATATGAAAAGATGTTTAACATTACCTACTGATCAAATGTTTTAGCCAGCTTTTGTGTTGCTGTGATTAAAAGACCTGACAAGAGCACTTTAAAGTAGGAAAAGTTTATTTTGTCTCATAGTTTCAAAGGTTCAGTCCATGGTCAGGTGATTGTATAACCCTGGGCCTGAGGTGAGGCAGAGGGTATGAAACTCATGGCAGCTGGAAATTAGAGGGTGTGGTAGAGGAAAGCAGCTCAGGACATGGCAACCAGGAAGCAGAAAGAGAGAGTCTCACTCACCAGGTAGAAATATAAACCCCAAAGACAGGCCTCCAGTAACCTACTTCCTCCAGCCACACCCTGCCTGCCTACAGATACCACTCAGTTAATCCCTATCAGTGGATTAAGCCATAGGATAAGGTTATACCTCTCATATTCTAATCATTTCATCACTGTATATTCTTGTATTGTTCACAAATAAGTTTTGGGAGGACATATCCCAGCTACACTATAACATCAAGGAAAAAGATTGAATTAACCAAGAGATCACTATTATACAATCATCGGATGGGTAAAACTTATTGTTGATATGAAGTCTTGATAAGGATATGTGGCAAAAAGAACAACTTCTTTGCAGAATAGCTTTGCAAAATTAGTGAAAGATCATCTATGCTTGCAGTACAAGAACTTCCAGCTCTGGCCTTGTAACAACAGTCCTCAGACTTTAGCCTGCATCCTAATAAATCACCTGGAGGAAACATCAAAAACTAGGGATGGGTCATAGAATTTGTATTGCCAATAGGTTTCCAGGTAACGCCACTACTGTTGGTCTGGGGACCGTACCTTGAGAACCACTGCCAGAGAGAATTTGTCTTGCATGTGCCTGGAGAGATATGCATAATATTCGTTTATTGATTATAACAGCAAGCAATAAGAAGCAACCTAAATCTGCATCACAGGAGAATGAGCAGATAAGTACTTTGTGAGGCACACTAAATGACATTTATAGTTAGTGAGAATGATCAAAACAAAATGTTGATTAAAAAATAGGAAATATACATATATACACACACATATACATATATAATATGATACAATTTTAGTAAAGTTTAAATACATGCAAAATCATATAGTATATTATTTGGATATATATGCATATATTTAAAGTACAAGTAAAATTATAAAAGTAGAATAAGAAAAGTCTGCACATTGCATGGGAATAGGAGATGTTGACTTCAACACTGCGATTACCTCTGAGCAGGGAAAAATCAGCAACGGAATCCTTGACAAGCTCACAAATGGTATCAGCTGTACTTGTGATGCTTTATTTAGCCGTTTTTCTTAAAGATCTAATGCAAAGTTTTAAAAAAATGGTAAGGTTTGGTGGGTACATAAAGTTCATTCCTTTATTTTCTTGGATACGTTTTTGGACTGTTTGGAATATTTCATATTAGTACTACTATAAATAGAGATAAGCAACTAATTGAATTCAGAAAACTGATAGACCAATTACAGTCCATATCATTAGATAGATGGATTTTTCATCTGACTTTATATCAAATTTCTTTAATCTTAACATGCCAAGCAGAAAAGAAAAATTACAAAACTAGGTGGGAACAGATCACGTAATCAGTTTTGAGTACACAATGATAACAGCAGTTATATATTTAAATAATACTCTATTGATATAACAATACTCTTTGATGAAACATATTTAAAATCACTTGCCCCTCTCAATGACTATGAAAATCAAGCAGAAAGGAAGTTATCATTCCCATTTAACATATGAGGAAACTGAGTCCTCAGCAGGTATAGTTATCAAATAATTAAGTAAATGAGCTGCAGCTTCCCCCTAGGACTTCCAACATTAGTACTCCATTATAGGTAGGGATCCAGTATTACCAGTAGATGTCCTACGCAATCTTATAACTTGGAGATGAATATTCTTTCTTAAAATTTATTTTGTCTAGGACTAATGGAAATTCAAGAAATTTTTGCTTTGCAGATTGTATTCAGCCAGTAAGCTGTTCTGCTGACAAAAAGTGCTGATATTTTCTTATAGAAGCTGCTGGAGGCAGTGATATAGTTGAAAACTCCAGGTAAAGCCTGGAGTTTGAAGTCTCTATGGCCTGTATTGAAGTTTCTATTCTATGACTCACTAGCTATGGAAAGCAGACAATTAAATCAGCATTGAGGAGCCTCAGTTTTCTTACCTGTAAGGTGGGGCCATTTCATTGATGAGGAATGTATGGGCTAATAGTTCATGTGAGATGTGACTCAATGCCAGCTGTGTAATAAAAGATCAATAAGTGGGTGTTATTTGTTTCATAATTATTAATCCTATTTGTTGAAATGCTAAAGATGTATTAAATTTATACTCTCACTTCTACATCCATAATATCTAACTATCAAATTTTGTGTGTGTGTGTGTGTGTGTAAAAATTTTTTTATTTGGAGACAGGGTCTCACTAAGTTGCCCAGGCTGAACTCAAACTTGCTATTCTCCTGCCTCAGCCTCCCTAGTCCCTGTGATGACAGTTGTGTGCCACCATGTCTGGTTATAGTTTTGATGTTAAATAGCCCCCCAAACTTATGTATTGAAGGCTTGGTCTCCAGCTGGTGATGCTATTATGAAATGGTAGAAGAGCTGTAGGTATATGGGAGGAAATCATGTCACTGGAAGTATGCCCTTGACAGAGCCATTGGGACCCCAGTCCCTTTCTCTCTCTCCCCACCCCCTCCCTCTCTCCTTCCTAGCCTCCATGAAGTGAAGAGTTTTGCCTCACTGCATGCTCCCACCATGATGTTCTCATTGCAAGAAGGACAATTAACCATTAACAAACCTCTGAAACCATGAACCAAAATAAAGTTTTCCTAGCAGGGCACGGTGGCGCACACCCGTAATCCCAGCACTTTGGGAGGCTGAGGCAGGAGAATTGCGAGTTTAAAGCCAGCCTCAGCACGGCGAGGTGCTAAGCAACTCAGTGAGACCCTGTCTCTACATAAAACACAAAAAATAGGGCTGGGGATATGGCTCAGTGGTCGATTGCCCCTGAGTTCAATCTCCAGTACCAAACAACAACAACAACAACAAAATAAACTTTTCCTCCTTCAAGTCGATTTTCTCAGGCATTTTGTCACAGAGATGAAAATCTAACATAAGTATTGCATGCACTAAAAGGCAAGCATGCATTTCTGTGTGTCTTTTGTCACTTCTGTCAATTCAAAATGGAGGTGGATTTGTGCAACAGAGACGGGAGGGGGAGAGACATGAAAAGGAGAGAGAGGATGGAGAAAGAAGTGTCTTTTCTGAAATTGCTGAAATTCTTTCATTCAGCAAAATACTTGAATAACTACAAAATAAAAGAAGCTGAACCATATGGATGCAGGCTGCTCACCAATATCCTTGGAAAAAATATTACCTAGTTTTAGACTATTTCTTCCAAAAAAACCAAGGTAACACAAAGCCAACCTAGTCCTGTTGAGTAATAAATAGATTCCTTGTAAATGTGTAATATGCCTCAAGAAGTAAGAGTTATCTTGTTTTGTAAATATTGGCATTTTGCTGAAAAAATATTGCATAGGTAGGCACATTTGAGAAGGGCGTTTCTAGAAGGTGTCAGCGAGTATGGTGCTCCTACCATTTCACTAAACTTGCCATCAAGGTTTTAAGCAAGTAAGGTCTTTTAAAAGCCTGGAAATTATACAGTTGGAAAGAGATGCTGAAATAAATAATGGCAGGATTTAATTTGAAGCATCACAACGAAATAATATTTAATAATTGACTTTGGGTAGTGAGGCCATGAACTGAAGTAGCCTGGATACAAGACATACAGTATAACAGTAATTCCCTCTTTAATCTCCATGAAGTTCGGTTTAGGTTCTGAGCATTGCTTTGCTGCCCAAATGAATGGATCCATGCTTTACTTCTGTTATAAATCCCTGAATCTTTGTCAACACTCTTTCCTCTGCCTAATATGTACTCCAAATTAAACTCAATAGTTAAATGGAGGTATTTCTTGAGCAAACTCTAGCTTCCAATATCTACTCTGTTCTAATAAAAGAATGATACAATGATAATAAAGTTTTACAATGTATTTTTTATATGCCAGGTACTGCTTTAAGCACTTTACATGGCTTAACTCATTTAAACTTCTTCACAAGCCTAGGAGGAAAGTATCAGTATTAATGGAATCAAGTCCTGGCTTCAGAATGCCTGGCTATCACTCATTTACTATACCCATTCTCATAGATATCACTTTAATGGAGGGTTTCCTTAACCTATCCAGTGGAATACTGTGTTTTTCCAAGATGGTGACAGTGAAATCTGAAAAATGAAATAGAATAAATAGCTTTTTGTTATGGTTTTTTAATTTTGTTTTGGAAAATACCTCTTAGAAATCTACAGTGCATAGTTAAAATTTCAAGGCTCTGAGAAGTCCAATAATAAGAAAACCATATTGAGCTGGGCGCGGTGGCGCAAGCCTGTAATCCCAGTACTTAGGGAGGCTGAGACAGGAGAATCGCGAGTTCTAAGCCAGCCTCAGCAAGGGCGAGGCGCTAAGCAACTCAGTGAGACCTTGTCTCTACATAAAAAAAAAAAAAAAACAACAACAACACAAAATAGGGCTGGGGATGTGGTTCAGTGATCCAGTGCCCCTGAGTTCAATCTCCAGTACCAAAAAAACAAAAAAACAAAAACAAAAACATATGGATTGATTTTGCTTCTCCCAGCATTTCCCAAAGAAATCTGTGCCCCCATCCAGACTTCTTCCTTCCTTCCTTCCTTCCTTCCTTCCTTCCTTTTTTCTCTTCCTTCCTTTCTTCCTTCCTTTCTTCCTCTCTCTCCTCACCCCCTTTCTTTCTTCTCCTTCTCCTCCATCTCTTTCAACATACGTTAGGTAAACATGTTCAAATACCCACATGTAATGTTATACTTGTCAGATTATAATGAAGTTCTTTATTTGTGTATTTCTTATATTAGACTTTAAACTTTTTTTGGGATGGGGGGATACTGGGAATTAAACTCCAGGGTACTCAACCACTGAGCCACATCTCCAGTCCTATTTTGTATTTTATTTAGAGACAGGGTCTCACTGAGTTGCTTAGTCCCTTGCTGTTACTAAGGCTGGCTTTGAACTTGCAATCCTCCTGCCTCAGCCTTCCAAGCCATTGGGTTTATAGGCAAGAGCCACCACATTGTAAATGTAAACTTCTTTAGAGTGAAACTTATTTATTGTTATGTTTTTAACTTTGTTCATTGTGACATGGAAATCTGTGCTGATTTCTTGTTTGGTCATGTTCAGAGATGTGGCTGAGATGTGGCTGAGATGTTGCTTCATCTGAAAGGGATGTAGGCATCAAGTTAATTGACATTAGATTTAGGTGATTGAGTAAAAATATGAAACATAGTTAGGCAGCTTTGCTCATTACCTGTATCTTGATGGTTAGTATGAGAGTTCTTCAGTAAGGACACACCTAGTTTCATTTTATGAAGATCTAGAAAGAAGTTTCTTTGGATATAGAGCCGCACCCGCCGACTTTCTAAAGGCAAAGCCTTAAGTTCAGTGAGTGTAAATGTAGAAAGCTCCTTGGATATAATTCTCTCGGCCCATGATTTCATTTTACATATGTGATAGTTGAGGCCCAGAGAGAAAAGTAGGTGGTGAAATGTTACCTGTCAGTGGCAGAGTTGGACTTAAATAACTTCTCTGGTGCTACAGTAAAAATAAAACTAAGAATCTATGAAATTCTGGACATAAAATAAATCTATAGGGCATGAATGCCTCTCTTTATGAAAGAGAACAAAAGCCAACACAGGCGACTGGGGGAACCATATGGCTCAGGAAGAAGTTTGGCTGACAGAGCCATTGATTGACTGGCCTCTGGATCACCCATTTGGCAATCAAAAGGTGCAAGGACTTTTGGCAATATACTAGCTTATGATGCAGATCTGGACACAGTAGGAGTCACCCAAGCAGTGACCCAGGACTGGAAAGCCCTTGAGACTCAGGGCATCAGAAGCTTACATGATGAAATTTGCTGGAGGATCTTCAAAATTTATCTTGTTTTATGAAATGATAGTACAGAAGCCTGAGCTGAATGGGGTTTGATGGGAGCAAACATGCCTGGGATATTTTTGTGTTCTCTCACTTAAGGGCTACAAATGAAACTAGAAATGTCCATTGTAAATTAAAGCCACATACTACAAATATTAAATAATCATTAACATTTGGAGAAAAATTTCTATGTTCTCAGTGCTCTGCTTATTAACTTGCTGAATCCATGTGGAAATTTCATGAAGTAGCTATGAGTATTAATCCCATTTCATAGATGAGGAAATCAAGGCATACAGAATTAAGTCACCAGTCCCAAGCCATAGAGCTAGTAGTTGATGGAGGTAGGAGAAATCATTTATTCTATCATTTATTCCATTTCTTTCTTATACTAACTACAATAACTTTTTTATTGTGAGCAACATTTTAGCAATTTAGGTCTGGGTTTGTTTTAAGAATTTGAGATTGTCATAATGTTCTACACAGAACTTTGAACACTGAAATGGTGACATTTGTGAAGAGTGCCTAGGAGATTTCCACCTCTGGTTTAGTTGACATAAGTATTAGAAATGCAAACATGGATATTAGAGGAATAGGAAGAGGAGAAAATCCACACTTCTTTTTGTACTTGTAAATCTCGTTCCCTATGGAATGGGATTTGAGCTTTCAGAAATCTTTTTAAAAGGAGAAAAAGACATGGAATGCAGGAGATGATGAAATCTCCTGTTTTCAATAAGTTCTTCCCTGCTTTTGAGAGAGCACCTACAGTGTATGCAAAGAGCTTGGAGAATGTGACCAATATCAGTTCATGCTCAGATGGTTGACATCTAGTAGTTGATGCACACAAATAAACAAAAGTAGTAAGACATTATAAAGGAGTTCAGAAAAAGGAGAGCTTCCATCCATTGTAAGGACTTTAGAAACTGTTCATGGAAGAACAAATTTTTTAGCTGGAATTTGAAGAGCAGAAACTTTGATTTGCAGATTTGCTGCAAAAGATTTCTGTATCTACTAAGCAGAGTGAACCAAAGTCAGAAAATTGCTTAATGCAAAAAGATAAAGTCATTTCATAGCATCTCAGTTTCCCTCCAATCAATCTGCCTGAGTTCTATAAGAAAGAAAATGCTAGTCCTCCGATGAGAACTACTTTCGTTTGGGCTGTCCTTCTTCTTTTCTTGTTTTAAACAACGGTGAGGACCAGCACCATTGATTTATCCACATATCCATAAAAGCTTAGCAAGCAAAGGTATTATGTTTATTCGGAAGAAGTAGAGCACTTTTAAGGTACAGAAATACATACATATATATATATATATATATATATATATATATATATATATTTATATATATATGTTGGGTTCTGAAATGGTCATTTTTTTCCCCCTCAGCTATGCCATTATAGTGATCAGCCAAGCTTCGGCAAGGTAAATACTTTTGGAAAATAAGTGGAAATTTGCTGCAAATCAGTCCCTTTTGTGCATGGCCGCAGGAGCATGTTGAAATGTTTGGACACTAATACCCATTCATTTTCTTGGCTCCATAAATAAAAGCCGCCAGCTCTGTGGCGGCCGTGAAATGGTATTCTTCAGGGCCCAGCAGGAACCCCCATCCTTATTACCACTGCAGGGGGCAGGACAGGCCCAAAATAGCAAGACAACTAAATCAAGACATTTTCAATGTCTAACAAAATGACTGTGTTTTAGAAAGAACCAAAAGGTTGGAAAAAATTGGACAGCTTTTGTACTTAGTGTAATACCTTTGTTAAAAGAGTTCAGATGGGAAAAAGGAATCTTTTAAAAATGTATAAGCATATTTCTGAATATCATTTAAAATATCCAAGGATCTTATGAAACTGTAAATCAGATGCACTGATGGAGTCATCAGAGGACTTCAAGCTGAAGAAGTATACCATTTGGGGACCTCAGACCATGGAATGTAATGGGGGCCCTCAGAAGAATTGTGTTGGTCTTAATGTGCATATAGATTTGATAGGGGACCAACTTCAAAAGGAGGTCAGGGAAGGTTTAGAAGGAAACTGAGCAACTATTTTGGCCTTCAAATCTTTCTCAAATTAAACATTATTTTTTCTAATAAGTGAGTAGATCTGAGCTGATTTTAGCTACTTCTATTTGTTTATCCAAGCAAAGAATTAGCAGGAGAACTTCCTAAAAGTCATAAAGGCATGGCATAACATAACATGGGGGTGACAGGGAGGCAGCAGATTAGAGAAAAGTATTCAGAAGAGATTTTTGGATTTTCTTCTTTTCACTACCACCTTGCCTAAAAGCTAAGAAATACTGCTCACTCACTTTGAATAAATAAGAAATTCTTTCTGATGTCATAATACATCCCATAAGTAAGAATCTGGTCCAATAACAATTAGTACTGATATATATACATATATATTTTTTTTGCATGGTGCAATTGTACATGTCTGACATTATTATAATTAAGCATGTAAATGTAACATAATTCTGACACAAACCAGTCATTTTATGGAGTGGTTTGTGTCAGAATTATTCAAAGGTTTCCTCAAAATGTAAACACTCGAAATGTCTTGCCAAATCTATCTGAGTTAACATGCCACTCCAGTCTGAAACACAGGACTTTTGGATTTCGGAAAGTTAATAAACAAAGAGAAAACTATTTTCTCCCCCCTCCTCACCAATCTCATCTTCAGCCTTTTATGACTCAGACTTTAATGAGAGCCATAAACATTACCTTGCCTAATAAAAATTCCAGTATTTCAGAGCTGGCTGAGAGAATGTGAACCACATCTGGTGACAACTGGAGCTAATTAATATCTTTATAGGTGTCTTCCATCCGCTAGAGTTTAAACAGAAATAGTCAGGGGTGCTTACATCAAAGCCTGAGGCAATCGAAGGCTGTTGCTTGCTTTCCAGTCTGAACTGATAACAAGTAGACCAATTTTTATAGGATTGTAAAAGCTGAGTGCTGAGATGGTTCACGCAGAGAAGCACTTTGCTCCACTGTTCTTACCATTCTGTGCTCATGTCCCTAGTTTTGTCTGCTATAGGCTAGCCTGGCTAGTTAGTTAGACATATGGACAGGCAACAGGAAAAAAAATACTAAAGAAAAGGCTGGGGGAGGCTAACAAATAGCTATGCTGAGATTTAGACAAAGCACACAGTGACCCAGACATACCAGATCTTCTTGCAATGATCTTTAAAAATCTGTTCTGTCAAGCATTTGCTTGTGGCACAGATAAGGTTTATCTAGCAGGAAAGACCAAGTGAAAATTAAAAAGCAAGATGAACTAGCGCGAGTGGTGCTAATATGTGTTTTGAAGCGTACCAATTGGCCCAGAGCAATGTCATAGCTCTGAGCTAAACATGCAGGTGGTCGAGGGGCTTCGTTTTCAAAGGTTACCCTACAAAGAGCATGCCAACCCTTCTCTGTCAATATGGGCTAGTACCCCAGGAGCTCCAGGACAATCAGAAAATAATGACATCAACCTGACCATGGTTAAGTACATAACATGCTGGAGGTTCACGGGCTTGTAGTCTGGAACAATAAAGAAAAAATAAAGAGGCTTGCTTGGTGAGCCTCAGCTGCTATTAGCCATGCTGTGAGATCAAGGCAAGGTATGATATGGACTGCCATTTCAATTGGGACCAGGTTAATCTCTCAATTGGAGGAGAAGAAAAACAACAACAGAAAAGCAGTCTGCAGAATGAACAGAAGGGATGAATGACAATATCATTATTTGCATAATCTGCATTTAACCCTTTAGCAATACAGACCAGGTTTCCTTCAAATAAGCTCAATTTTCTTTAGAATGGTGGACAGACACCTTAAATCCTCAAAGTTCAGTCAATGAACATACTATCTAATATTAATTTAAGGTTTATTGCTGAAATTATGGCTTAAGGGGGGAAAACTGTAACCATGGAAGGGAAACATGACAGGTATCTCTTAAGGAAATATCATTGGAATTTATTGTGGCCCAGCCTCCATGGCTGACTTTGTGATCTTAATCACTCTGCCATAGTTTCCTTGTCTGCAGAATGGGTTAGAAAGAAGTAAGAGAGATGAGAATTAAGCACACTTCATAACACCAATATTGTTTGAGAAATTGTTTTAGAAACAAAAGACCTGTCTGCCTGCTATTAAAGGAATATCAAAGTGCGGATTGTACTCTCCAGCAGTGTAGAAATAATTTTGTGTGTGTGCACCTGCTAGTGTACACTCTAGAAGCTGAGGGAGGGCGTATGGAAGGTCAGTAGCAAAGAATCACCTGAACTAAAACCTTATAAGAGTGGTTCTATCTGTCTGTCAGTCTGCCTGTCTTTTTTTTTTTTAATATTCTTTTTAGTTGTAGATAGACACAAGACCTTTATTTTTATTTATTTTTATGGGGTGCTAAGGATCAAACCCAGTGCCTCACACATGGTAGGCAAGTGCTCTACCACTGAGCCACAGCCCCAGCCCCCTGCCTGTCTTTATATCCTATTATTTCACTTCCCATGTCTTTCTACTCATAGTTTTATTTCCAAGATAAAATATGAGGACATGGAACTTTGTAAGTCTGAAATAAAATTCATATTATCCCCTAGAAAAGGAAGAGAACTAAAGAAGATATTCAGAACTGGTTTATAATTCCAAAAAGGAGCTTGTTGTTTTCTCCCAAGGCTACTACTATTAATCTGATTCATTGATTCTTCTGTTATCCTGGACTTATAAAGAGGTGATAGGCTGAAGAAAGTGGCACCTGTAAATTGCATTATTTTTATATCATTAACAGTAGTCACGTTTCCATAAAGAAATTGTTTATGGAAACAATTGTGAAGAATATTTTTCCTTATTATTTGTTTTTTTCATTATAAGAAATATGACAGAGAAAAAGCATATTAGAGCAGTCAAAAGTTTGCAGACTCTCAGTTTGCAATTCATCAGAATATTCATAGCACAGCTCATTCCTTTCTAATTATTTTTACACTTCTCTTCCTTAGAGAGTCAAGATTATATATATATATATATATATATATATATATATATATACTCTGTTATACTTTTTTCCTTCTCGCGAAATATTATAGCATGCTACTAGAACCTTTATAAACACAGTTTTTATTTGGCTTCATGACACTTCATCTTCTGAGTTGAATGTTTGGATTAAGTCAAATGTTTTGTTTAATATTAAATAACACTACTGTAAAAGAAGATGCGATTAAATGATTTTGTTTAAGCCT
This sequence comes from Xerus rutilus, assembly GCA_028644305.1. Taxonomy (NCBI): domain Eukaryota; kingdom Metazoa; phylum Chordata; class Mammalia; order Rodentia; family Sciuridae; genus Xerus; species Xerus rutilus. The sequence continues at coordinate 121,218,356 of CM053401.1, read as the reverse complement.
TTCTCTTGTTCAAAATTATTTTCTTATGCAAATTCCTCCTAGAAGAGCAGAGCAAACTTTTGAAAAGCAACAGACTTAAACCCTATTTACTATAAACCCTATTTCAAAAGTAAATTAACCTGAATGTTTTTGCTCTAGCTCCCAGAAGAGAAAAGATAATATGATAACACTTTAAAAACACATTTCAACAGACCATTCATGCCTCATCTCCAAATGGGCTATGTGTCACACATAGGTAGAAATAGGGGGCCAGAAGTCTTCGTCTTGTTGCAAACAATGTCACATGACCTATAATTTGGCCCAGGCTCTGAACATTAAGTTCTATGGCATAATTGACTGAATATTGAATGAAGTGTGCAGTGTGGGCCTTTTTTCTACAATATGCACCCCTCGATATGTCACAGAAAGCTTCTGGCATTGTGAGGGGCTTTATACTTCATGACTCTAACACAAAGTATCATATATCTAGAGTATATTTTGTTTTGATCTCATGATCATTACTGAGAACGTAATGGACAGGGCTTTCTGTTTCTGTCCTTCGGGCTTTGCTCTGGATTAACATCTATTGTCCTGCTAAGGTTTCAAGTCCAGAATGTTTCCGATGGATGAAACCTAACCCTGTGCTACAGAAAGAGCCCAGGCCATAGCAATTTAGATAACTAGTAGGAAACTGCAAACTTAAACCAAGTTTTTGTTGATAAGTGGATGCTGTGGAAAGTGATGTATTTGTGAAAACTTGCACATGACACTTTTGTGTATTCAATTTCCATATTGTCATTGTTTATGAATTCATTCTTAACAAAACCAAAAGCTTTTTGTTTGAGTTTTTCAACATTTCAACTGTCTGAGGTAGCTTCAGTTCTTTAAAAACTCCATGTACAAAAGCCAGTGAGCTAGTAAAATTAAATTACACAGTCATTAAACATTTGGCAGGTTTATTCCAGATGGAAGTTGATGGCAGGTCATCAGAGTTATGGATACTCCAAAGCAGAAAGAACCAAATCCCAGGAATCATAAGATTCAATATCATAGAGAAAAAACCCATAAAGAACACATTCTTCTTTGAACAAAAGAAACTTGGCTCATCTATTTGAATAGTTACCAAGAAAGAGCCTCTTTACTGGTATCTGATAATAGACTAAAATGTTACAGATTAGATCGAAGAAAAGGGTGCAGAGCAAAACTAGGAAGCGCAGAATCAGGAGTACCATTACATTTTTTAGACACTACAATGCAAACCCATAAAAAATTACAGGTTTATTTAAAATAATAAGTGGAAATAGGAAAGATTAATTTGTAGACTATTTGTCTAAGGATTTAGGAAATAAACACATTGGAACATAATAGTAGAAACATCTATCTTTAGTCAAGACTATTTCTTTAATTAAAGAATAGATGAGTAATCTTTTGCTTCTGCCCTTAGTGAAGATCTTAGGGAAAACAAACATTCCCCTTTCTGAAATAGTTGTTCTATTGGAGGAAACAGTCACATGGATAACTATGGGACCAATTCCTTAGGGTGGATCCAAAGACCAGTCTTCAGCATAGTTTAGCTTTAATCAAGTCAACAAATCCATTCTCCTACGACTTGAGAGAAATCTCTGTCATTTCATTTGAAACTATTATTTTGAGAACTACATTAAGTCTTTCTAATAAAAATGACCATCACCCTGATTTAAACACTTTGTTTTATGAAAAACATGAAATAAATCACATAAGTGAGAATATTCTTCCTCAGCTTTCTCCTAGCTGATTGATTCTTCCACAGTCTTCATTTGCCAATATGCTTTCTATTTAAATGGGAAATCAGATAAAGTTTAGAGTTGAGCCATCATTTTGTTTCCATGGCAAATAAATTAGTTCTGGAAATACATTAAATCCTATCTTTCTTCACGCAAAACTTATATAAAACCACAATTTGGTGTTGAGTGATAGAGAGACCTCATAGCATCCAGCAAAGTGTGTGGAATTCCAGTTAGTAATTGGAAATGAATCCAAACCACTTTGGCCTGGAAACTTCATAAATAAGTTTCCTGACAAAGCTTCTTGTACCATGTGTATATATAAAATAAGCATCTACGGTAATTATACACGTAGTTAAAACTGCCAGCTACTTTTAAGTCTGTGTGGGAGGCAGAGGGGATTAATACTAAGTAATGTGGGTAACTCATTCTCATTGAAACCTTACTTTATTACTATTATTCCATAAGTAATCTTAATACATTGTCTGATACATATTTTTCCTCAATTATTCTTTTCTTATTTACATTGGGCAGTACTTTTGGGAAGTCCTACATTGGAAAGGTAAAAGTACTTATACTACTGTATCTTCTATTATTCAAACAGGGATTTTTCTTCATGAACTAAATGAAGAGGAGGGTTTAGAGGTGAATGGAGATAAGAAGAGGATCAGAAGGAGAATTATTTAGTGAGCACACATTTTAGATACTTTATGTGCATTGTCCTATAATTATCACAACAAAACTTATACATTTGCACTGTCATCTCATTTTAGAGATGAAGAAACAGATATTCAGAAAGTCACTTGCTGGAGATGGCTAAGTTGGGATTCACAAATGTCTATCTGACTTCAAAGTCCTTCCTACCATGAATATATTACCTCTCAAGAAAGACCATGCTACTTCTTGAATTTCAGGGAATAATAAAGCAAAACACATACGTGCTCATTTGTTCTGATTAGATTATCAAGGCCTGAGTTTATTTTTCTAATTGGGTTCACAGTGACCTTCAATACAAGGAATACTGATCGCCCTTCTATGTGGCAATGGCGCTCCAAAACTTCCTTTCATTGCCATCATCTTGAACCAGGAAATCTGTATCTCTGTCATCCCCCCAATATAAATTATACTTGCCCTGAAAAGCACTTCTAAATATCATATGCCTCAACATAGAGGCCCAGAAGAATTGAAAAATCAGATAATCTGTCCTCATGCCAAAAACTGCAGAGTTCTCTGGATGAGGGAGAATAATACAAATGATAAGAAAGGATTGAAACTCTTTACACATCTAACTTTTCATGTCAGTAGTCTTCTGTCTAAACACAACATTCAGGATTTCTAAAGGGAAACATATGAAGAAAAGCAAATTCGATGAATTTCTTTATCGATTTTCACATCAAATTTTTGTTTGCAACAGAGTTTCTTTTCTTTTGAAAGGAAAAATTTGAGAGGTCTTCCCTGAGTTTGAAAGGATCTGCAAAACCAAATGGAAATAGTCAAACCAGGAACACGAAGAATAGAACAATTTTTGGTGCTCTTGAGAGCATCACATCTGCAAGATTGCAGAGCTCTCTGGATGACCCCCATGCCCTGCATCCTGCTGGCCCCCACAGGCGGCCACCTGTAGGAACGTAAGATCTCTAGCCCTGGGGGGTGCTCTTCCCCCTTTTAGTCAAGCATTCGGTTTAATTTTTGCTATGCTCAACTGATGGTGGTTTTTCTGAAGTGCACACCTGTCCATTAGGAATGGCAACCAGACTCCCAACTCATTTTACATAGGCTACTGCACAGCAGTGGATGTTAATGACTTTGGAGTGTTTTGTCTTTGACAATAAGCCGGAATCTTGACTATGCAATTGACTGCAACTACATAAATTGCTATTTGGAATGAATCTTAATATATACACTTGTGTATATGAATACAGCTAGCTGCACTTTCCCCATACGATCATGGTTGTTAACATTCTACCCATTTTAAGTGAGCAAATTTGAATAAAATGGCTGCGTAATACATTCTGTGTTAACATCAGCTATTTAAAAAGCCCAAGGATTAAAAGTTAATTCCATCCTTTTAATTCAAGGGACATATAAATGGCATTCTGGGTACAGCCAACTCCTCTTTTATCCGTCCTTTCATGCTGCCTCCTCACTAATTCTTGGTTGTTCAAATGCTACCTACACAATAAAAGCCTTGAGTTAATTTACTAAGATTTTACACCAGTGCAAATGAAAGAAAGGAAAGTGCTAAACAAGGCAATTAGCACTCTGTTTAGTGCACTCCCAAAATAAATGTAGGCAATTTACAATTTGGCAAATGGCACTCTATCCAGATCCAACTCATTTATGCCTAAGGGGGTGGGACAGTTCATTAGGGGGAAAAAGTGTTTATATATATTATGCTATTGAGGCCCAACCCATTTTGTACCACAGCAACAGATGTGACTCCTCCTGAGGTTTATTAGTGTTTCTTGCAGAAAAATGCCAAACTATTATGCTTTCAAATAAATGGTCCAAAAAGAATGCCTTTTACTATTGAGTATCAGTAGCTAGCTTTACAAGATAGGGGGTGTCTAAGTTTGTATAAGGAATGATTTGCGTTAAGTTAGAGTCATGGATCTGAGCCTCTTCCCTGGCTCAAAGCATGCATTTCCACTGATCCCAGTGGCTGAGATGTGCTGAAAAAGTGGACTGGAAGTACTACCGACTGTTTCATAATTGACAGGAAGGTTGCTCCAAGCCTTTCATGTTTATTCTTGTAAGCTTCTTATTAGTGCAAAAATAATAGATGTTGTTAATGCAGAATCACAACCAACATTAATATTTAAGATGCTAGAATGATAAAGGTTAAACATGTGTTTATATTGCTTTTGAACAAAGAGCTTTATAAAATTGTTGAGGAGCATAATCATGGGCCTAACTTGAAATCATTTTGCCCCACTTTGAGTGTCTCATTTTGGGGGTTTAAATCTTTATTTTGGGAAGACGATGTGCTTGTAGGTCATGTTCACATATTCCTCTCCTCTGAGATTTGTATTACTGTTGGAAAGAAAATATGAAAAATAGACATCTGCAGAAAGAAAGTGCAATAAAATCTACCAGACTCTTGTATTTTTGTTTATTTCTGAGTCTATAGAGTTCCACTCAGTGATTAAAAAAAAAAAAAAAGATAAGGCAAAGTAAAAGCATTCTTTTGTGCCCTCTAGCTGCTGGAAGCACAAATGGAAAATAAAACTCTCTGATGGCGAAATTCACCTAATGTGGTTTGGAAGGGAAAAGCCCACAATTCCTATGAGCTTCTTTTTTTCTTTCTAAAAAGGTACCCAGATAAATAAAAGTTTACCTTCTTGGATTAACAGTACTTTCATTTTCACAAGATGAAGCAGAGTAATAATTCATGAGGGACTCAGAAAATTAAACCGGGAGATCATTTCTCTCAACAGCTGATGAAAATGACACATATATTTTGAACTGTGCATTGCTTCGAATATTGATCAGTGATTTTAATTCTATTTCTAATGGAAATTAAGTGCAGATTGCAGTCCGACAGTGATGTCTGTTGGCTTGTTTTAGAATTCTTGTAGTTGCTTTGGAACTGACAACTGGGCTAGGATGCATGTGTAAGTTTATGAAAATGAATGGGATGTGTGTATTTCATTTATATGGAACCCTGCTTTAGGATCACTCTGTGCATGAAACTTTTATCTAAATTAGTCCTTAAGTAGATACAGAGCTTCTGCACACAGTCTTCATAACAGTTTGAGTCATGGCTCTTTAAATCCAGGCTACATTGCAAATATAAAAATCGTCAACTTGTGTGACTTGCTTGCAGCTGAAATGGAGAATGTTCTGTGAAGGTGGAATGAATGGCTTACTCGTGGGACGATTCCACAAAGGAAAAATCTGAATGCACAGTTTATTGCACAATTCCTTCATGAGGAGGAAAGGTCTTAACAGCTTGGAGCCTGCATGCTGCCCAGAATTGTGAGAAAGAGAGAGAGAGTTTGAAATTTGCAGGATTTAAAAACAACAGCATCAATATCCCAAGAAAATGGTTCCAGAAAGTGCCCTACATTTTTCTGTGTGTATCCTGGAGAATGAGGAGGCTTGGGGGAGGGGCAACGGGTGGGAAGGGAGTTGGGCTGTTTAATGATTCAAGGAATATATGAGAACACTTTTTTTTTCTTTCCCTGAAGTGAAGGCACAGTTCAGAGGACTCAGTTGAGGAGTCACAGCCATTCCCAGTAATTCCCAATACAGCAGAGAGTTCACCAGAAAGGGCTCAGTCTCAACAGATGTTCTAAGTGGCGCCTCCTGGGCTGCTCTTGTGTGGTGGAGAAATACAGAAATCAAGCTAAATCAAATTAGGCAGCAGAGTAAGAAAATAAAGGTCAGGTCCACCAGCATCGGAGGAAACAGCCTATGCCAATATGGCCATCTTCAGTCAGGAACTAATTAAGGGCTGATTGTCCTCAGTGAAACCTCAAAAATGCATGGTGGTGAATTATTAAAAACAACAACAACAAAAAACAATAGGAAAACCCTACACTCTGCAGTACGCCAGATGAAAAGATAGGGAACCATAATATCCAGAGGAATTGAGTCTCTTGGATAGAGGGAGTCCCTAAATCCCCAGCTCTCTTTGTTTTGATTACAATTTTTCTTCTTTTAAGGGAGCAGAAATTGTGCTCTAAGCCTGTCTTGTGTTAGGCTCCTGCACCTTTGTCTGCCTATCTCAGCTGGTATTTAATTGGTCAGCAATAGGAGGGAAGTCTCCTTTGAGGTAATGAATATTGACTGTTTATGTTGAAATGTCACTGTGAAAAGAAAGCCCAGCACCAAAGAGGGAGAGCCCAGTGTGAGAGTCTCAGACACAAAGGAGACACCAGTGAAACGGAGGCATTGAAAAGCAAAGCAGCTGAGATTCAAAGGACAGATGAAACAGAAATGGCCTACATGTGTGGGAATTTTAAGCTAGCAGTTGACAGGTGAAAAAGTCATTATTTTACCTGTTACAACCCAATGTAATTGCGTGTTTTCCCTAAAATGGCATGGAGGCCACAACTCCTGGAAGTGTTTTAATTGAGAAATTGTTCTCATCTTTTAATGAAAAATTTTTATTTCATAAAGGTAACAGGGTAAACCTAATAGTTACTAATTGTGCAAATTCCAAAAGGTAGAAAAGGCAAAAAAAAAAAAAAAAAAAAAAGAGCTGCTACTTGGCTGAGGCCGGCAATTCTCCCAAACTGGTTGGGTTTTGCATTTCAAATGAACCTGCTAGATCTGAAAAGTTTTGGTGGTGGCAATTAGAGATTTTAAGGTGAAGAAGGAAAGGGAAAATGTTGTCACAGGTCAAGTACAGTGTGTTAATTAATTTAGCTGGGTTGAAAACACTATGGTTTAATAATTTGGGAATTTAGTTTTGGTGTATCTTGGTCATTTGAAGTAGCTGGGAGCTGACAGCTGAAACAATTTCTTTAACCCTCTCGGCTCTGGCCAAGCTCTTGCACATTTAAGTTTGGTTTTGTCAGGCAGCTTTGGCTTTATTCACTCACAGTGGATTTTATGTCCCTGTGTGCTTCAGATTTTCCATTCGATATTTCTCCCAAATGGTAACTAGCTGGATGAGTAATATCAGGGGAAAAAAAAACCTCAGAGAATTCCTGTATGATTTCAATGCCTAGGAAATGTTAATATTGCCAAGTTTTTAAGTTTGGGATGCTCCCCAGCCTCCCTCTTTGGGCTCCATGATCATTCTGCAAGTTAATGATAGCCACAATTTCTTGCCTATTTATTGTGGTAAAGAAAGAATGAAACAAACGGATAACTATGTAACTATTGAGCCACACTCATGGGAAAAACAAAAAGACTGGAGAATTGAGATAAACAGAAAACTTGAGTTTCTGGTCCCCATGAATAGGCAGCTGTATTTACAGTGTGGTTTTACTGTTCACGTATTTAAAGTTCACATATTTGAACTTTATCATAATTGGGTCCCTATCATCACAAATTTCTGATGCAAGAGCTCATTACCTACCTCTCTGGATCTCCAATGCAGAAAGGGTTTTGTGTTTTTATTGCCCAACCATTCAATTATGTTTTCTTAAAGCCCCATAAATAAAAGATGACATCTGCGGTCACACCCTGCATCATGCTTTTGAACCCTAACCTGTGACACTCACCTAACTCGAACTAACAAGCAGAATGCCCCACGAAGAGTGATACTTCTTCATTAGCAAGATCCATTTATCCATTTCACCTTTAAAAACCCTGGGCTCCCTGTTTGCATTAAGCAAGATTGAGATGTCCTGGGTCTCTCAATGACATTTAGGAATGCTCCAAGACAAAAAAAAAAAAAGGAAGTCATTACATCCCCAGTTCACCTGCAAAGAGGATGTCATTAAAGAGGAAGCAAAATGAAACCCTGTCGACTTGTTAGGGCCCAAAAGGTAATTCTGCCATCAAATATGGAGTGGGGGAATGATACAGAATCCTATTATTACTGACACGAAAGAACCTGCTGGTGTCAAAGGTGTCCTCTGCCAGAAAAGTTCAGGTGTTGTTAAATTCATTAATGTGTCACTTTGAAAAGATGTGATGTCATTCCTGTTGTCTATGGGGATGAAAACTGGAATCTGCTTGCTCCTGTCAACACACTATCATCTTAATTTCGTTTGCTCTGCACCTTATTTGCCATCTGTAAGGGGTTAAGGAGCATGGACGATGGCTTCTTAAAAGGTTACTAATATTTGACATGTATCATTTTAGTCTGTCTTTTCATCAGCACCCCCTACCACCAATAAAGAATAAAGCTGTTAAATCAGTAGTACTTGCAAGAGTTTGCTTGCATAAATTTTTACTAATGAGAGTAGTAAAAGGGTGGCAAGTCTCTTTTCTCTCTTTTTTTTATTATTCAAGATAAAAGAGACTCGTATTTACTTTTCTTTATAAGTTCACGCTGCCCCATATAACCAGGATAAGTTTTGATAGCAATTGAACATTTTAAGTCTCCAGCCATTGGAGAATTCTGTCATTTTTCATTAATGAACCTTTCCTTCAAATTTCATTTCAATGTGTTCTCTTGAAAATTTAAGGGACTTTGTAAAGAGTCCCTTGATAAGCAGGATGTGGACGATGCTGTTCACTCAACACTATGCAGAAATGTTTGACAACCTGGGGCTCAATGTGTGCTGGTAAATATTTAAAGTTTCACAAACAATATATCAATTTTGTTCATATTAAAGAAAATATCAATGATAAATCATTTTGTGAATAAAACAAACTCCATTTGATATTAACATAACTCATTATTCTTCTAAAGATATGTGTTATAGATGATGGATTTAAAAGACAAAACACACAGTAAAATTAAACTTTTTAAAATTTGAACTATACTACCAGTATAATAAAATTTTTTAACTGTCTCGTGGATCATCTTGCAAAAGAGTTGAATCACCAATTTTTATACCTTGATTCAGGGCAACATTTATTTGCTGAATGTTTTTTTCAAAGAATGAGGTGGCAAGTTATTTTGTTTTGATTTTCTTATAGAAAATTTTAGTAGTCAAATAATAGTGAAGAAATGACAAATATCCTATGATTACAGTCTAATTGCTATTAAAATAGCTGCAGTGTTCTAGCAGTTGGATTCTAATTATTAGTGTTAATTTTATTTGTACAAATGTTGAACTTAGGAAATATGTCACATTGTTACTCTTATAGCTTTGATACTAATAAAGAACATAACATTATGTTATCATTATGTTATCATTTTTTATGGATGAAAATATAATATGGTGACTCCTTAAATAAGTTCGTTAGGTCCACATTGCTGATCAATGTGGAGTCTGACTAATTTACTTCTTATGTCTTTGGATAATATATCTGAACTTTCCATTTACCTTTACTACCAATCCTAGTACTCTTTCTTTTGCAAAAAATAGAAAAGTACTTTCCTAGAGCACAGAAAATAATACATGTGCAAAGAGATATATTGTTGATGCTCAATTTAACCTTGCTTCTTCTCTTTCTCTGTTTCAGTTCAAAATTTTTTTAAAAATTTCCTTTGACCTGTCAAGCCTACATTATAGGAAAACTTTTCTTAGTTCTAAAAAACAAACAACAAAAACAACAATAGTAGCAACAACAAAGATACCCTTTTATTTTTAAGCAATCTATATACATATTAAGTCAGTTTGAGTATTTAGAAAAATCATAAGTGATATGTGTAAAGCACATGGGTATGTATGACCACATTAATGATTTCCTAAGTAATTGAACCCTTTGATATTTTTACTGTAGTTCTAGGCCAACATGTGATTTTCTGGCTTCCATTTTAAGACTCCATCCTGAAAGTGCATGTGTGTACTGATATGCTGTGTGTGGACTCCTACGCAGGGGACACAGAGTGTTGCAAAACTTCAGCTAGAGGTAACCACAGCGTGCAGCTGTTGTGGGAACTGGGGTCAGCAGGGCTTGCCTTCATTGATATATGGAGCACTTAACCCAGCGAGAAGCACAGAGGTGGTGGGAAGGCTCCCCCTGGACGAGTTTTTCAAGTTGATCTGGTGGTTGTATTGTTGGTCTCTCAGGGTAGTAGGCAGGGGGCACACACTCTGGACTTTCACTTGTAGGGAGAAAGAAAATCAATCTTCGTGCCCCAAAGATGGAACTGCTGATGCAGAAAGTCACTGAGGCATTGGAGTCTTGTAAGGAAGCCTCTGAGGAAATGGCTTTAGGCTTCCAGCAAGATCTTGGACTGCATCAGAGCTCTCGGGAGACACAGGGGAGTTCAAATATAAATAGAAAGGATGTTTATTGGCCTTGGCCCGGAGTTGGTGTGCTTTTTGATCAAGAAAGAGGAAACCCCAGCTGAAATTGTGGATGTATCTGTGGATTGGAAAAATAAATATAACTGAAATGCTTCATTCTTTACTGGAGTACAGGCTGTATTCCACTCTGAAAAAAAAATTGTACTTAGATCACCATCAATCATTTTTTGTAAGGGCCGTTGTGACTCTTTCCTTAAGTATCCAAGGTTTCAGAGTTATTATTTGATATTAACGATTGCTCCTAGTGATGTAATGCCCTTCAACTTGAAGATTGTTACAGCATTGTGCAAGTTAAAATCATTTTTAAAAAATATCCTAGATTACACACCCTAATATAGTCAGTGACCGAATTGCTGTTACTACTTGGGAAGACAATGCATGTATTGAAAAGAGCCATTTTAATGAAGTGATCATTTTAAGACCAAGAATAAAGGGCGCAAAAGCTTTTCATGGTAGCATTCAATGTAAGCTGACACTGGACTTGTTGCTGAATTCTCTTGCCCTTTGAAAGCCCCACCATTGTTCTGAGAGCACCCATTTGTGACACAGAAAGATCAAGGATTGCAAGAGTTAGATGAGGGTACCTGGTTGTGCTGAGATCTCCTAGAGTCTGATATTCAGACTTTTTGAGTTTTATATTTTGTTTCTATAAAACCATTCCCAATTATTATACAATTTCACTAGCTCCACCTCTTCCATGTAATAGAAAGCAACATTATTTGTGCAGATAATAATGAAGGTGATGAGCTCTTTGATTTTTTTTTCTATGCTTAGAATTTTCTAATTCCTTTCCCTTTTCAATGTCTTGCATTAAGAAGGGCAGGTAATTAAAAAAATTCCTGTTTGCACTCAATTTTCAATCATTACAAAATATTCCTACTGTCCTAACCAGGAAGGTACAAATAAAATATTTTCTGATAGTTTAAAAATAAAGTATTTGTTTGGCTGTGTAAGCAGGATCAGTGAATTAATTGTGGCAGCTTTCGAAGCCTCTTTCTTTCTCACTGCAACAATGATCCTGGCAGAGGGCTGTAGGTCCTGGGTTTTGTTCACAGTAGGGAAATCTGAGTTCTTGGGGGCATGAAAGGAGAGAAGCAGGTAATATTTGATATTGGCAAGATATTATCTAGCTCAACCTCTTCTGTCTTCTTTATTTTTTATTTTTTCCTTTATGTCTTGTAAACCTCATCTTCAGACAGGTCCCCAGCAGACCACAGGCAGGAAGGGGATCTCCAGGAAGCTGTGCGGTATAATCGGAGCTCCCCAGCCCTCAGATTCCCTAGGAATCCTCCTTGCTCCCCTCATATGGGTTCGTGGGGTTTGAACACAAAGGTCCTTACTCTGAATTCTTTGATTGAGATCCATCCTAGCAGCCACATATCTGTTCTCAATCAATGGGAAAGAATGACCAGCTTCCAATTTGTTCCTATAAAATGCAGTCACTTGGCAGAAAGGGGCAGGTCATTCATGGGGTATTTTGGTAGAATAGTGGCAGAAACCCACAGTGTATCAAGCTGTCCTGATGTAAAAGAAAGAAAAAATAGGGCATGTGCCTGAAGTACTCATTTATTGTCAGCACTAAGCTGTGCTTCTGACATTGGCTTTGAGGAGGAAATTATGACATTTAAAAGAATCTCCCAAGCTTTATAAAAAGCACGTGAATATCTATAAATATTGATCCAAAATGAGTGCAATGAATAATTTATAGTGAAATATACTTTCTTTGTCTTTCAATTTTTAAAAGAGCTTGGGATTTTTTCTTTCTTTAAAAAATTATGGTTAGTCAAGCATATTTTTCCTCTATCACTTTAGAACCATTTTTTTTATATTTAGAAAAAATGTGTTATTTGCAAAGGATGTTTGCAGTTGGAGGGGGGAAAAAGCAACATAACTGCACACATTACCAAAATGGAAACATATTGTAGATGTTCTAGTTTCAGGGAAAAATATAATTTGAGATTTTTAAAAAGTTACATAATTTGTTGTCATAATTTTTTTGTATTTGGTACATGTCCTCATTTTGCAGTATCGCTCAAACATTTCTGTTTAGTTGAATAAAAACAGAGATTTCATTTGTTGGAACTAATGATTCCAACTGAAAATATACTCTTGTGTAATGACAGTAAAATAAACAGGTGCACCCAGCATCATTCACAGTATGCTTGAGAAAGGGGCAGCCTGCTTATGTGCTAAATATTCTCAAACCTCCACAGGAGTTGAGCTTTAATTGATCATGGTTCTGGGTCATTTTTGGAATGTCTATCAACATTTTCACAAGGGGTCAAAGTGTTCTATATTTCATTCACTCTATCCCTCTGAACACAGATTTGGAGATATTAAGTCCTCAGTTTTCTGTATAATACATTGGTTAATTTCTTTAGGCTTTTAGTATGGCTCCAAATCTACTTGGATATAAGGATTTTCTTTTATAATTTTTTGTTTGTGTTTCTTCCCTGTTGAGCATGTTATCTTAGATACATTGAGTTTTGTGGTTATTTCAACATTTTGTTTGTTTCTCATTTTTTGACTTATGTGATGGAATGAAGTCAAAAAGAAGGAAGTCACTCCTGAGTCTGGAAGTTGTTGTTTTTGGAAGACTTTGACCTTTGTGTATTTTCACACCACATCTCAGAACCTTTAGTTCATTTAGTTCTTGGGCTCACCAGAAGTGTTACATATGCCAGCAACTTGTGAAATACCGGTTAGAGGCACATTGAGTTCACATGTCTCCAGAAATCTAGAAATTGTGCATTACTATCTTCCTGAAATTTCCTCATAGCCTTAAAGTGAGGCTTATTTTCTCAAAAAGAAATCATTAATTTCTGCCATTGAATTTGATGGACTATGTCTTTTTTTTTTTTTTCCTGAAATAACCAAATAGGAATTCTATTTAGGTACCTCAAAACTAAGCTCTGCCTTTTTTACAGAGAGACAGTAGGGTGTGCATGTGGAGAAAGAAAGGACTTCCAGTCAGCAGAGTTTGGTTCAAGTTCTACATTGGTTGGCTATAAATCTAGGCAAGTAACTTAAACTCCTTGGTACTGTTTATTCATTTGTAAAAGAACTGCAACAACATTAACAATGAAGATAATGATGATGATGCCTGACTCATAAAGTTCTTTTGATTAAGAACATATTTGACACACCTGTTACCAAAAAGCTGCTAAATTAATGTTTTTCTTTTCTCTCACTGACCTATAACAGCAGTCTCCTAAACATTCTCTAATATTTTGCCCTCAATAGATATAATGGGAAGTAATACAGTCAGTTGTCCACATCTACAGATCCAACCAACCAGATTAAAAACATTTTTTTTTAAAAATCTTGCATCTGTTCTGAACATGTATGTACTTTTACCTTGTCATTATTCCCTAGAAATACAGTCTAATAACTATGCACATTGCATTTACATTGTATTAGGCATTATAAAGAATTTAGAGATGATTTAAAGCACTGGGAATATATGCATAAGTTATATACAATACTATTCCATTTTATATAAGGGAATTGAGCATCATCCCCTGACTTTGGCAGGGATCCTAGAATCAATCCTCCAGAATGGCTAAGAATGTATCTCCCTGACGCAGACGCCTTATTGTCCAGCTCCTACTTTCTCATAGGACAGGTGTAAGCTCTTTCATGGCTCAAGGTGCCCCCAACATGGTCTAGTCTGCCTGTCCTGCTTGTTCTCACTCTTGCTCAGTGCCTTGCATTCTGGGCCAATCAAAGTGCTCTTCATTCATTTTATTGCTTCAGATCCTTTGTGAATTCCCATAATCAGGTTTATTTTTTCCTTTCTCTCTGCCTCCAGACCATTTTGTACCCAAAACATTCTGGCTTGGGTTAGAATCTGTCTCTCCTGTGCAGTATATAGTGAATTCCTTAGCTCAGGGGTGAAATCCTTGCCCTCTTTGTATAGCGCCACCTAGTGCTGATCACAATGCTGTAAGTTTCACACAACAACTTATTCAAATAGACCTTTAGATAGAATGACCTTATAATTTATCATCTAAACTGGAATGCTTGTCCAAGAATAATGCTAGACTTGATGGATATTGGGACTACAGGCAAACTAGGTGATCTATAACTCAAAGGTTGGAATTAAACTAAAAACAAATTTGTGTTGCTACTCTATATTCTAACCTGATTCAAAAACCAATGGATTTGTTACAGCACAAAACAGCATACAAGATGTGTGTTGGCTGTGAGAGAGTAACTTGTTTTAATTTTGGCTTTGCCTCTTGTGAGGATGCTTCTTCTAGGACCAGGAAATGGCTCCAGATCTACAGACAGTGTAATTTTCCTTATTTATATAAGACCCACACCCATGCTTAGGGACACACTGGAGAAAATCTGCTTCCCGCTCGTGAACTGGACTAAATTCTGTGTTTAGGGAATCGAGCAGTCACTTTTATAATTTTCCAAGTTGAGTCAGGGTCAAAAGAATACTCACAGCTGATTTAAATCTAAGTTGGGTATCTACCTATATATAGTTAGGGAGTAGACTGAAAAGCTTTTGGTGACATTTTTCATAAATGATTTGATTTTAGAAATTATCATAGCAACACACAAGATATTTAGTGGGGCTCATTGGTCCTAGAATGTTTCAAAAGTGATCACTGGATTGAAATTTCAATATTCTCTTTAACAATGTTTGTGGCAATATGGTCAGCTGTCTTTATCTATGTTATTTAAGTTTTGACAATAAATTTGAAGTTGACTACTTAATGGTGTGATTGGCATGTTAAGCCAATTTATGTTTGAGATGCAAGCACTAGACATTCTTAAAATGTATAGACTTCTTTATGTTAATCTTGTTCTTACTAAAGAAGATATTTTCTAATGTCATATGCTAATCCCATTATCTTTAGTGGATTGATTATTTCTAATTGTTGTGGATGAGGGCAAATCTTACATAAGAATTTCTGTTACTGGGATATACTTGTGCCAGAATGAACATGTGACAATTCAGCAATGTTATTTGCACCATATTTATAGAATGGCTTTACCCCTGCATGGGATGTATTGTTTGCATGGAAAGTTTGAAGATCAAATAACATTAACATTTTTTCTTAGTTGTCTGCTCTAACAGAGGCAGGCCCGAAGCTCATAAATGCCACATCCCTCAGACAATTGTGTGAATAATTTTCCCTGGGTACGTTCCTTCTGGGTTTTGGCCTTGGCTCCCAATGTTCACAGCATTAAGAGGGTTAAAGGTTCTGGCATGGTGAATTTATTGTTGACATCTCACAGTCCTTAAAGGCAGGATCACTAATGGGTGACCTTGGGGTTCGACCGTTCCAGACCCGAGAAGATCAAGTCTCACCCCCCTCCTGCAAGTGCAATGACCCCTCTATTCTCACTCTCTCTGGCCTAACCTTTAACTCACTGATCTTTGACCAAAGTATTAAGCAAACACCTGCTTGGGTCTGTGGTCAAAGATGCGGACTTGAAGATCTCCCATAATTTCACGTGAATAAGCTGTGGTAATAGCAATGAAATATAGAGCAGATCTGGGGACATGCTTACAGTAAGTAATTATATTATTACTGACCACATGCAACATAGATTCTGTAACAACCCCTGTATATGGTGAACCAATGCTAATCAAGTTGACCAGAGCATTAATGAATTGTCAGTGGATATATTAAGGCTTCTATTATTTGCATTAACACTGACAATGGTGCAGCAATATTTATTCCCTATTACTAAAAGAGACCAAGTCTAAAATTAAGTTTAGAATATCCTGGATTTACCACTGACAGTAATGCTAAAAGCATTAATGTTTAACAGAGGTACCAGGAATCATTTAAATGATTAGATGAAAAAATATTTGATAAAGTCAGCTGAGATGAATTTTGTGCTTTGGAGGAAAGAGGGAGAATTGTATGTCAAAAATGACTCTGAATACTTAAAAAAAAAAGAGAGTTCTGTGTGATACTTTGAATTAGGTTCAACCTCCTATGATAAGACATCCTAAAATATGAAATCAACCAACAAAACTTTCTATAAGACGCTAAGGGAGTCTTTCACTATGAGAATAACATGTTATTTTTTATTAGTAATTTATTAGTTGTTATAAGTATAGTGTAAAAATGTTCAGGCTTATCTTGATAAATCAGTACAAAATTAGATGAACTAAGAAATATATCAAGCCAAGTAATTCAGATTTAATTGATTATCTAAATATTGCAGAAATGGACTGTACACTACTGACATATGATTTTTACTTCCTACTTAAAAACCTTTAATTAACTCACGGTTCTGTTTTAGCCAGTGCAGAAGTGCAGTGTGCCCAGATGCTCAGTGTTGAATTGCAATCACATGATGAACAGCAGAGACTTCAGACCTCAATACACATCTGCAGCCTTTTGCATAACACCAGAATATTCACAACTTGGAGTAAACAATACTGTTAAAGGATAATAGTCCATCAGATACAGATTTTTTTTCTAAATCAAATTCATAGTGCTTTTCTCAATCTATATTGAATTCTCTTTTGTCCTATTTCCTCTTTAATTTGAGGAGAGTGGACCACGTTTTGTTTCTGATTTTAAATAGATCTCATAAAGCAGAACCAAAATTAAAGTCTGGGGAAGCATCCCTCATTCTCACTATTCCTCATCTTCATGATATTTTTCATGGTAGTCCTCTTTGTCTTGTCAGTCTTCCACTCTAATTTATACAAATTGCTCTTTGGCTGAACTGGTGAGGCAGACACTGTTTGGACCTCTTTTACAGATGAGGAAATGGAAACACCCCACCACCCAGCTAGTAAGTGGCACAGCTGAGATTTAAGTTTAGGCAATCTGACACCGAAGTTGCTCTTGAGACCACTATCCCAACAGCCTCTCAACTCAAGTAATATTACATCCATTGAGAAAGCCATACGCCTTCCTTTCTTCTGTGGCCACGCTGCCTTATTTGGCATTGGCATAGATTCCCGTGGACATTTGTTAGCTTCCTCTATAATTTCCTGAGAGCAAAGTCAAAGCTTCTCTTCTCTTCACTTGACCCTAGTGCCTGGCACATATTAGGTATCTTAAATATGTATGAATAAATAAAAATAAAATAAATGCATATGCAAAGTGTAAAAACAAATTATTCTTACGTAATGTAAATCACTTATGGCAAGTATATGTCCATCAAATTTTGGTGTTACATCTATAGAAGAAATTTAGTTAATAAAAGGTCTTTCCCCAGCCTGGTGCGGTGGCGCAAGCCTGTAATCCGAGCACTTTGGGAGGCCGAGACAGGAGAATCGCGAGTTCAAAGCCAGCCTCAGCAACGGCGAGGCGCTAAGCAACTCAGTGAGACCCTGTCTCTACATAAAACACAAAATAGGGCTGGGGATGTGGCTCAGTGGTCTAATGCCCCTGAGTTCAATCTCCAGTACCGAAAAAAAAAAAAAAAAAGGTCTTTCCCCTAAAGGAATATCATGGTCTTCTTACCAAAATCATGGAAATGCAAAATCTTCATGGTCTTGATTAATTTGGACAGATCCTTTGGGTATGCATATGGTTCCTCTTCTGGTAAGGACACTGTCTAACCCAAACTGGATAAAGATGTTTCTATGTCTCTTTTTGCTTCTGAATTACAAAGCCCTAAAATGAAGTAATCTAAAATCTGGGTATTCTCGTGCATAAATCATAAATACCAAATAAGCTAACTTGTTTAATTAAAAAGGGAGTGTATATGGGTGTGACTAGATGGCACAGTTAAAAATGGTTTTCTGATAAATTTTGAGAAAACTCTGGGGAAAATGTTTCAACTTGCTCACTTCATTTCATAAGCTCTACCTACATGTCCTGAGTGGCAGATTTCATGAAAAAAAAAAATCCTGAAATTGGTATGGCAGTTACTGAAGGCTAAAGCAAAGGAAAAAGATGGGAAAGAAAAAATTACATCAATGCATTTCTTTTTTTTTTTTTTTGTAGGTGATAATTAAACCATCATGTCTTCATCATAGTGACTCATAAACCAATGGCTGAGAAAATCAGGAGCCCGAAGAACAGTAAAACTTTGTGCTAATCCAAAAAGCGCATGTGCTTCAAGTCTACCCTGTTTGCCTCCATGAGGAAAATTTCATAAGCAAATTTCTGTGCCAGTATTACATAGTGATTTCTCTTGTCCTCAAATGTGTTTATTAGTGAAATAATTCAGGTTGCTTAAAAATATGTTGTAAATTAAATGAACTTGCTACTAATATAAAAGGCTGAAATATCTTTAGCTAGAACTCATCTTGCTTAGATACAAACATGATTTTTCTTTCCAAAGAGAAGAATTTTAGGTATAAGGTTAAGGATGGGAGAAAGAATGTAGGGAGTCATTGCTTATTACAAGTGGCTTCAGAAGCACAAAGGGTTCAGAATTTTCAAATTAGAAATTGTTAAAAGAAACCCAAAACTGAAAGCTTTCTTAATGGCTACTTATTTACATGCATATTTAGACAAGTATATGAAAATCTTTTGAAGGATTGTAGCACAGAGTTTTAAAAGAGAAATTCGAAGGTATATGAATGATTTGAAAAGAGCATTCTTGAATGAAAAATGTGCATCAGTCAAAAGCATCAATAAATACATCTTTTTCATATGCAAATTAAAATTTCTAAAGTAAAGGAGGCATTGTTTTATAAATAGTGAGATAATATTCTTGAAAAAGGTTACCAGTGATTATATAAGTTATCTCCTTCATAAAGAAATTTAGAGCTCACAGTTGCTCTTTTCATTAAAATGGTCTTCACATTCAGACTCATGCTGAAAGCCCAACTCTGAATTTTAATTAGAGATAATAAATAATTATATCACTTAGGAAACTGAAATGATGAAAGACCGCTGGTACCATACTACTGTATGTAAAGAGTGGAGAGTGATATACAAATCGCATTAAAGGCAATAAGTGGTAGGTGGGAAATTGGCAATAAATATGGATAGATTCTAAAGCTAACCAGATCAAAAAAGACACATGCATTGGACCAGAAATAGATCTTAGGTCCATAAGAACTCACTTCCTTCTTTTGAGACAATTATTACATTCTCTACAATTCAAATAAGGTAATTGCTATTTAAACTTTTGATAGGGAAAGGGAAAAGAAGAGTAAGCTCTAATTTTAATTTCTTCCAATGAAAAAGATAAAATTATTTTTCCCACTGTTTTCATTCCCTAACTCCCACCACCCCATCAAACCCTGCTTTTTTTCTTTTTTCTTTTTTTTCCAGAAGGCACATTGACATTTCAGGAGAAATTACTACCCCAGAGTCAAGGGCAGAAAAAATGGAGAGACAAACTTCCCCAACCTACACAGCCCAGAGGGACCAGCTGACGCATAGAAAGCAGAGACTCAAGCCATTAGAGCCAGGATTGGGACTGACACTGACCTGTGCCGCCACCCGGCATTGTCCCGCCATCTGCACAAATGTGAACTTTGCCTCCAAAACTTGGCTTCTCAATTAACATGTCCAGCTGGGGGAAGAATTCCGTCATTTCCCTAATATCCTTATTGCTACTAGCCTGACATATTAATATTAAAAATATATGTGCACAGATCAAGGATTTTCTTAAGCACTTCTGTTTTTATTGCAGATAATAGGCAGGAGGTGAAAGCCGACACAATATAATTTGAAAAGCATAACCCTGATTAGGCGCTGATTGGAATGCTGTTATACCTTACATTTAAAACCTTTTTATTATTAGAACTAGCTGTCAAAACCAGGCTCTGAATCTCCTATGAAATAGATGCAAGGGCATGTGATGCTTCGCTACTTCTGTGCAAATAAATTTAGAGTTCAAAGTGCCACTTTCTTTGAATATGTCCTTAAGTATCAGACAACTGTCATGTACATTGCTGAGGTGTTTGTAAAGACGTGTCATCTGGCTTTAATTTGTTCTCTTTTAATGGACGCTCATCATCATTCTCAGTTATTGTTCATTTTAACGTGTTATACATTGACATGGTCAAGAAACAAAACCATGGTATCACTGTTTGATGACAAATGGACAATATTTACAGAGATGGGGAGGTGGAGATGTTATTTCCTGTAATCTTAGGAAAGCCCAGAGTGAAAGAGAAGGAGGTTTTCACGTAATCTCCAAGTTAACAGGAGCTGTCCGAAGTCCCTTGGGTAAAGATTTGGCTTCTAAAGGCTCACTACCTGGGTTCAAATCCCAGCCCTTCTCAATTAGCTACATCACCTTGAAGCAGATTACTTAATTCCTTTATCAATTTTCTCTTCCTTAGAAAGGAGTAGCTTCTGGCTCAGGGTATCTTTGGGAAGATGAATTGAGACCACATGTAGAAAGAGTCCAGCACAATATCTGGCAAGGAGTAATCACTCATTCACATTAGCTCTCATAGTTGTGTAGTTGTGTCCCAACAATATCCACAAAGACTTTCAAAGCCTCTGCTTAAAATGCGTGATGTGACAAGGAACTCACTAATTTCTCAGTCAATTTTTTTTTTTTTTTTTTTTTGTACTGGGGATTGAACTCAGAGGCACTCAACCACTGAGCCACATCTCCAGCCCTATTTTGTGTTTTATGTAGAGACAGGGTCTCACTGAGTTGCTTAGCGCCTCCCTGTTGCTGAGGCTGGCTTTGAACTCGCGATTCTCCTGCTCAGTCAACTTTTTGAATGGTTTTATCTGTTAAAAAACTCCTTGGGATATTTTTATGTGCCCTTGTGTCTGTTTTATCTTGTACCTCACTCTGTTCCCATATCACAGAGAACCAAGTAAGGTAGCTTCTGCTCCACCCTTCTGAAAGTACTGGTTACCCAACTTGCTCCTTTTAAAAAATTTTATGTGTTCTTTATAGTTATACATGGCAGTAGAATAGATTTTGTGTTCTTTATAGTTATACATGGCAGTAGAATAGATTTTGACATATCATACATACATAGAGTATAATTACCCATTTTGTGGTTGTACATGATGTGGAGTTACACAGGTCATGTATTCATCTATGAGCATAGGAAAGGTATGTCTGATTCATTCTACTGTCTTTCCTATTCTCATCCTCCTCTCTTCCCATCATTCTCCTTTGTCTAATATAGTGAACTTCTTCCCCCCTCTTATTGTGAATTAGCATCTGCATATCAAAGATAACATTTGACCTTTGGGTTTGGGGGATTGTTTTATTCCACTTGGCACGATAGTCTCCAGTTCCATCCATTTACCAGCAAATGCCATAATGTCATTCTTCTTTATGTATGACTAATATTCCATTGTGTATATTTACCACATTTTCTTTATCCATTCATCTATTGAAGGGCACCTAGGGTGATTCTATAGCTGAGTTATTTGAGCTGCTATAAACATTCATGTAGCCATGTTACTACAGTATGCTGATTTTAAATCCTTTGAGTATATGCTGAGGAGTGGGATAACTAGGTCAAAAGGTGACTCCATTCCATGTTTTCTGAGAAATCTCTATATTATTTTCCAGAGACCAACTTGCACCTTTTTAAGCACTCTTTTCAGTAGGTGAATTCTCCAGATCCTCAATTCTTATCACCCAGATGGAAATTCTCCACTATTCAGAAATCCCCAGTCCATCCTTGTTTCTCAGTGGTCCAGACTTTTTCCATAAACTAAGCCACCCATAGCAGAAGAGTGTAAATAGTGTAGTGGTGATGATTTGGTCCTTGCAGCCACTTAGAGCTAGGTTCAAATCTGGTTGGAACAACTTACCATCTGTGTGACTTGGATATAGTATAACTTTCTGAACTTCAGGTTCATTATGTATAAAGTGAGCATGATGCTTCCACCCCTGCAGATTTGCAAGGAAGATGGATAGTAGAATACTTGAGAAAAGCAGGAGATCATCTCATGAGAGCTCTGACTCTGAGTCACATGCCTGTCATCACTTAGGGCTAGGGTGATGAAATAAATACCATACAAGCACCACTGGTGCTTGTATGGTATTTATTTTCTTTTGTCTATCACTTGAAAACAATGACACAGTTATGAACTTTGTGTCTCAATGATAACAGGACACATATAGTATAAATCAGCTATTGGCTCAGAAGGAGATATTGACCTTCAAATACATCACAAGGTGGAAAAATAAGACCAGGGAAAGCTCTAGGAGAACTTATATTCATAGCAAGATTGTGCACAAAATACCCTAGATGTGACCCAGATACCTGTGAGGGGCTCTTGGGAGTGCTGAGTAAGGCCACGCAAGGATGGCTTTCCAAAGAAAACAAAAGCTAAGTAGGCACTCCAGTTATATTATCAGCAAGAGAACTATAAGTCTGGGTGTGAGTGACCTAGAGGGAGAGGAACCTGGATAAGCAGGGATTACTGGGCAGGTGTGAGGCCAAGAGAAGACATATAGCCTAGAGAAAATGTTATGAGTTTAGGAGAAGAGCTGAAGTGGCCATTTTCAGGGAACCCAGGAAGAAGGTGGAGAGAAAGCTGCTAGGACCGTGACAGGGATGCTGCAAGCCTGTTTGGCCTCCTCTCTCTTCCTGTTGATTGACAGATCCTGCTGTCTCCACACCAGCGGAGACATATCTTTGGTTGAGATATTTGGAGCAGCTTATAGATTTCTTTTTTTTTTTCCTTCTGGTACTGGGAATTGAACTCGGGGCACTTTACTACTGAGCAACGTCCCCAATGCTTTTTATTTTTTATTTTGAGACAAGGTCTTGCTAAATTGCTGAGGCTGGTTTTGAACTTGCGATCCTATTGGTTCAGCTTTTCTAGTAGCTGGGATTATTGGGGTGCACCACCACAACTTGCTAGACTTCTATTTTAATATGTAGGAAAATTAGCTCTAATGCCACTCTTTGGTTCAGAAAATAATTGTAGACTATTGCTCTGAATAACATCATGTTTTTATGAATTTTGATTCTATAGAGTTGTTAAATTAGTTATTATTTTTGTGTAGTTTTTCTTTTTCTTTTTTCTTTCTTTTTTTAAAAATTTTTTTGGTACTGGGGATTGAACTCAGGGGCACTCGATCACTGAGCCACATCCCCAGCTCTATTTTGTGTTTTATGTAGAGACGGGGTCTCACTAAGTTGCTTAGCGCCTCGCTGTTGCTGAGGCTGGCTTTGAACTTGTGATTCTCCTGTCTCAACCTCCCAAAGTGCTGGGATTACAGGCGTGTGCCACCACATCTGGCTTAGTTTTTCTTTTAATGGTGCTTGTATGGTATTTATTTCATTATCTGTGATAATTTGCATTGTTTCTTCTAGTTTATATTAACATATTACAAAGATTACGTCTTAGTATGTAATTTCACCGTTGCTATATTGATGGCCAAGTACCATTTGCACATGTGAATATATTGGTCAAGTATTAAAAACATATACACTTACTTATTCATGTAACTATTAAATTTTGCACACGTGTATTTATATAATTTTTCTACCATCATCAATTGTGCAGAATTCTAGACTGTTAATCAAATTTCAGTAGTAGCTGTGGAAGAGAGAGACATAACGGCCCTCAGTGTTAGAACTAACTTGTACTACAGTTGAAGGAAGGGAAAGAGAGAGTAAGAAACAAATATTGGTCAAGCACCTGCTGTGTGCCACGTAACATGCTACCTGACTTTTTTTTGTTTGTATGTTCTTGAGTCTGTATCTTTACTTTATTGCTTATGTTGCCTGTTCCAATGAATATAATAAACTCCTTTTTAGAAAAGTAAAGCACATGAAAGCCTTGTGTGCAAGTTCTGTATTATTGTAAAATTTTATTGGTTGATAAAAGCATTTCCACTACCAAACTGGAGAGATCTGGGAAAGCACATGATGCATTTTGGGGATCAGAACACCTGAACCATTATTACATTTCACCTCATGACACAATTAGCAGGCCAGCAAACCCAGGGTTTGTTATAATGATGTAGTGGCTGCTATGACTGTAAAAGCCCTCGTCAGCTTATCTACCTATGTACAGCTAGGTTCCCAAGTGTTAACCACACATGATCTGATGGAACAACAGTATCTAACTGCACCTGGATCCCATTTTATCACAGGGAAGGAATTTGGCATTTTCAGTCTTTTTCATAAGTTATGCTGCTGTCCATGAGGCCTGCATTATACAATGCTGAAGACCATGGAAAGATACTGCTCATAGGACACATAAATCCAGCCGTCCTGATCAGTGTGGTAACATCTGAATATGTCCGTCAACCTCTGCAAAGCAATGCTCCTCTGGATGAGAGTGCTTGCTTGAGCTCGTTCTTGTCGATTATCCCAGAGTTGTCCCTGTCATAGGTGTGGAAGACATTCTGCCAGTCTGTGATGTACTTCCACACTCTAGTGAACTTGCTGAAGTTCATGGGAGACCTTGTTCTCCCCGTCAAACATAGAAATGATTGATCTGACAGTCATTGGGTTAACCGGGGCCCATGTGCTGTGAGAGGATTGGACTTCAATTTACCATTGGACAGTGCTTGCTGAAGCTCATTGTCCAATATCACTCCACTCCTATCTTTATCAACTCGCTGGAAGACGTTCCACAGGCAGCTCTGGTCTGGCAGCACAGTGCCTGCAGCTGGCCCTGGGCTGGAGCTCAGGCCAGGGAAGTAAGAGTAGGCAGCCATGGACCACGGTGCCCATGGCAACCAACAACATTTTATAGATATGATTTCTATTCTGTTCTTACAACAACCTGAAGATGCAGCTATTACTATCATTGGAATAGTGATGATGATGAAGAAACAGGCTCTTGGAGATAAATAAGTCACTAAAGATTATTCAGCTTCTCCATGTCAGAGCCAGGCTTTGAACTCAAGCTAAGTCAAAAGCTAAGTCATTCCACTACATCTCACTGCTGGTTAAGAAAAGAAAAGAAATGATCCAGGACATATAAAAGCTCAATAAATAACAATGAACCTTAACTTACATCTGTAGTAGGCAAAAAAATTATCTATGGATAAAGATAGAATATATTACATATATAATATATATTAATATAATACATCTAATATACATTTACACCTCTTTCTATAATCTCTAGCTCATATTGTCTTTATCAGGTTAAGTGACCTTGAACAAATTTCTACCCTTGTTAAGCCCCAATTTCTCTATCTGCAAAACGTGTGTCTTGGGCTAAATTATCTCTGATATCTCTTCATCTTTCTCCCTGTAGCTCTCTGCACACGGTGTATGGGTTTGCTTCCACGTGCCGGAAAGCTTCCTAAAGGTAAACATGATTGAGTTTTAGCAATACACACAAGAGTTTCATTCCACAACGGTCACTAATGATCCCTAATCAAGACACAATCTTAAAGGTAAACAAACCAACAGCTCCTTTGTTTTTGTGAAGTGAGAACTAAGGGTTATTGATTATTCTTCTGACCCAGGACGGATCCATATAGATCTGGGGAAGATTGATGGCTCTTTTGATCTGAGGATAAGCCAAGCCTGACAACACTGTGCCACTTTAGAACTGTATTTTGTGTACAGCACCTGGAAGGGCTTGGCTAGGCTTCTCTTACACTGCTTCTTCTTCTTCCAAAAACTCTGGTCAATTATATTTACATCATTGCAAAGTATGTTATAATAAAGAACTCCTTCAAGGTGCTGAGCCTGGGCTCTACTGATCATTGGGGATTGAAAAAATAATAATGGTATTTTCAAGCTGTATCATTCATATTCTCAAAGCCTGATGGGAACTCTAAATTCATTCATAATAAAGCAACTCAGGCTCTTCGCTTAATGGTGCTTGATTTGTCTAATCCGTATTAAAACAATAATCAGGCAGACTTGGGATAATGGGCTCTATTCCCCATATTTCAGTGACTCTGGGTTTCATTCAAAGTCTTGCCATTTTTTGTAGGCCTCCTACTGATAGTGTTGATAGCAGGTGCAACACAGACCATAACTGTCATCAGGGGAAGTAAATCCTGGATATGGTTGTCAGATATTGGTAAGATTCTGAAAGTGTCTACAAAGCCCACCTGTTACCTTACCGGTCTTAGTTTACTAACTTCTTTAAAATGCCTTGTAGCCCCATTTTAGCCAAGCAAGAGAGTCTCAGGACCATAAAAATTCTCCACGGAAGATCCTCAGAGGTATACAGAAGGGTGTTAAGAATGGCTGCAAGTCATTACAAGAATGTAGGTTTGGGGTACTCAACATTTACCTGGAATAATCTAAAGATATTGGAAGCTAAGTACATTGGCTTATTTGTTTTCAAAAGTTGGCTTGTAGTGTCCAATTATTAAATATTTAAATAAATATTTATGCATTAGTATTGGTAAGTCTCTCCCTCTCTTCCCTCTCTTTCTGCAATTTTTGATAATGGCTATTAGCATATTTATGCATGATTTTTTCCTATAAAAATGTGCATATCTAGCAAGAAGTTTATGCTGCAATATTTTGCTACCCAAAAGAATTGGTCACAGGTAGGCCACCTTATATAACCATGATTTGAGAGGAGTGGGATGCATAGACGGAGAAGGAAAAGAGGTGAGAGTCATCCACTCACTCAAGAAGTATTCATCTACTGCTGATATTTTTGAAGTAGATTAAGGATTTTCATATCATCTTTGATCCCATGGTGATTGAGCCAACAACCATGTTATAGACAGAGGCCATGTTACATACAGTTAAGCTGTAAATTCACTGTTTCTTTATCTGCCAGCCATGCTTCCTCCAGGTCCTTGGGATAATTTAGAAAAGGGTAGCTTCATGTTAGGGATATTATTCAGGCAGCTCAACAATTGTTTCTGAGGTTCTGATGTCCCTGCTTTACAGCAACATAAAGTCATATGAAAATGTAAAGTTGTCTGGTAAAGATGAATATATAGAGAAACATACTGATCTGTACTACTGTAAGCTTGGGACATAAAATTTAAATGAATAAGAAAATACATATTATAGTATACAAAATGAAGTGAGAAGGGGATCAAAGCATATTACCTCAAAGATTTCACTGGATTCTTTGAGTTTATTTTAATGACCCCAGAGGACAGCAAGCTAATTCAGTCTACTTGTGGAATTCCTCACTGACACCTGTAGCAGCAGTTTCCCAGCAGAATCCACCCCTAGTGGTCAGATCGCCCTGTAGGGGTCAGATGTTATCACTGAGCGGCTGTGAGAAGTGACCAGAACTGGGTCACTTACAAACGTATAATGTGATATACCTTCCATAAGGCGTCTGGACTGACAGACTGTTTAGTCTGTGGAAACAAATGTTGGGAACACCTTGCAATATGGTCAAGCATACTAGTCCAAAGCCTATGTTGGTTGATGTGTTTTATAAACGGACTCCAATTTAACAGGAAGCAAAAGACATCATTCCAAGATGTCTCTCATGGACTTCTCGTTGATCCATATTTTATTTTACACTTTTTCCCAAAAGGATCATAGATGAGCACAGTGAACATAATAGATAGCAATAAATCACTAACACAAAATTAAGGAAAACAAGATAAAAGGAAAAAGACATGAGAATATGTTACGAAAGCAGGGGAGGGATACAATCATAGAGCATAAAACTTTTCTGTGACTTTCCTATTGGCCAAGGCAAAAAACGAAAGTCTTGGTTAGCTCTCTTCAGTGAAAAGAAGACTCTTCCTCTCTAATAAGAGAAACCTATTTTCCTGGCCCTGTCTCATTAAAAAATAAAAAGCAAAGGAAGAGATAAGAGGCAAATTATGTAAGAGACAATAGATCATTGATGTTTTCAATACAATCTAAATAATTGCCACTGGAAACTGGTTGGGTCTATTGGTATTCCAGTTATTCAGGAGAGACGTCAGTGAGAAGGATCACCTCTCTGTGATATGGATGTATGGGGGCTAGTAAACTTTTCTGCTCTTCACCCCTCATATTATTTGATTAATCTAGAGAGTGTCAGCAATCTCTGGCCTGGTAGTAAAACCTAGCCCATTTCTGTTTTATATATAAAGTATATTTGGAACATAACTAGGTCTTGTCATCACATATTATGGTTACTTTCTAGCTCCAATGGCAGGATCAAGAAACAATATACAGCCTGCAAAACCCAAAGTATGTATAATCTGGCCATTGATCAAAAAAAGTTAATCCATTCCTTCTCTAGAGACTTGAAAATCTGTCATTAGAACTAACAGGTACTTGCTTAAATTCAATTGCCCTGGTATAGTTAACCCACTAAAATCATCTGCCATGAAGAGCATTGCGTATTGGGAATCTTCATCCAAGTAACCATATATGCCAGCTAATGAACTGAATGGAGGAAATGTTTCCCAGGGCTAATAAGTGTTGTTTAGGAGGAGAGGAAAAAGAAACAATGGGAGCATGAGACATTTTCGTGGAAGTGGTTGAGATGCCACCGTCAGGGGATCTGGAGGTCCAATAAACAAAATGAGGGCTATTGATGATTGCGGTGAAGGAAAAGGGTGAGTGAGGCCAGGAGTTGCTCGGCAGGAAAAGCTCTTGTGAATGGTAAGGCAAGAACATACTTCCTTTCTGGATTTTACTTACGATCAGTTCAGTGGAGGTGCTACAGCTGGAACTCCACCATATCTATTGGTTCTTCAAGCAATGTAAGGTGGCTCACTCACTGTTGATATACAGGAGTTTCCCAGATGGAAAATCTCCACTAACAAACTTAAAGATTGAATCATGAATGTGACATTTTAGACTTCAACAGAGGTTCTTAGATCACATTGTACTGATTTTGAAAACATGTGAAACATCCTCAAAATCAGTAGAACTGAAAGCATGGTTTTATATACTTTTGCTCCTTGACAGGCATTGCTCTCTTACCTGAGTTGTATTCATAAAAAAATAACTAAAGATATTAATAATATTGAAAATATGAAATGAGATTAAAAGGACTTTTGTACATACATTTTTATATATCATAAACTTTGAAAATTTTAGGTCTGACGTTTTATGCCCCCCTGCTCTAGAGTAAGTAGAAAAGTTTAAAGTATTATTATTATTATTATTTTTTAAATCTGGGATTACAACTGAAACTGTCTTTCTCTTTCTATTTGGGACTTTTTTGGCTTTCATATATAGTTTATTTAAAATGTGTAAAATACACAAGATCACTTCAATTAGGGAGGGAGAAAAGTTTCAGTTCAAGCATGTATATATTGAATATCATGGGCATGTTTTTGCCTAATAACACTATTGAAATTTTTTTTTTCTAATGTGAAAACCTTTTCTCTTTAAACTATTCATCTCTTTTAGAAAATATCTATTATCAAAACTCCTTTTGCAAATGCAATGAACTTGTAATTGAGTAATAACAAAGAGTGAAGACCCTGATATAGGACTTAATGGAAAACTAATATGCTTTCTGAGCTTCCCCTGTGTGGTCTATATTGTTAGCTGCTGGTGGAGATGGAAATTAGTCATTTTCTCAAGGTTTTTTTCAAAGTGGTTAAGGAAACAAGGTTATGTGACTAAAACTAGAAAGTCAGTGATTGTTAGACTGTGTAATACTTACATAATTCAGTAGAAACCAAGAATATATAGAGAGAGATGGGATAAAGCTACTGGAAAAAAATTAAGGACACCCAAGATTATGCATCATGATGAATAATGGAAATACATTAAAAAGAGGTGAATATTAATCATTTATATTATTGTAAGAGAATAAAACATTTTAGAATTGAATTAAAAATACATTTTATTTCTTGCTGATCACAATTGTGCACATGCGTAACCACAGCAGCTTGAGAGGCTGAGACAAGAGGATTGAAAGTTGAAAGCCAGGCTCAGCAACCTAGTGAGATCCTAAGCAACTTAGTGAGAAATTAGAAAAAAATTTAAAAAATTAAAAATTAAAATAAAAAAAGGGCTGGGAATGTGACTCAGTGGTAAAACTCGTCTGGGTTCAATCTCCAGTAGCTAAATAAATAAATAAATTTATCAAAAATGTTTTACAAAATGTTTTACTTTTAGTAAAATGTTTTACTTTTTACTAAAGACATTTTTGAAGTATGATAAGAGAAAAATATACAACACTCCTTTATATGTTTGGTTTTTAAACAAAAGTGATGATTTCTTCAACTCTCATGTATACCAAAGGTGACATGAAAAATAAGGTCATTTTGTATACTATGCTAAGACAATGGTGTGGTAGTGCAATCAATGTGGTTGATCTTACACTATAATGCTCTTAATTCTGTAGCTTGAGGGCAAAAATTTTATAGTAGTTTGGTTTTGTTTATTTCTGTATCCTCAAGCTCTATCATAGACCCTGGCACAGAGTAGGCCAGCAATAAATATTTTTTGAATGAACCAAGGCAGAAAATAATGCAAAAAGAAAGTTCTATAAAATATAAAATTCTATAGAGATGCAGAATGACAATGCAGACAGATGAGAAGTTCCTTTTTCTCAATGAAAACATTTGTGCTTGGTGGGAATGTAAATTAGCACAGCCAAGATGAAGATCATTATAGGGGATCCTCAAAAACCTAAAAATAGCACTACTTTTGATGGATCTATACCACTCCTGAGCATTCATATAAAAGAACTAAAGTCAAATACTATAGAAATATACACATATCCATGTTTATAGCAGAGCTATAGTTATGGAACCAGCCTAGGTGTCTATCAGCAAATGAATGGATAAAGAAAATGTGGTATATATCCACAATGTAGTTTTATTCAGCCATAAGGAGAAATGGAATTATGTTGTTTGCAGGAATATGGTTGAATTTAGAGAGCATCATGTAAAGCCAAATAAGCCAGACTCAGAAAGTCGAGTGGTATGTTTTCTTTCATATGTAGTAGATAGAAAAAAGGAGAAAAAAAGAGAGATAGAGATAACTCATTAAAATAGAAGGAAGATCAGTAGAGGAGAAGGAAGGAGATGAGGATCAGGGAGTGGGGGCAAAGGGAGGTACTTGGGAATAAAATATATCAAACTATATTATGTGCATGTACAAGTCTGCCACAATGAATCTCACTATTATATATAATTATGCACCAAATGAATAAAAGAGAAGAACAAGAGTGAAAAGTGAAAATAATTAATTAGGCTAAAATTTGAAACTTTACTTTTTAAAATATCTCCATCTACCACAATATTGAGTAAAAGCTTTTGGCCTTCACTTTTTTCACAAGCAAGCTAGGATATGTGGTTTGGAAGTAGTATAAATGATCATATTTTATATGTAGGAAAATGATGAAACCAAGTGGGAAAGTATGGAATTGAAAAGTACCTTTCACAGTGCTAAAGGGAGATCAGAGATGTGATCAAAGCAAGCATCCAGGGTACCCAGAGCTCCCCACCTATCTTCCCCCCTGAGAACTGATGAGGCATGTTTCCTTTATTTTACACCTACTAGGTATAAAGGAATGGCAGTCATTTGTGCATGGGAACTATTACTAACTAGAGAAGAAAGGACTAAAAAAAATCTTAAATGCAGGTATGTTACTTGCAGGACTTTGTGATTCAGTTTTTAACATTACATTTCTTTATGCTAACACAAGCATTTTCTTATGTGCATTTAATGTATTTGTCCCTCAGTGGAAGGAGAATAGTAGAAATAACCACGGAAAAAATATTTCACATGATCCATTTTTGCCTAAAGATAACTCATATGCTTAAAAGTAACTGGGGAACTGAATAGTGAATAAGATACATTTCAAAAGTTGAAACCGTTTTGTCATTCTCATCATTATTTCTAATATTTAAGAATTTCAAAAGTTTACTTTTGCAATGTGATTTAAAAAAATAAACTTGCTTTGTTGAAAATTTATCTGGTTAAGAAACACACACCATTTATTAAATATAATGTTCTTCTTAGAAACCAATGGAGATTCTTGCCACAAGCCCCAGAATATGTCAGGGTTGATGATTTCTATTTCATGAAAAGTGAACTTGGTCACGTCAATCAGGTGCAGTACAAGCTGTATCTTATGCCGCAGACATTCCACGCACATGTGTCAATACAAAAGTTCTATTTTCTATTTGTGTATTCCATTTTAAAGTAAGGAGATTCAAACATCCAATTCCACTAAATTACAAAAATGATACTTGTTCCAATTAACATCTTGTGAGTTTCAAAAGCTCCAGTCTCTCTACTTTTCCTGTAAAATTTTCTGTTTCTTTTTGTCTTCTTAAATGAAGTGTTACGTGATCAAAACAAGAAAGCTCCCATGAACTTCATCTAGAGATATTAACCAACTGAAATAGCTATCTAACCATTTTGGAAATATGCAGATAATGAAGATGTCACTTAAAATGTACATGCATTTGGGATTTGCAAGGAAAAGTAATATACAGCAATGATATCTTTGATCATGGAAAGAACTCAGAAATATGGGAACTGTGTCGAGGATGGTTATCATCAGCCCATTTTCTATTCCCTGTGCACAAATCATTTCATGCATTCTACAACCCAAGTCTCGATGTTGGGCTTCAAAAGCAATTTCAGCAGCAAAATAAGGTGCTTTTCTTCAATTTTCAAGCCATTTGTACGAGGTTAGTGTTGTTTACCCACCTGGTACACTGATATTTACATACCCCTTTAAAGAAAATTGGTAGGTATGATTTATGGAGTACTGTAAGAGCACAATTTTCCATGTAGTGCACCTAATCTGAAAGGGCACTTGCAAAGGTCACTCTGGCCATACAAATACCAAGTCTTCTCTTTGGAATAAGTTAGGATATTCATTTTTCTTGGAAAATGTCAGCAGTACCCTACTCCAGGGGTTAGTTTATGCAGATAAATGCGTAAGCCTTTAATCTTAGAGCAAAAATACTCTACACAAATGTAAAAGCACTCCATCTATCACTGTTAAGACCTGTAATTTGTTTTTATTTAAATCTCAAGCCAGGGCGGAGTGGGCAACAGGACCGTTAACATGGTATCTCACACATAAGCAGAGATCGAGGCACAAAAACATGCTTAGATTCTTAACCCAGGTGGCTGGCATGCAGTAGGGTTGGAGCAGCCCAGACTGCTCTTTCTGGCAGCTTCTGCATTGTTCCTTTCTCAGTGAGAGACTTCTTGCCCATCCCAGTGCATGGGAGATGGCCCAGGAAGTTTCCCCTCCCAGCCATCATTTTAAAAGCAGTAGCTAAAATTCAGGTGAATAAAACATCATTACTTGTTATAAACTTAAGGATTCACATCAACCCTAAGAGAGAAAAGCTAATCTAAAATTCATAAAATCCTATATGAATTTATTTATTTTCCCCAATAGAAGAGTCATGTTTAAAGAAAATATTTTTCCACGTGGAATCACTCCCAATGCTGACATGATTATTGTTATTTAGCAATCGACAAGAGAAATAGAGCACAGCCAATTGTGTATATTGTATGTCAGCTCATTTTCTACTTTTTTTCCTTATGTTGTATAAAATTTATTCTTGAAACAAAAATTTCTCTCAAATAATGACTCTCTGAAAAATGTGTGAATTTTAAACATAGGAGCCATGAATATAAGGTAAAATATGATTATGAAATATTTGTCTTTATATCTACAAAATGAGATAGAAAGAAAATGCATGGAGAGAGACTGATTACCCTGATGAGGTTTTGCAAATGAATTTGGAGTTTATGAGAGGTGACTGGACAGCAAAGTGTGGTCCCTTGAGTTCTGTCTAACATCTGACATTGGTTTTGCCATTTCAATATCGTCAAAGCAAAAGGAAATTATAACCATCCGTGCAACAGATTTCCTTTTGAAAACGGGGATATCAACATGGAGATGCAATGTAATATGATAATAACAGTTGACACCACTGTATGCTTTTTATGGAGAGAAAATGCTACAATATGCCAGCTGGATTTGATTTAGGTATCATTCTAGATATATTTTTTCTCTTGATTTTAAGTATATAATGGGATTGGTGATTGGGTTAACGTATGAAATATTACTTGTGCTGAGTTCAGTAGTGTAAATAAAATTGAAACACTGATTTAAAAAAAAATTACTACTGGGTTTCGTAACCTAAGAACACCATGATATATCAATAGCAAAGAATCTCTAGTTTGTCAGTGATAAGATTAACGCAATTTCTCCAACTCCTCATCTCAAACATCTTAGCAGAGACACCATCCGTGAGTCTATAGCTTACAAACCACTTGCGAACTTCTTTTATCTGCACCTGTTGGGAATCTCTGCTTCAATGTCTAAAGACCAATTCAAACTTTTCATATGCAGAAACACACTGCTTGGTCACCCACCGGCTTTCACATGTGCTCCTGCTACCCTCTTCCACATCTCAGGTTTTGGCGACTCCATCCTTCCTGTCTCTCAGGCCAAGAGTCTGGAAGTCTTCTTTGATTCCTTCCTTAGCCTCATACTCCATAGTCCCATAGTCAGTAAATCCATTGGCGTGGGCTTTGACCTGATGCCTTCTGACCCATCGTGCCTACCAATCTCCCAACACTGCTCCATAAGTGGCTGCAGTGTTACAATCCCTGCCTTCTATGATTTCTTCTTATCAAAGCTGTAGGATTTTTTTGAACCATTATTTATTAGTTTAGATCCTTCTACTACTTTGCTTAAAATGCTGCAGTGGTTTCCTCAAAAAATTTATCTTGGGTTCTGAGTCTCTGAAAGCTCTGTTCATTCCTCAGTTCCACCCCCACTCTCCCCTAGCCTCACCTTCCATCCATGGTCCCTTTACTCACTCCACTTCAGTCACCCCTCTCCTGGAAGATCCCCAGACATGACTCAGGACTTTGCAATGGTCGTTCCCTCTCCCTATATCCCTTCTGTGGGTAGAGACATGGCTCAGTCCTTCATCTCCATCAGGTCTTTCCTTAGGCATCCCTTTCTCCATCCCTGCCTCCTGCTCTCTGGCCCCTATGCCATTTTGCTCTCCTTATCACTCTTCTCTGCTGATTTTATTCCCACAGCACTTACCGCCATCTGACACAGCATATGTTTTACTTACTGTATTGTTTACTGCCTGTCTCCCCCAGAGTAAGATAGAAATCTCTGAGAGCTGAGATTTCTGCCTATTTTGTTTACTGCTTCATCTTCAGTGCCTAGAAAAATGTTTAGCATAGGGTAGATCTTGAAATATAAATATTTGGCAGTTGAACTGACAAACGCCTTTAACTACTTGTGAGATGCCAATAATTTTATAGCAGTATTCTTTTACTCGCAGAGTTTGCCCCTTAGTTGTATAAACTTCAGGCCTTACACAATTATGCCTCCACATTAACACTTCTTTAATGAAATTTAAGTATGATATGGTAAAGTAAGAGCCCAGAAATAGCCTTATATCAGGTCAGGCTAAGTTTGGTCAGTTACGATTGATTGAACTAAGGTCTTGACCTTGAGAGAGAAAGATCACATTGGGGTTGAGAACCCTTAGGAGAGAGAGGATTCAAATTCCATCCCTGCTACTTTCCAGTTGTGTGGTCTTATGTACACAAGTGGGCTTTGTGACTTTCACCTTTCTTACCTGTGAAATGGAGCTGTGCAATAAAGCCCTCTCACAGATTTGCAGTGCAGCTGACACGAGGTAATGTCAAATTCTATCAGAGTTACTACTACAGTGATTGTAGATCACACGGTAACTTGCACGCCTTCTATCTTTCAGGGAAATGTGTCCATTACCTTGCACAGTGACTGCTGTGTCACAGGCAGCAGAGCTACACTGAGCAGAACTGCTGCACATATTTAAATCTCTTTTGGATCCCATGGCTAATGAGCATGGTCTCCATTCAAAGTCATCAGTATTTGGGATAATAAAATTTTGCCATCATAGTTTTAAATGCTCAACCTCAACAAATGCAGGTAAGAAAGGATTCTACTGGCTTGTTTCAGTCAGAGGCAAATCAGCAAATTACGGCTGATGGATCAAATCCCATATACCACGTCTTTGTGTATAGACTGCAAGCTGTGAATCTTTTTTTCCTTGTATTTTTTAAAAATATTTTTTACTTGTTGATAAACCTTTATTTTGATTCATTTATTTCTATGTGGTGCTGAGAATTGAACCCAGTGCCTCACACATGTGAGGCAAGCACTCTACCACTGAGGCACAGCCCTAGCCCTTTTATCTTGCATTTTTAAGTGGTTGAAAAAAAATCAAAGGAAGAATAATATCTTGGACATACAAAATTTTTTAGTTAGAAATTCTGGTGCTTGTTTATAAACTTTTACCAAAATGCAGCCATGTTGATCTGTATACTTATTATCTGGCTACTTTTGTGCTATAATGTTGGAACTGAGTAGTGAATTCATGTCTCACGAAGTCCAAAGAATTTACTATCCAACTCCTTAAAGAAAAAGTTTAGTGACTCTTGGCCTATGAAACTTAGATTCTCATTTTGATTGTTAGTAAAATGACTTTGTTTCTATTGCTTGCACAGCAAAGATAGTGGATGTGGTCACATCGCTCTACCTGGGGCCACTTCTCTGAATTGTTGCTACATATGTTCTATATATGACTGGGCAAAATGATACCCCCTGCCCTTCTTATTCTTCCCTTATTTTGTTCTACCTTCCACATGTGATAGAAAACCTTTGACCTTTCACTTTCTGAATTTGTTTTATTTCACTTAGCGTGGTGTTCTCTAGTTCCTTCTATTTACCAGCAAATACCATCAATTCATTAATGGCTGAATAAAACTCTATTTTGTACACATACCACATTTTCTTTATCCATTCATCTGTTGGCAGGAACCTGGGTTGGTTCCACAACTTGTGATTGTGAATTGTGGTGCTATAAACATTGGAGTGGCTATATTGCTATATTGTGCTGATTTTAATTTTTTTTTGATAAATACCAAGGAGTGAGATAGCTAGGTCATATGGTGATTCTATCCCTAATTTTTGAGGAATCTCTATACTGCTTTCCAGAGTGATTGTACTAATTTACAGTCCCACCAACAACATAAAAGTGTACCCTATTCCCTACAATCTGACCAGCATTTATTATTTTTATTCTTGATGATTGCCATTGTGATGGAGTGAGGTGAAATCTCAGTGTAGTTTGTGTAGTTTGGATTTGCATTTCCCTCAACTACATATATATATATATATATATATATATATATATATATATATATATATATATGACTGTATATATATATACAACTACATATATATATATATATATATATATATATATATATATAGCCATGACTGTAAATATATATATTTGATTGAACCCAGCGGTGCTTAACTACTGAGCCACATACCCAGCCCTTTTTATTTTTTATTTTGAAACAAGGTCTTGCTAGGTTACTTAGGGCCTAGCTAAATTGCTAAGATGGCCTTGAAATTTCAATCCTCCTGCCTCAGCCTCCTAAATGGCTGGGATTACAGATGTTTACCATCATACCTGGCTCAACAGCATATTTTATATCTCACACTGAATTTAAATGTAACCCTTTCTCCTATATGAAGAAAGAATTTGGCCTCAAAATTTATAATGCTTTCTCAGAACTGTTTATTGGGATTAGTTGCCCTTCCCTCAGAATTATGCACACTCTCCTGCCAGCATGCTCTCTCTCCCAGAGATTTCAATGCCTGTTGCCTTTGGAAAAAGTTGGTTGCCTTACTGTAGCTTAACTTTTTCCCTTTAATTTGTCCTATTAATTTGAAGCTAGCATTTCTGTGGCCTTCTCTCTTTCCAGCTCATCGGTTGATAATTCATTAAAACAAAAGAGAACAATGTTTTTGTTTGTGCAAAGGGAGTGAGTGAGTGAAAGACGTTTTAGAGAGAGCACTGGGGAACTTCATCATATGCACGGGACTGACTTCAGAGCCTTTAATTGTACCATATTCTTTGTCTTCTACACGGGTGGGGAATTCCCATGCATACAGCTGCTGGGCACTGGCCCAGGGTCTACTCCTTTCTCCTAAAAGGCTCTTGATTGGGTGACAGGGCAGTATCTGAGGACCCATGATGCTTGCTACCCTCTATTATGAGCTCTGTGACAGCAAGGAAATACCAAACCTACTTTCCCAGATCCCCCTTGAAAAGGGCCCTTGCAGCCGGAGGACTGGCATTTCACTGCATTTCTAGTTTAATTAATGTCTAGGAGATGAACTTCAATTCCCACCCACAGCAGCATAAATTAGATGGAATTAAATGCAGTGCTCCTTTCTACTTCTGCTATTTTTACTTGCCGGCCATCGTTTTCTCCCTCAAATCATACGAATATGTAGCAGAATTGCACACTGCATCCTAGCATGAAACAAAACACCATGGATTTTTATTTTATTTTTTATTATTTATTGGATTCTCATCATCTGAAGTCTCTCTCTCTGTGTTCTTGGACATCCTCATCACTGCCTGGGTTGTGGATTGTGTGATGACCTGGAGACCATTTGAGTCTGGGAGACAAGACTCTTTGGTGTTTCTGGCTGGATAATTTCAGTGAGAGGATCACAGATATAGTCCTGATTAGGGACTACCACCCAGGAGTGTGCAAGGAAACTGGGAACATGGGTGTTAAGTGTAGTCTCCTGCTGTCAGCAGACGACACCTTCTTTTTCCACTATCGCCATTGTAGAATAGAGAGACACGTCCAGGTTGCCAACCCTCTGAGGTCCCAGTGCTATCACCATTGTGAGGCTTCTAGTGCTCTTCTAATCCAGTGAAAAACATACATGTCACAACGAAGAAGCTAACTAGCCAGAGACCAACAAGTCCTTTTTCTGCACTGTTTAAGAGAGTACTTGAGTCACTCATGTTTGTTTGACTCCGTGACTTTAGGAGGGGCACTAAATATCTATATTTCACTTTCCTGAACTACAAAAAAAGGGTTGATAATGGCCTTTACTTTATAGGCCCGTGGTGAAGACTAAATGAGGTAGTTCATCTAAAGGGCCACAGATAGCCATAGATCTTAGCTGTTGAGTAAGTGCCTAAGAGTGGTTAGAGTTTTTTGTTGCTGCCATGATGTTGATCAAGATATGCCATCACTTTGCTAGACTCAGAGTGAAGTAGAGTTATTATATTTACTTCCAAGGACTTCTTAAGAATTAGGCTTTTTAACATCAATAAAGCAATAAGAAAGTATAACAGTAGTGAATCATTTGAGGGAGTAGGCCTGATTATAAACTTCTTAAGTGCCAACAAGGGTGTTCCTGCTGGTGACTGTCCTAAACTGCTTACTGACTATTTTCACAGAGCTATGACATTCAAGGCCTCCAAAGCAGTAATTTTATTAGGAATATCCAGTCCATCTCGGGGGAAGTTCTACATGTTTTTAAAAAGGCTGTTGACTAACTAGGGAATGACCAGGGAAAGGTAACAGGGAAGGCGAAGGGGAATTGGGGACCACCTCTCAAGAGAAGGATGAATTGGGTGAAACTATTCCCTGGATCCAAGAAGACTAATTATCAAATGGTTGCTGTCTGAAGAAGGGGCATAGTTTGCTTTGTGTGTCTTTAGAACTACCTTGCACAAATCAGAAGAGATTTGAAATGGAAAGTTGTAAGCCTAAATTTAGAATTAAGTTTTGAGCCAATGGGCTTTTCCTGTTAGTGCAATTTCCCTTCCTGGGGACTGGCAGAATTCTGTTCATTGCAAAAACTATCTTTCTGGGAGGTCTTTGAAGGGAATCCTCATGATTGCATGGTTAGACTGGCAGGGTCCTGAGACCCCTTCTAAATCTAAATACTTAAAAAGATTTTTTTCCCTTTTGACAGAGAGAAGCTTATTTATATGGATTTTGTGCAGTAAACTTTTCTGTTTTCTGTAGCATCTAGATTTGCTCAATGGGTCAGAAATATAAATATATGTGCTATGCCTGTCAAAGAAGTAGCTTTTCCACTGGGGGATGTTCTTTGGAGAATGGGAAGCATTAAAAATGCATATTCCCCCATCTAAGAAAAAAAAATCCCTTATGTTCTTCAAAAGCAAAATGGGGGAAAGGATTCATATGGAAATCCCTGTCTTTGAAAGTGAAGTGTGACAGCCACTTCACATTGTTGCCACACAGCCACCCAAAGCAGTGCAAACTGGATGAGCTTCCAAACAGGCGGTTAGTTTGCCATTGAAGCATGACCAATGCCTCAGCTAAAACAAGCAAACAAGCGGCTGAACATGTTAACATAATTTTCTATCATTTCTATTTGATGTGGATTGGGTGGAAAATCTGGGATGCAAGCCATGATGTAGATTTTCAAAATTGATTAGCATTTTTTGGACACTGGCAGGCATTTCTGCAGCATTTCAACGTCGACTTAAAATTGATTAGTGCTTTTGGAAAAATGTGCACCAAATTGCTGTGCAAATTGAGGTAGCTCCAAGCATAGGATGACGACAAGATAAAGGCATAGGAGAGAATATGAGATCCATGCCACCAAGGCTGCTCAAGTGAGACAAGGTCTTGGAGGAGAGGGTGTAAATGGTTCTGTGCAGTTTTAGATTAGCTGTTGGTACTTGTCGAACACTTAGACTCTACTTGTGACAATGTGTAAAATGGGTTGCATGCTTATAGGATAAAGGTTGTTTGGTTCCTTGTCACAACATTAATCATAAATAAACTCATTTCAGTTGTTAATGTGAAATTGTTATATAATTTTTGCAGAAATTTCACTGTAGATGTGTTGGTGTCCATTCTCTTCGAAGTTTTGGTGGTGTTAAGAATTGCTATTGCAAATATTTAGCCATTTTCAAATGACTCCTGGTAGGAATGGTTGTAGTTTCACAATTTCATGCTTCCCTTCGAGTTTGTCATCCACAAGCACGATTCTTCAAGCCACTGTGTCCCTTTTCTGTTATCAAACACAGACAGAAAGTTAAGAAGTGAGTCATGGCAGGGCGCATCTCAGAAGAATGAGAACCTTCAAAGGTCAGCTTTTCTTGCTTGTCAATAGTTGACATTTAAGCATTTATTTCAGACGTTGCAGATAATGTTTTTTGAGATAGTCAAGAAGAATTGCTGTGTTGGTATGCAATTATGTTCATAATGAGATGCAAAAATGCAAATATGGTGGTACGTGCCAGTTCTTTGGAGTGCCTTGTCAGAATTGCAGGCATCATGAGACTTTGATAGATACCATGTCACTGTGCAGAGTTGGGGAGCTGATGATTTTTAAAGAAGCATTTATAGCTAGATATCTCTAGATGCTAATTAGCAGGAATCTTTAGCAATGATAAATGTAGAGGTCATTTGTTTTTTCTTGGTAAATTCTGACGACTTCATCAAACCAATTGTATCAATAGGATTTGTGAGTAGATGCAGCAAACCTCTTCATCCTTTATTTAATGTTCCATATAAAATACATGTATATTCATAAATGCAGCTACTAGAGGGGTACCTTGCATGATTGAATTTTTAAGGTTCATTTAAAATGTAAATAAGAATTTAGCCCATTAATACTTAAAAACTGTAAGATATCTTTTCAATATATTATTTCCATATTTGCATTTTATGCTTTTGTACAAAAAATAAAATCAAGGAAGCTACGTAGAAGATGATTTG
Source organism: Xerus rutilus (assembly GCA_028644305.1). Lineage (NCBI taxonomy): Eukaryota > Metazoa > Chordata > Mammalia > Rodentia > Sciuridae > Xerus > Xerus rutilus. The sequence goes on along the minus strand of CM053401.1, from coordinate 121,176,468 downwards.
AAAGTTATTGCATGTTATGGGCTATTCTATTTGTTAATCTGATTTGATTTTCAAGAATGACAATCTAATTATGGAAGTGGCATAATGAAGAAGATATAAAGCACACCTTTGTTTCCAGAGCTTTTGTCTCCAAAAGCAAAGTGTTTATACTGAATTTTCACCACAACTACAGGAAGGCATAGGAGAGAATATGAGATCCATGCCACTAAGGCTCCATAAGCAAAGTGTTTATACTGAATTCTCACCACAACTACAGGAAGGGATAGCATGGAACAATAAAGGATCTTGGCCATTTAGAAGAGAGATGAGAGCTGAAGTATATGTTCAATAAACATTCTTAAAATGTCTATGGGCCACCATGCTCTGGCTAAATATGGGTGGATGCATCCCAGCCTGTTGACAAGAGCCTGCAGTGTAACAGGAGAGTCAGATAGACAAATGCACAATTACTATACAAAGTGACGAGAGCTACATAGAGATATCTGTGTGGGCAACAAAGTGCAGAGGGGGGAAGGTCTCATTTTCTAGATGGTTTGGCCTCCTTGATGAAAATCCTGCCCATAAACAGGATTCTCTTTTGTCAATTTCTTCCTTCCTGCCTCATTCATTGCCTCAGAGAAGGAGAATGGTCTCCTACTTTGTGTCTGCCTTGTAGTAAGGCAACAAGCAGCTCCTGCTAGTATTCCTTTCCTTATCATTTGATCCAAGCAGTGGATCAATGGATACAGCAGTGGCTAATCTGGAGTCAGGTTCAACTGCAAGTGATCTCACTGCAGCCTCAGCTCCATGCTCCAATGAAAATCCTGCATTCAGAGAGGAATAGGTGACCTCTTTGTAGTAATGAAGTAGAACCATCTCATCTCAGCTTTCATTTCACATTGTCAGGTATCCCAGAGGGAATTCTGGACAATATGTGAGAGGCAGAGGGAGACCTCAGCAAAGGCACCGGTGATGGAGGGGGTGGTGGAAGGAGGTCAGTGGAAAAGCCTCACTTGTCAGGGGAATGGACAGAGTTACCTCTAGTTCTTCTCCCTCCGCAGGCCCAAGGCCCCTCATGATGGCAGTAACTTCCTCATTGTCAGGCTGATAGAATTTCTAGTTGAGGAACTTTTCTCGCCACTCTTTGATTACTCCTGCAACATGGAGATTACAACCACCAAGGAATTGGTCTGGGTCAGTGACCTAACTGGAAATGAAAGCTCTGTAAAGACAGGCACTGTGCATAATCAGGTCTAACCTCAATGCCAATCTGACACAGTTCTCTGCTGAAAGGTAGAATGAGGCAGAATAAGGTTTTTAAATACTTTGAGTAAACAGTGATTCATGAATTGAGCAGCTCCAAATCAGAAATGTTTTCAAGGCTCCATCCAGTGAACACAAAGGGAAGGCTATTCTATAGAGTGAACCTGGAAGTGAAAAAAAATATTTGATTTGTTGCAATTATGCTGTTGCCTCATTTGGTCTATCTTGCCGGGAAGTCCCTAACAATGTAAATTTTAAGTTGATTGGCAGCTTTTGATTGGTTAGCCTTAAGTTTTATATTTTTTAAAATAGGCGTTTATAACCAAGTGTGATGGCCTGTAATCCCAGTGACTCAGGAGGCTGATGCAAGTTCAAGGCCAGTCTCAGAAATTTAGTGAGGCCCTGAGAAACTTAGAGAGGTCCTGTCTAATTTTTTTTAAAGGGTTGGGAATGTTGCTAGGTGATTAAATGCCCCTGGGTTCAATCCCTGGTACAAACAAACAAACAAAAAATGGTAAAAGGCATTTACAAAGAATAGCAAAAGATAAGTTTAGCTTATGCTTGCAAATCAAGCAAGGCTAAGGTCACTTATGAGGCCTAATTGGCCCTGTTTGCTCAAGAACTCTTTATGCTTGGTCTTCATTTTAATTTATTTTCACAGCCTGCACAGAGTAGATGTTTAATAAATAGGGTTAAGTGAATGAGTAAATAAAATGTCATCAAATATTACAATTTTGTAAATAGTATGACTCAGAAGCAAAAGAAAAGACATAAACAAATTATATTTTAGAAGTGGAAGTGAAATCAGAGGAAATCTAGTTTAAGATAATTTCCTAATTCATCAACTAAGCAAAGGTTTGCTAAGTCTCATAGCTAGTTAATATTAGATATGAGATAATGAGATACATTTTGAGGGTAGGGTGAATTTAGTCTGTTAAACAGAGGTCAAGGAGCCACATCCTATGCAAAGCAAGGGAAGGTACTGAGGTTATTTAACCAGGAACCTAACAGACATCGAAGGTCAAAGGTGTTATCTCCACCTATTTAAAGAATGGTCAAAGAGATGTTATATAGATGAGAAATTAGTTTTGTTTTAGATGTTCTCATAGTTCAGATTTAGGCCAATGTATGTGAACTTAAAAGAGATAGACTTATTATGGGAAAGATATTTGTAAGAGTTCTTCATCACAGGTACAGAATGGATAACCATTTATTAACATGCCATGCAGGGGATGTCAATAGTTGGGTGTTTGGGTTATTATCTGAATTGCAAGGTCCTTGTCAATTCACAGGCAGTGATACTAGTTTGTGGTTGGGGCCCTTAATAATTTTAGTTCTACTTTTAGAAGAGTGGTATCTGATAGAAACCATTTCCAGGAAAGGACAAATGAAGCTGACTACTCAAGAAAAGAATTCACTGGAAATGGCATACTTTTGCCTATACTTCATAGACCAGTTAACTGGAACCAGGGATGTGTTGTACGTAGTCACGTCCTTCTACAAGGTTTTTGTCATCAAAGTATTGGCTAAGGGCTCCTCCTCCTCCACACCCTTCCAACTCCCTTCCCTTCCCTTGTGTCATGCATTCCAAGTTCCAGTGTTGTTACTGCAGACATATACCACTAACTTTGAACATCTGCTCTCATCTTAGGGAACCAAGGATGGATCTTAAATGTCTCTGTTGCTAGTTCTGAGCTCTTAGATTTGAAACCTACTGGGAGTCATGCCCCCTCCAGATGTTAGCTATAGTGCAGTTCATGCCAGGCTGTCTGTTTGGATACTGTGCCAATATGCTGAAGAATATTTAGACAGAAAAATGTGGAATGTAGAATAAATGTGTGCCTTGCATTCATTTTGTGAAAGACTGCTTATTCTGGTACCTCATGATCAAAACCAAGATGGCAGAAAAGGTAAAAATTGGCATTAACAATATGAATGACTTTGAGGATGAGTGGGAAACAGTACTCTTATGAGAAAGCAGTAGAATTTGGATCTTTTTTTGCAAAAACTGATCTGAGTTTCACTGTTAATTATGAGCTAGTTTTCACATTCTGGACACACATATTTCTGACTGGCTGTCAAGGATTCTATAGCAATAAATTGCACACTGAGGTCTCTACTTCAATATAAAATTTCCATTTCAGAAAAAAAAATGATACCTCAGACATTGTATTTCAGGGTGATAATTGTACTTCTCAGGTGGTTAAGAAAAAGATGATCTACAAATAATAATTAAAAGTTGTGCCCTAAGGGAATGGGGATGTCAGATATAGAACTGAAACATATGAAATGTTAGACTTGGGGCATGACCTTGTTCTACTGTATTCAGTATCACAAATTCTAAGCATATTTATGCTTCAATATTTGGAGGTGACAGTTTGAGGATATGTTAGGTAGAGAAAAGGAAACATTCCTGCTGGTGTATTAAACTATCCTTTTGACAACATAGCTACTTCTCAATGTTTTGAAAGTGTCAGGTTATTAACACTCATAGTTAATCCACATCCTCTGCACTTTTAGAGGCATGTGGTTAGGGAAAGGGAAGACTTAGTAATTCCCACTCTACCCTGAAAAAGATAGAAGAGGTTCAAAAGGCAGAGGTTAGAATCTGGTGATCTCCTGACAGTATCTTACTCATAGATGTATTGTGTTCCTTCTATGCATTGATTAATATTTTAAAATTTGTTTCTCACTTAAAAAATCAGAACATTTCAATGTCTGGACTTTTGAAGTCTCCTTGCAGGGATTCAATATGTCTGACAATACTGATCTCATAGTCCTAACTAGCTGGGTCTGGCTGGAGCTTCTCTGTATTCCCTCCATGGGAGCAGATTATGAGTGCCTCAGTCTACCAAAATCTCCTTTGGGTATGAATTGTTCATTTCCTTTCTACTACCCACGTGGGCCCAGCACTTATTTGAAGCTGTGGGTGACTTTGATTCTGAAGGAAGTCCTGGCCCTAACTATATTTTGCAGTTCTAAATAAATCCCAAGTTCACATTCTCAGGATTGATTAACTACTACAGTGTACCTTTCACAGACTCTGCAAAGAAACAGGACAAAGATGATCAAGGTGTGGTCCCTTCCTCTAGGGAGTCACACTAGCTTGAGAGTCACACAGAGAGAGGAGAGAAGAACAGGAGCTATGCTCCAACAGAAGCATGGACAAATTGCTCTGGGACCAAAGGAGCAATGACTCACGGGCTCCTAGAGAAGGCAACAGCTAAGCCAGGCCTTGAAGACCAGACAGATGCTTTCTCTGTAGAAGGAGGAAGAAGGACATTCCAGGGAGAAGAGACATAGTAAGCAGAGGCACAGAGGGGCAGAAGAGAAGAACGTGTCTGGGGACTGATAAATAGCTCCTTGCAATAAGGAGGATGGGGGGATGATGAGAGATGACTCTTGTGCCAGGTCATACCAGAAGTTTAATCTTCAACATTTATGACATAATCTTCAAACTTGATGACATTAAACAAAAGTGACCCATCAGTTTCTCATTAGAATGAAGACTTTACACAAGTATTGAAATATAGGTTCCTCCTATATTTAGTGCACTAACTACACTAACTAGTGCAAGCTGCACTTATAATAACATGAGGAAAATCTTGCCTCTGGGTTAGCCATAAAGCATTGGCATGGTGTGCCCTATAAAGCTTGGGAGGGCTTTGTTACATAGAGCTGAGGCCTGTGTTGTTTTTCTGATAGCTATTGTATTTTGCATGCCGTGACACCCCCGGATACAACTATCAGAGGACATCAGATGACTGCCAGCAATGCCAATCACAGCATCGGTGCACAGGTACTGTCTTTGCCATCACCATATGTTGCCACTTGAACAACAGGAGTAAACAGATTATGGGGAGTTCATGTGCTGCTGCCAACTGAATCTGTTGGGTTCCAAAGAGGGCTGGGGAATGTCATTACTGTGACTAAAGCACTTTGAAATTCAATTTCAGATGATTGTTTCAAATGGAAAAATTACATGGGCAGTGGTGGCATCAAGATGGGTGGCTTTGTCTATAAGTATGGTGATGCTGAGAAAAGACAGCCAGTTGGTGGAGCACAAGTGTGGCTGGGATGAGTTGAAGGTGATGGGATAGTCAATTTATGTGTGGGAAGAGTAGCAAGCTGCTGATCAGTTGTGCTATGGTGACAGACAGACTTGACTGGGTGAAGCAAAGATGAATGTGCAGTACATATTGTCCCACTCTGTGCCAGTCTGAGGGTGTGGGCAGCCACCCCTTGGAAGGAGTCACATGGCAAACTGCACCTGGAAATGGCCCTGAGCAGTACTGTGATGTTCAGAACAAAGTGCCATATGTACAGCTTTCTAAAATGATGTGGTACATTGTCACTATGGATCAAATACCTTTCCTCATTTGTCAGTTTGAACTGCTCCAGAAGTGACTTGGTTAAGCCAGTTCATCCTCTGATTGTGTGCTAACAACTACAAAAGAAAACAAGACCCTAACCCTAATTGTCATCCTGAAGATCTGTTGAATATTTATCATGTTATTTTGTTGTTTCTGCATTTGTCATTTCTACCAGATTGTGGGCCTGGAGGAAGGCAGTCATACTTTCCTTCTTTTTTGCAAAAAAACAACCTTTACAAATTGGGGTATAGTGGGTCTGGAAGTGTTTAGTGCCAAGGTATATGGCAAAATGAGGGTACCATTTTATGCAGAGATTTCAGAAACTAAGCATTTCTAAATTAGAATGGGTGGCTATATTACAGAGTGACTTATCATATTTCATAGCACCTGAAGTGAAACAGACCCTTCTGAGTAATTTTGGATCAGGTTGGGCGTCCTTGGTTGAAGCCCTTAGCTCTGTCTGGGGCAATTGGAGCTCCCATTTATACATCTGTTATAGAGAGTTCTTCCATAGTTCTAGAAGCAGCCATCTTTAACTTAGTACTTGTTTGTGGAAGGAAAGCAGTAAGGAGGGAAAGTTTGGTCATACCTAGTGCTTCTCACTGTAGTCATGACTATATTTATGAATAAGCTAATCAGGCAAAGTCAATCATCAAGCCAATGTCTAGACAATCCAGTTATACACATATGTTTCAGTGCCAGAAACTCTACCTGAATGGTGGCAAAGTAACTCCAAATATGGGTCAATGGGGCTGAGTAGGAAGCATGAGTGGAGAGGCACAATTCTATCCCTCTAATGGGTAAATGCATACAGTGGGAAGCTTTTGGAGGCTATGTTATCTCCCAGACAAAGGGCGTCAAATGTCACTTGATGACTGCCTTAAGAATTGTGCATACTTCCTATTAATTTCTTCCCCACTCTCATACATACTTTGAGCCCAGAAGGAGATAGATAATGTTGATGAGTTTTATATATCAACTTATTCACTTAATAAGGATTTGCTGAGCAAATACTATATGCTACCAAATAGATACACAATTTTAATCTTGAAAATACAGATGACTCAAATAAAGTAGTCAAAAATGCTTAGCTAAGAATGACAGTAGTACTTCTGTAGTACATCTATTTTGCATTATTCTCTAGGGGACCTAGTAATGCCTTCCTGTTAAGCATGGGATCCTGTCATTCATCTGTTTTTATCTGTGAAATTGTTACATGCTCTGAGCAGAGGAAACAGAAATCAAGAAAAGGGAAACACATTCATGTCCCCAATACTACCAATATTCCTATAGATGCATTTCCTCCTGCTTCTTTTCTCTCTTTTCTCCTTACCTTCCTTTCTTACTTACCTCTTCCTCATTTGAAGTCAGACTAGCACTGATTATAACACTTATTTGCTGAGTAAAGACAAGTCTTTCAGGGTGGTTGTGGGTTTTAAATGAAATAGTGGGATGTGTGCAAACGATTAGATCTAGACTTGCTCAGTAAATGTGGACATCTCTTATTCAGAAGGAACTGGTCTGGGCCGACTTTGCTCCCCTCTTTCTGTATTTACCTTTTACCATTTCTCTCCTGGCTTCAGATATCAAACACCATACCTGTGCAGACAACTCATGGTCTGGGTCTCTTGTCATGACCACTCTTGGGAGCTCAAACTCCTGATTTTGATCTGTTATGAACCAGAGGAACTGCTATTGTGAATGTTTGGTGAAGGAGAACAGTCATCTTCTTTGTCAAACTTGATTTTCTTTTTTTTCAAGTCCTCCTTGATGATGGCATCAATGCTCCTCCATGGCAGCCAGGCTCAAGGCCAGGAGCGATCTATACCTTCCTCTTCATCTACCACATCCAAATTAGAGGACAAGTCCTTTCAGTGGAAACCAACCTTCCTTCTCGCCATCCCTACATTCCTAACCCTAGCACAACTCCTTGTCATGAAGAATTCACTTGGATGACCATTAAAGCCCTTCTCCTGGTCAACCTACTCCCAGTCTACTAACGATTTCTGGCAGGTTACCGTTCCTAGAGCAAGTCTGTTCTGCCAAACCCTCCCAGGTTCTAACACAGCCCATAGGCTAAGTCGAATACTTTGATGTGGCAGTAAAGGTTCCTTATGGACTGCCCCCAACCTGCCTTCCTAACCATGTTTCTGCAACTTGACCTCTCAGAGAAGATCGCCCTTGTTCCCAGTGTCTTAGTCCAGTTCCTGCTGCTCTTATAGAATACCAGAGACTGGGTAAATTGTATATAAAAGACTTTTACTTGGCTCACAGTTCTGGGGGCAGGGAAATCCAAACTCAAGGAGCCACAGATGGTGTGGGTCTTATTGATGATATCAGAGAGAAAGAGAAAGAGAAAGAAAAGGTTGAACTTGCAATTTTATAACTAACCTGAGGTTAGTTATAACCTTTATCTCTTGATAATGGCCTTAATCCACTTTTGAGGGTGGTGCTCACATGACCTAACTACCCCTGAAAGGTTTTACCTCTTAATATCATTAAATCTTGACATGAATTTGGTAGGGGATAGTCAAATGATAGCACCTAGCCACCATATTCTTTCCACCATAATTTGTTCACCATAATTTCTTTTCTCTCCATGAAATGCCCATTCCCCTTGCCTCTCTGGGCAACCTTCCTGTCTTCAACAGCCCCTGAGATGCCATCTCCTCCAATATTCCTCCTGATCCCCAAGCCAAGGCATACTCTGTTCCTCCTCTGAGTGTACTTCAGGGATGCTTAGGAAACATCAAGTAAATGAATAAACAAGTGAATTAGTGAATGAACGAATGACCAAGTGGAAAACCATCTCAGTCTACAAAGGTCATCAACATATTATCATTCTGGATGTCTCTTGCTGGAAAAACAGGCAACCAAATAGCAATCCAGGAGCAGTAGCAGAAAAATCACCATTTAGTAACCATGGTAACAGCAATAACAAAAACACATTGCTCTGATATTGGCCTTTGGGAACTGTTTTTAATGGCTAGAAATTCATTCATAAAATTATTTTATGTATTTAATGTGGCAATTTTATTCTGTTTCATTGGTATTTATGTCTGACCTTAATGCCAGTATGAGACTGTCTTGATTAGTGTGGGGTTCAGGATAAGTTTTAAGATCAGCAAGTGATTTGTTCTTCTTTTCCCAAAATTATTTTGGCTCTCTAGTCATTCCATTTATTTTAATTTCTAATACTGTAATAAATTACACTTTTAAAGTGTGGGAATGACTCTGTTAACTATGAGATGAATGGCCCAAGAAGCAGCCTCTAAATTCATGGGTTTGTTGACACAAGATTCTATTTTTCACTATGATGTATATATTGCATGCATGAGTGCATGTACATATTATAGATAAGTATATACTTTTAAAAAAATGGTATTCTATACTTCTCTGCAAATTGGTGGCAGTGTTCAGGATTGTGTGCAATGACTGTTTTGTCCCAACCCTGGGCTGCTCTCCATGAGCTGGCCCCCATCACTGCTGGTAGGTAACTATGTGATATATAACTTGCAAGCAGCCCTGCTGTTTGTTACTGGCAATTAATCTCTCTGGTGCCTTTCTTCCATTCAGACTAAGCCTTTATGTTCTAAATCCAGCTATTCTACTGCTCCCCACTTGTGCTGTGTAGAAAAGACTCAGACTGACAGATTATCGCAGGGCAGTTAAGCATGTAATTGCTCAAATGAGTTAAAATCCCTTCAAATATCTGTCTTTGTACCTCATCACACCACTTCACGGACTCAAATATTTGACAATTGATGAAGATAAACTAAAGGGGCCTTCATTAGCTACCAACCACCGTGACAAGCTTCTTTCAGCGAAAGGCTGGTGAATTTTGGAACTATTATCTACTTAAAAACTGCAGGAAAGCAGAAAAATACTTTAGTGAACTTTAGAATAGAGAAAGCTAGAAGCTTCGTATGGAAGCTGAGGTCAGGGGAAAAAAACATAGTTTGCTAATCTAAGGCTCCACTTGTTAAAAATGCAGGGGAAGAGAGGCTGATACACTTATCCAATAAAGGAAGGGAAACATTACCACGTTCTCATAGGCACCATCATTAATGGCTGTGTGTTAAATTTAGAGGTAATTACAGAAATGGAGAGAGGGTGGCAGAAATCCAGCGTTGTTCAGAGACTGATCTTAGTGTGGGGTTGCCTGGCTGCCAGGAGCCACAACCCCCTACACTAAGTCAGGTGCTGCTCTGAGCAAGTGTCTTAAGAGATGCGTGGAACTTTGCTCTGGCATAAACCCCAGCAAATCCTCTGACTTTCAGGGAACTTGCAGCTCTCTTATTAAGCTGTTCAGATCAGATGCCAAGGAAAACAGGTGCTAACGTGACTATCAGGCATCAGGGTATAGTAGGGTAGATGCAGACATGAAGCATGAAGATGTGTGCCTGTGAGGTGGTGGGCAGTGTATCACTCCATTTCCTCATCTATGAAGTGGAATGACTAACTTTAGTTGCATACTATTTTTTCTGTGAGGACTGAGAAATGTACTTGGTACAAATATTGGTCATTATTTCATAAAACGGCATATCTGTAATTTTCCTCTGTATATTTCATAGTTAATATGAACCTGAAACTTGTTCCCTTATGTAATAATAACATCCCCAAAGTAAACATAAAAAATGAAGAAAAAATTTTGAGGATTCCATTGTCTTTTCTTGGGACTTAGATTTTCATGAGATTAGTTTGGCTGGACTGTCCTCAGAGTGATGATAATGGGACTCAATTTACAAATCGTGTCCATGGTGCAGAACCCCTCAAGCAAGCCCTTGACTATGCAGGCCCTGACCAGACATTTCTGTCCTCATCAGTTAAATAATTTTACTGGTCAAATAACAATGGTGACTGTATTGGGAATCCTGGCATCTTATTATTGAACATGAGATAGCCTTATTTTAAAACCCAATTGGTGAAATTGAACATTTAAGCAAGATGTTCAAAGAAGAAAATGACCTTAAACTATGTTTAGCTTTAAAGATTATGCAGTTTTTCTTTTAACCTATCATGCATCTTTTGTCATACTCTGACACACACACACACATTCATATATATTCTGACAGCTGAAAAGTTTAGCCCTGGTTCTGATGTTCTTATGATTTGGTTTTGCTTTGATATGGGCCTCTAGGAAGCTCAGTATCTGAATGGCTACTTTTTGGTTTTAATTTGTAATCAGTGGCTGAATGATCATGTAGGTTACTATGATGTTTTATAAGCACAGCAATGTTAGTAATAGAAGCAATATGCTCCTTTGAATATACTGTAATGCCTTAATATTTTATTCTTTGCAAATGAAAATGTGTGGTATGTAACTCTGAACAAACCTTTTTTATTTTATATGTAAAATGCTCTTTGTCAAATATAAAATAGTAAGATACTTCCCAAGTCATATCACAGTATAATTAACTAATAAAACATATGTATATGTAAGGTGTATATGTGTATTCATATAGAAATAAGTTAAAAAGATTAGCTAAATAATTTGAAACATTTTGAGCTGACATAAAATGTTAAAAACTGTAAAAGTTTAGCAAACATGCAACAGAAATATTAAGCATAAGATAATGTTATAATTCCAAACATCATAGATTTCTTTGGGGCTAACATTCATAACAGTAATCAAAATAACCTTTATGAGTTATACTTATCCTTAGCTATTTGGACCCGTTTAGGATAAGAGTCTTCAGAGTCAGGCGTGGTGGCTCAAGCCTGTAATCTCAGCACTTAGGGAGGCTGAGACAGGAGAATAGCGAGTTCAAAGCCAGCCTCAGCAATGGTGAGGCACTAAGCAACTCAGTGAGACCCTGTCTCTACATAAAACACAAAATAGGGCTGGGGATTTGGCTCAGTGGTCTAGTGCCCCTGAGTTCAATCTCCAATTCCAAAAAAAAAAAAAAAAAAAGAGTCTTCAGCATAAAAGCATACTTAGACAGTTTGTCATATCTTATGAAACTGAAAACAATATCAATTTAGCCTGCTTAAAATTTCACATGTAAGAAAAACTCTAAATCATCAATAATAGCATTGATGATGGATCATCTTCATTCCAGACTAAGAATATAAAGTATAAGAGAAAGAAATAAAAATCAAGATACTGCCCCAATTACCTCTATTAACCTCAAGTGTAAGGGCCTGGTGAGTGTTACAAATTCCTGTGAAAGAAAAGTGCTCAATATCTTTCCCTAATTCTAGAACAGACTTGGTTACAATTATTTACTGCAGGGGGACATAAGTATGATCTGGCTATTGACAATCTTGAAAAATTACTATTGCTACATCAAAAGGTCATCTTTAAAACTTAACTCTAACAGCATTTTAGACATTTGAAATAAACATTCCAAAATAGATTCCCATAGTCATTCAGTAGGCTGCTAACTTATTGTGTTTGTAGCATCGACCTTCAGCCTGCAATTCAGCTACTCTGTACATTTAAAAAAAACACACACACTGCTATGGAATATTCATCTGTTCTTCTTTTATAAAGTTTTATTCATTTGCTTTAAATTAAGAAGGAATCTAGTTTTAACTGCTTCTGTAAGTATTTATTTAGGGCATCATGTAGTTTTTATCCTTTGGTCTCTTAGTATACTCCCCAGCCCTATAATTTGAACTTGAATAGTGGGAGTTATTCTTTTAAAATTCTATTTTTAATTTATATTATTTTAATAATTGTGAGAGTGGTCCTTAATTTACTGTCCTGTGCTACTTCGTAATTTGAGCCAAGGCCATTCTAGAATTAGAAAAAGATATTGAGCACATTCCTTTCACAGTCTAGAAGAGTACAAACAGGGTCGTTTTCAGGGAGAATTGTTACTGTTCCTTCAAAAAGTTATTCACAACTCTTGCCAAAGCAGTCCTGAGCACTTTTGTCCTCCAAGGCCTTGTGCGTTTCCATGTGCTGGTAAAGTCCCCGTCTTTTCTGCCCCAGCTCCTGTTGGCCACTCTGTTCTTAATGTACTATTATTTCATGGAACCAATATCCAAATCAAATCTATACATTGTATCTTTAGTGTTATTTCCTGTGTTTTGGAAGCCATTTATTTTAGTGACTACTTATTATAATTTTAGTTACTCTTCAATATCCAATTCAAATATTCCCCACTCTATGCAAATCTAATATCCAGAGTCTATCTTACAAACCAGGGAGAGAAAGATGAATTAGACGCTCCCGTAACACACCCTACTTCTGGTAAGGCATGTTCTTGATGTCTCAAGTGACATCATAACAGGAATTGCAGGGTGCACCAGGATTTTGCACATTTGCAATTTCTAAACCACAGCACAAAAAGGTGAACCAAGTGTTTATGAATATAATAATCACACAAGAGCAAGGTCAGTGTTATTACCATGCCTCAGGTTCCTTGCTATATCCTCTGAATGTGGAACAAAGTAGTCACTAAAAGTAATATTTACTAAGTGAAAGAATATGTGTAAAAATATCGAAAGAATAGGCATGGGTCTAAGTAGCCTATGAATGCATTGAAATCAGAGATTAAGCTTAAGAATGTAGCAGACCAGCAAATGCTCACACACAAACACTATTTTTTTCAGGCTATATTAACCAATTCTTTCCCTTGCCGCTACTCCTTTTACTATTTTTCAGCTGTGTGTAACAGTAAAATTAGTTCCTTGGAATACAGTGGAATGCAGGCTTCAATGTTATGTTTATATTCTTAATGCAAATGTATAACATATGCAATTAAAATTACTAAAAGTCCTCTAACTATAAAATGTAAAAAAATACAGAAACAAATAGATGAATATCTGATCTTGGGTCAGTAATAAATCTTCAAACTAATAGCAAAGGCTTTTCTCTCAGATAGATTAATGGAATAGCATAAAGAAAGTAAAAACAGACTCACACAAGTATCCTCAAGTGATTTTTGTTGAAACGATTCAAAGGAGGGAGGGAGTTTTTGCAATAAACGGTGCCAGAGTCAGTGAGACCCATGACATGAGTAGAAAGGAAAATTAAAAACAAATAGAAAACTGTCTTTCTATATCTTACACCTTCCACAAACTTAATTCATGTTTGATAGAAGACTTACGTGTGAAAATATAAAATCTCTTGGAAAAAGTCTTTGAAATTTAAGACTGGGCAAAGAGATCTCAGACATAACACAGAGAGCACAGCCCATGAAAGGAACAAATGATAAATTTGGCTTCATCAACATTAGTAAATGTTCTGTTCTGCCAAAGATCTTGTTAAGAGGCTTGTTAAAGATAAGCTACAAACTTAAAAGCATGTATATTACAATGGACTAGTATTGAGAACACACAAAGCACTCTCAAATCTTAATATTTAATAAAAAAAACAAACAACCCAAGTAGGCTATAGATTTAGATGATAGGAAGAGGTATTTAACCAAAGGGCATATATATAGGACACATGGACACATGAAAAGAAGTCCAACATTATTGGTAATTGAAAAATTATGAATTAAGACCACACAATGAGACAATACTATACTTCGGCTTGAATGGTTAAAATGAAAAATAGTGATATAGTAACAAATATTTTCAAAGATGTAGAAAAACTGGATCACTCATGTATTTATTGTAAGGACATAAAATGCTATGGAGACTCTAGAAAACAGTGTTTAAATTTTCCTAAAAATATAAACATGCAAACACATGTCCAAGAAATTGTACTTCTGGACATTTATTACAGAGAAATAAATATATCTACTCAAAAACTGTATGAGTGTTTACAAAAAATTTATTTGTAATAGCCCAAAACTGACCAATCCAAATTTCTATCAACCAGTAAAGTTTTAACCAATGGTGATAAATGTATAACACAGAATATTAACTAGCAAGCAAAAGAATAACTATTGATATATGCCAAAACCTAGATGAATATGCAGAGATTTATACTGAGGGAAGAAAGTCAACACCAGATAACACGTATGGTCTCATTTATTTAACAATCTTAAGATAACAAAATTATAACCACAGTAAGCACATTGGCAGTCACCAGCCTTTTCAGAGAGATTTGATGCAGTAAAGAAGTGGGTATGGCTATAGAAAGTAATGTGGGGCATGTGTGTAGTGATGGAAGTTTATGTCTCTTGACTGTATCAATATTGATATCTTCACTGAAATATTGTATTGTTTTGCAAGATGCTACCAATGAGAGAATTTGTAATGTGTATACATTGTCTTTATTATTACAACTGCATACAAATCTACAATTATCTCTAAATAAATTAAGTAAAAGCTGAGTGTCTCAACAAAAATAGCATTTTACTGTGATAAAATATTTGTATAATCAAATGCATGACCAAAATAGCATGGAGAATAGGAGAGAGGAAGTGGAAGTATATTGGGGTATGATTCTTTTATTTATTTATTTATTTTGGTACTGGGACTTGAACTTAGGGGCACTAAACCACTGAGCCACATCTTCAGCTCTATTTTGTATTTTATTTAGAGACAGGGTGTTGCTGAGTTGCTTAATGCCTTGCTTTTGCCGAGGTTAGCTTTGAACTCACGATCCTCCTGCCTCAGCCTCCAGAGTCATGGGATTACAGGCATGAACCACTGCGCCCAGCTCTTTCTTCTTTTAAACATCATTTTATTATTCTTTTAAACTACAGTGCATCACTGTCTCCCCCAGGTTAGCCCCAAACTCCTGGGCTCAGATGATCTTCCTGCTTTATATTCCTGGGTAGCTACAAAGACAGGCAGGTACCAAAGTGCCTGGCATGATTTCTTCTCTTCATAAAGAATTGTGTTATATTGTAGGCTGGGGATATAGCTCAGTGGTAAAGCACTTGCTTAGCATGTGCAAGGCTTTGAGTTTGACACCCAGTACTAAATAAAAAAAGAAAGAAAAAGGAAAAGACTCCAACTTTCTTCTGATGAGCATTTTTATGCTATATTTTGCCACACTTTAATTTTTAACCTTTCTCAATGATTTTCTGTAGATAACACAGAGTTGTCTTGCTGTTTTGCAAAATGTGATAACTTTATCTTTTTAATTGGTATTATTAAACCATTTACATTTAATGTAATTATTGAAATGATTGACTTCTAATCTTCTTAATAATTTTAGGTGTTTTGTGATTACTAACCTCTTATTCATTCCTTCCCCCTCCCTTTTTCTACCTTCATTTGAATCAATTTAGTATTTTTTATTTTTCTTCTACTGCTACCTTTTATTTATCGGGTGACCTATGATTTATAATATATCTTTAACTTATAATAGCTTACCTTCCTTTAAAAGAATCATACCCCTCCAGCTGTGGTACACACCTGTAGTCTCAGTGGCTTGGGAGGCTGAGGCAAGAGGATCATGAGTTCAAAGCCAGCCATAGCAACTTAGTGAAGCTCTAAGCAACTCAGCAAAAGTCTGTCTCTAAATAAAATATAAAAAATGGGCTGGGAATGTGGCTTAATGTTTAAGTGTCCCTGGGTTCAATTCCTGGTACCAAAAAAAAAAAAAAGAGACAAGAAAAGAAAACCTATGCTGTGCTCACACCTACACTGCAACAAAAATGTTTGTTGCAGCTTTCTTCATAAATACTAAAACTTGGGAACTACTAAAACGTTCTTTAACAGGGGAATGGATAAACAATCTGTGGAAATACATACAATGGAGTAATAGTGATGAAAAAGCAATAAGCTCTCAAGTTAAGACAAGACACAGGGTAATCTTAAAATGCATACTGCCATCAAAAGGAACCAATCTGCAAAGGTTTTTCTTTTTTTTGCTGTATGTTCTAATAATATGACATTCTGGAGAAAGCAAAACTGTGATACAGGAAAAGGAATAAGTGGATGCCAAAAGTTCAAAGTAAAGTAGGGAGTTGGATAAGAAGGGGAAGCACAGGGCAGTAAAACAATTTCGTATGATAATGGTGGATGCATTATACATTTTTCAAAATATGTAGAATATACAAAACAAAGAGTGAACCCTAAAATAATTTATGGATATTAGTTGGCCTTAGCTAACAGTAGTGTACTATTACTGACTCATCGATTGTAACAAATGACCCTCACTAATAAAAGATTTCAAAAATAGAAGAAACTGGGGGTAGGGAAAAAAGGAGTATAAAGGAAGTCTCCCTATGTTTTTCACTCAATTTTTCTGTAAACCGAAAGTTTCTCAAAAAGTAAACTCTATTACAAAAACTGTGATATGTAATTAAAACAACATTTACAGCAAAATGTATAGAATGTATGTCTATAATAGAAAAAGGAATATCAAGTTTTACCTTAGAAGACTAAAAAAAGAGAGGAAACTATACAATTATCAGCAAACTGAATCCACTATTATATAAAAGGTACAATGTGTCACAACCAAGCAGCATTTATGCCAGCAATGAACAGCTGATTCAAAATCAACCAATGCAATTAATCATATGAATAGACTACAAGGAAGCATAAAATTATTTTGATACAAAAAGTCATGTTAAGAAGTTGAGCATTCGTTCATAAAAGTAACACTTGACAAACTAAAGTTGGAAGAGAACTTCTTCAGTCTGATAAAAGACATCAGTGAAAAACCTCCAACTGGCACCACACTTAATCATGAGTGACCGAATGCTTTCCCCCTAAGATGGAGAAGGCATCAAAGTGTATTTTCTCATCACTCTAATCCAATGTTATTAGAAGTCCTTTCTAATAGTGCATTAATGCAAGAGAAAGAACAATAAAAGCGTACAGAATTTTAAAAAGAAGAAGAAATAAACTATCATTACTCACAGATCCACACGATTGACATAGAAAACCCTATGGAGCCGGGCACGGTGGCACACACTTGTAATCCCAGCACTTTGGGAGGATGAGACAGAAGAATCACCAGTTCAAAGCTAGCCTCAGCAACAGTGAAGTGCTAAGCAACTCAGTGAGACCCTGTCTCTACATAAAACACAAAATAGGGCTGGGGATGTGGCTCAGTGGTCAAGTACTCCTGAGTTCAATCCCTGGTACCAAAAAAACAAAACAAAACAGAACAAAACAAAAAAAAACCCTAAGGAATCTGTAATTAAGTTACTGGAATTGATAATGACTTTAGCTAAGACTCAAGGTATAAGTCAATACGTAAAAATCATTTACACTTCTACATGCTATATAGAAAAGTAGAAAAAAGAATTTTAAAAATAAGACCATTTACAATAAAATTTTAAATTAATTAAATTCTTAGGGATATATACTCAGAATTTGTATGCTGAAAAGTATAAAATACTGGTAAGAAGAAAACAAAGAAGATCAAAATAGAAAGGGTATAACATTTTCATCAATCAGAATTCTCAAGATGTCAATTCTCTCTAAACTGATCTTTAGGTTCTGTGCAATCAAATTCAAAATGCTAGCAAGGCTTTTGATGTTGTTATTGTTGTCTTTGATAGAAGTTGACAAACAGGTCTTACAAATTTGTATACAATAAGAAAAGGCATAGAGCATTAAAATATTTTTGAAAAAAAGTATAAACTTAGGGAGTTCACACTGCTGGATTTCAAAATTATCTATAAAGTTACAATAAGCAAAACAACATAAGTATTGGTGGAAAGATTGATATAATCATGAGTGAAACAGAATAATGTCCAGAAATGGACCTATGCTTATGCTTTTTAATAAAGGGACCAAGGAATATAACAAATAAAGGATATTCTTTGAGGAAAGCTAATAGAACCTTGACTAATGTCTTGTATTATTAGAAAAAATCAGCTCAAAATGTGTCATATCCCTAAATGCAAAACCTCAAACTATAAAATCTATGGTAAAAATATGGAAGAAAATTTTTGTAGTCCTCTAGGCAAAGAATCTTAATTACAACATTAAAAATATGAATCACACAAGAAAAAATTGATGTTACACTTGATTTAATTTTAAACTTCTGCTCTTTAGAATCCACTGTTTTAAAAATGGAAAGACAGACTGCAGAGTGAGAAAAAAACATGTTTGCAAACACATATCTGATAAGAGACTTATATCCAGAATGTATTAAAAAACTCTAAAAGCACAATATATAAAGAACAAAATTCTTAAAATAAAAATTGGGTGGAAGACTTGAAAAATCTTGCCTTTTCTTTACCAAAGAGATGTAGGTAATGCATAAGACATGAGAAGCTGCTCAACATGATTACTCATTGCAAACAAGTTAAGGCTGCTAAGATACCACCACACATCTATCAGAATGACTTAAACTAGCAACAGCAAAAACTTCAATAATGCTAAGTGTCCACAAGCAGCTGAATAATGGTACTTTCATAAATGTCTTGTTTATGTGATCATTGCAATACAACTTTTTAAGAAATAACAATATTGGTGGGGAAGATGGTATCTTTAAAAGTTAAACACAATTAGCCATCCTACTCCTGAGATTTATCATGAGGAAATGAATGTATACATCCAGACAACCACCTACATTTGAATGGTTATGGCAAATTTTATAATCATCAAATCTGGATATAGCTCATCCATGTTATCAGTGAATACATAAATTTTGTACACAAAGTGGAATACTATTTGACAATAAAAAGGAATAAATGATACATAACATATGGATCAATTTCAAAAGCACAGAGATAAGTGAAGAATCAGACCAAGAAGTTTAAGTGACCACCACCAGACATATCTATTTCAGGAGAATTTTCTCTGCAGTCATAACACATTCATGTGTGGACACTTTGGATGAGACCTCACATTCATGCTTGCTTCTTGAGAAAAACACTTTACTTTGGAGTAAAGAAGATGAATTAAGGCTTATTATCTTGCAGTTAGAAATAGGGATAAAATATTTAGCAAAAAAAGAACTTGTGACTATTTCTCTCTACTCAGAATAACTTGAACTTTTAGCCTCTGCCTGAAGTTAATCACACTTGATCTCTTGAGGAAAAAATGGTTTCAGTGTGAAACAACACTCCACTGAGGTTTTACAAACTCTATTTTAATTGTAATTGATTTATACCAAAAGATAAAATGAGTTAATTAGAGCATGCTATTAGAGTTATTGGCGGGGGAATATGTTTGATACAGCTAGCAATAAGTAAGCATGAGATGGAAGATTATTTTAAAGTCTGAAACAAAATAAAATTTAAATCCTAAGATTATGCATTTTAAAAAACATCCACATAGGTCTGTAGATTAGCATTTTATTATTTTACAAAATATTTTTCATATCTGGAACACATGAACTGGATTTCTAATAAAAATACAATACCACCTATCGAGTCAATGGCAACTGTTGCACAGAAAATTCTGCTTGGTGTAAGACATGTCTCTGGGCACATGAGGGTCTCATGTGTGTGTTTGTTATGCAACAAATCTCAGAGGACCCTTGGGGATGTATTCTGGCAAGATAAGAAATGAATTTAGGGAGAAGCAATGGCAAGTGGATGGGTGATCTAAAACTGTAATAAATTACACTGTTGTCTATGTAACAAGTGAAACATGTCCTTAAAAAGATGGTACTTAAAGTCCAGGAGAATCTGTAAGATGGGGATTGAATAGAGAATGATGAAAGTGGAATAAGACCTTTTCTTTTTCTCACTTGACTGGGAAGATCGATAAGATTTCAAAATTGAGGAGAAAAAAAGCATCAGCATGAGTTCCAAAATCTCAATGATAATATGTGAATGAAATACAACTTCAAGTTAGGCTCAGAAATTTCAGAAAATAGAAAACCTTACCTTATCCATGTTGTTGCATGACAGAAAAAGTGAAATATCTGTCCCACTCATTATTCTGAAGTTTGCATTAGCTAAAGCTGGATCAAGTCAGTATCAGAAAAACCAAATTATAGGGCCCATATAATAATCTGAATACACCATGAAGAAGCAGAATTTAACCAATAAACTTGAGAATAGTTGGAACAAAAGATAATCTTAAAATGTCATTCATCATTAATGTGCCAAAGAAAAAGCATACAATTAAAAAATGAAAAAAATGTGTTGAAAGGTCTATTTAACAAAAACCTAGAAAAACTTTATACTTAAACTTCAAAAATATTTTCTTAAAAGGCTGAAAAAAGATGACAATTCTCACTATAGCTACTGTATCTCAATATTAGAGGTACTAGATATGAACACATTTGGTGGGAATGTAAATTAGTACACCCACTATGAAAATTAAGTATGAAGGTTTCCTGAAAGGCTATGAATGGATCCATCCTATAACAGAGCTACACTGCTTCTCAATATTCATCCAAAAGAATTAATTTCAGTACACTATAGGGATACATGCATACCCATGTTTACAGCCATATAATTCACAAGAGCCAAATCCTGGAGTCAGCCAGGTGCCCACCTGCCAACAGATGAATGGGCAAAGAAATGTGACATATATACACAAGGGAGTTTTATTCAGTCACGAAGAAGAATGAAATTATGTCATTGCAGGAAAATGGATGGAACTGGAGAGCATCATGTTATGTGAAATAAGCCAGACTCAGAAAGTGAAGTGTTGTAGAGGATGAGACGGCAAGGGAAGTACTGGAGAATGAAATTATGCTATGTGCATGCGTGAATATGCCACAGGGAAACCCTCCATTGTGTATAATTATTAAGCTCCAATAAAAAGAAAATAAGAAGAGAAATGAAAGTAAGCTGTTCAAAGCATGAAAACAAGAAAAAATTTTTATTTTTTGCAATTATATTTATGTATGAAATTCAAAAGTATCAACTGCCAAATTATTGGAATTAATAAGTGTCTAGTTAGTTATCTTGATTCAAGATGTATATATAATACTCAATATTTTTATTATGTTAGAAATAGATTAGAAAAAGTTATAGTAAACATGGTACTATGTAAAATGACAAAAAAGACAAAAAATCACGACTGACCTTAAGAGTTAATTATACAAGTAATGTGTAAGATTTTTATGGGGAGAAATATAAATTTTCAGTAGAAGGCACAGAGAAAGCACCATATAAATGGTGAAGAGCCGGAAGAGCTGGCAAGGTTGTAAGGGTGTTAACATTTCCAGATTGAATTATAAATTTAGTACAGTATGAAAAGGAATTTTTAGAAAATTTTCAACATTTATATTAAGTTTACAAAAAATTATAAAAGTTTAGAAAACTTTGAATTCTAAGAAAAGACAGGATGTGGTGGCTGGAGTGCAAGGTCGAATTAGCAGCCCTGGATATTATTATATTATTATTAAAGTCCAAACCACACAAGTGCTTTTCTTTTACAAGAAAAGATGTGAAAAGAATGCAGGTGTACAAAATTGAATCATAGAACACAGTTCAGAAACAAATCCATGTGCATAGGAATTTGACAACTAAACTTTGTCAGGTTTTAAAAATTAGTGAAATCAATGAAAAAAATGGATCACTTTATTCTGACTTTACACTATGTATGCAAATGAATTCTAGGTGGATTAAGAAGTCTGTACATTTGATATAAAGGAATATAAGAAATTATTTCATTATCCCTTCTTTTAAACAAGATTCAAAGAAATTATAAACCATCAAAGAAAAACTAATGGACTTGGCTAAATCACAAATATTTTTATTCAATGGAGGCCATCACAAAGGTTAACAGAGGAATACATGACTGGGAAAATACCTTTTTTCAATATTTGTCAAATGATAAATAACTCTAACATGAAAGTATTCTAAATTTCAGAAAGGGAAAATAGGTACAAGGTAGAAATGGAAAATTTACAAAGATAAATCCAAAAGCTAATGAGCATGTGAAATACCTAAATTCACTAGTACCAAGAGAAATGAACTCAAAGCAACTTTGATATGCTATGAGTGTCCGGTGTGAATGTTTGATGTTCTCAAGTGTTGATGGGGTATGGCTATGACATTGCTGCTTATGGGAATGCAAATTCTCATTTTAGATGGCAATTGGGAGTATATATTGAAATTGAATGTAAATCATATATTATGATTCAAGTGTCTTATTCTTGGTTAAATACTCTTGAGAAACCTCACACATATGCACAAGATGATATGAGGATATTGTCCTAGCATTTACTTCTTAAGGGAAAAAGAAAAAAAAAACCCTAAGTTTCTACCAATATGAGAAATGATAAAGCAAAGGATGTGGAATATGCACGTGATGCAAAAATACACTGCAGACAAGATGAAACTGACATGTAACAACATGCAGGGATCTCAAATATGTAATTATCTGAAAAAGTAGGAAACAGAACAACGTATCTTTTGAAATAGCATGTATAAAATGTTACAAGCACAAACAATGCTTTTCATTCAAAAATATAATGTAAGAAAGGAGGTGCACAGGGGGATATATCAAGTACACTAGAAAGTTTGCTTACAGGGGTATTTGACTGGCATGGAGGATGCTTGGGAATTCACATGCCAAGGTTAATTCCTCAAACACTAAAATCGTGGGCCTTGGTGCTATGCCTGCTTCTGCTCTGGATCCAAACCTCTGCCACATGACAACTTAGTGTATTTGTCCCATTCTATGTGCAAAATAAGGACAGAGAAAATGTAATTTTATTTATCTCAAAGAAACACCATCATTGAATATTCTGGGCAAGTAACATGGCTGAGATCACAGTCATGCACCACTGTGCCTGGCAACACTTGATTGGTTTTAAAAACATTTTTCTCTTTTATAATTTATTGAGTGTCTAATACATGTCAGATACTTCATGCATATTATCTGATTCCATAAGGCAGGACTAATCATATTCATTTTACTGGAAGCATGATGGAGGCTTCTCTAGGTTTTCTAGTTAAATTCCATAGCAGGAGATGGGATTTATTCAACAAATATTTTTGAATGCCTAGCACTAAATATATGACTGTCAATTTTGTGCTTGTTTAAATACTGTATCTATAAATTATATAAACTTTATTATATGTTAAAACTATTTTATTCTGATGTGTGCATCCAGAGCAAGAAGATATTTGCTTGGACTCAACTAATTTACTTCAAAAACTAAGAGGCCAGTTTTTATTCTCAAATAATTGGCTTGTTGTTGTTGTTGTTGTTTTTCTTAGGGCTCCTTTGTGTCCATTCTCTCCTTATGATCTTTACTACTATGGACTTCTCTCTGGGAAATTCTCCAAATTTCTTTGATTATTTTAGAACTAGCTCTCAGCCTTTCCTCTCCATGATGTCTCTCTTCATGATTAATACACCTCAGACTCAAGAGTCCCAACTTCCCCAGTGCAGTGATGCACATGTTCATGCCTTTTGATGACATCTTTGTATCTTACTTTGACTATTGTCTTCTGTCAACTGAACCCAGTCTTATGACAATTGAAAATCCATACCATTTAATTAATAAACTTCTTATTTGCCAGGGACTGGTCTAGGATCTTTGCAATCTATCTTAGTGCATCTCCATAACAACCTGTCCAATCTGGTTCACAGCTGGAAAGAAAGGATATTTGACACAAGATTAATGCAACTCCAAATAGATATTTCTTATCCATGTTTCAGCACCTCATACCCTCCTAATTCATAGTCCCATTTTCTCCTTTACTTGCCTCTTCCCCACCAAGAAGGTATTCCAACGGTGTTGCTGGCTCTTCAGAGCTCCTTCCTTCTTGGCTTCCCAGTGACAGTGTTGGCACTCCTCAGTTCTGAATAAACCACTTTTGCAGGTAGCCACTGATGTAAAGCATCTGTTTTTAGATTGCATTCCAAACCTGAGTTCTAAAATGTATAGTCTGGGTTGGAAGATGCCTTCACAAAATGATGAAAGGACATAGGGCTTATCAGTACCAGGGCTGATGGTTACTATTGGAAGAATTTGTTATATACAATGATTTTTGTTGCACATTTGGGAACAATTGTGCATGAATGGGTGATGGTAGAAGATGTATTTATGTGCTAAAACTACATTTAAAGGCAACTACTGTAGAAAACTGCATGACTGAGATTATGAATTCCACTGTAACTGTGAACATTGCACTTGAGCATTACATCTCTTCTTTGTAGACATTTGACTAGCTTAATATCTATCCTAGCTCATCTTGATATTCTTTATTTCCTTCAAATCACACTTGATTCTCTCATACAAACAGAAGGTAAATTTTCTCCTACCTTATTAAGAAGCTCTCATTACTTTTCTCATCTTATTTCATGATATTGGTATCTTCTTTCTTCCTGAGTAATGTGTGCTATTTTTTAGAGAATCAGTTTATTACTTTTATAAGAAAATCCTTGCAAAGGGGTTGATAATCCTGGTCCTCTATGCCCAGCAATCCCATCCATGATGCCTTCCCTCAACTTCATCCTCATAATTTCTGTCTACCCATCTTCTTGCCTCTGCTCAGTGCAGCCTCTATTTGGAATGTGTTGCCTTCTCCTAAGTGTGCTGCTCCTACCTCGTGTCAATGTGACCCTACAACAGACATTTTGATCTCTTTCTTATTTCAAAAGTAATTTCTCTTCTGTGTTCTTATGGCCTAAAACGTGTGCTTTTGTTTTGTTTTAGCTCTCAAATAGCACTTTCTTCTTGTCACAAAGTGAAATCACATGCATACTGTCACTTCACCACTAGATAACATACCCTTAGGTATACTCCAAGTCTCATTTCTCTTTGCATCCACCATTGTGCCTGTGAAAAAATGCAATGTCTGTTGGACCTTCCTGGGCCCAAGGAACAGGCTGTTGTGATGACTATGGACTAGATGTGGCTCTAGGAAGGGCACAAGCTGCAAAACACAGAGCATTCCAGCACAGCCACATCGGGTAATTCTCCTCAACAAAAGTGGTCCTCACAGAAGTCTCCATGCCTGTCCATTGGTTATTCTTTTTAAGCCCTTGAATGACAAGAATGAGTAAAGGTGACACCCCAAGCAGCTGCAGAAGTTCCCCTAGTTTGGGAGCTCCATATTTTAAATAGGAATCAATATGTCCTGGAACACTTTCTGTCTTAGTTCTCAGTGTCCCTGAAAGGTCCTCATAATAAGAATCACAACAGTGGGATACACTCAGGGTGTTTGTACTTCCCCTTATTTGGACGCAATTCCTCATTTAGGGTTCTCTTTTGCCATAAGTGATATCACTCACTACCAGCCAACATGCCAAATTTATCAGGTATCACAGAAGAATAGTTGGAAAGTTAATCTAATGCCAAATATGCCTAAATTGGAAGAAGAATGTTTTTTTTTAAAGTTGTAGCCATAGAAAAAAACTAATATACATTGAGTATCCATTATGGTAGGTAGTCTTCATTGGTTGTCTCTTTTCAGTTTTACAATGATTCCAAAAAGCATTCTTCATACATAATTTACAAATGAGGAAATTCTGGTCAAGAGTGTTTTAATAACATCCAAGATCTCATATGAGAACCAGAAAGGTATAGAGTCAAGCTTTTAAAGTATTGTTTGTTTGGATTTGAAGTTTGTATTCTTTTTTTGTCCCATAATGATTAATTGACAGACTGAAGGTATGCAATAAATATTTGTTAGTGTTTGAAATCTTCATTTTTGGCTAGGTTAGTGACCAAATCTGCTTTATTTCAAAATGAGTCTTTTCTCTCCTAACATTCAGATGGATTTATTATGGAATGGGTCATCTCTGAAATCCAGGGTACTTTGGTAAGATATAATGTCTATTTTTGAAATGGTCAAAGAACAAGTAATAGGACTATAAATTCCCATTAGTTCCTGTCAGTCAGGGCAATTACTCTGTACCTCACTTTCTCTGGAAAATAAAATGATTAGATTTGATGACCTGCAAGGCCTTTCTCACCTTTAATATCCTGTAAGAGGGAAGTCTGATGAAATCTTAGAGTAGTTTTGATTTGCATTTCTCTGATTGCTAGAGATGTTGAACATTTCTTCATATATTTTTTGATCAATTGTACATCTTCTTCTGCGAAGTTTCTGTTCAGCTCCTTAGTCCATTTATTGATTGGGTTGTTTGTTTGTTTTGGTGTTAAGCTTTTTGAGTTCTTTACATATCGTGTAGATTAGTGCTGTATGTGATGTGCGTGTTGCAAAAGGTTGCTCCCAGAATGTAGGCTCTCTGTTTACCTTATTGATTTTTTCTTTTCTTTTCTTTCTTTTTTTTTTTTTTTTTGGTATTGGAGATTGAACTCAGGGGTACACGACCACTAAGCCACATCTCCAGCCCTATTTTGTGTTTTATGTAGAGACAGGGTCTCACTGAGTTGCTTAGCACCTCACCATTGCTGAGGCTGGCTTTGAATTCGCATTTCTCCTGTCTCAGCCTCCCAAATTGCTGGGATTACAGACATGTGCCACTGCACCCAGCTTGATTTTTTTCTTTTGCTGAGAAGAAGGTTTTTAGTTTGAATCCATGCCATTTATTGATGTTTGATTTTATTTCTTGTGCTTTAGGAGTCTTGTTAAGAAAGTCGGGGCCTAAACCACCATGATGAAGGTTCAGGCCTACTTTCTCCTCTGTTAGGCGCAATGTCTCTGGTCTAATTCCTAGGTCCCTGGTCCACTTTGTGTATGGTGATTTTTGTGCATGGTGAGAGGAAGGGGTTTAGTTTCATTTTGTTGCATATGGATTTCCAGTTTTCCCAGCACCAGTTGTTGAAGAGGCTATCTTTTCTCCAGTGTATATTTTTGGCACCTTTTTCTAGTATGAGATAACTGTATTTATGTGGGTTTGTCTCTGTGTCTTTTATTATATACCATTGGTCTACATGTCCATTTTAGTACCAATACCATGCCTTTTTATTACTATAGCTATGTAGTATAGTTTAAGGTCTGGTATTATGATGCCTCTTGCTTCACTCTTCTTACCAAGGATTACTTTGGCTATTCTGGGTCTCTTATTTTTCCAAATGAATTTCATGATTGCTTTTTCTATTTCTATAGGGAATGGTGTTGGGATTTTAATTGGAATTGCATTGAATCTGTACAGAACTTTGGGGAGTATGGCCATTTTTAACAATATTGATTCTGCTTATCCAAGAGCATGGGACATCTTTCCATCTTCTAAGGTCTTATTAAATTTATTTCTTTAGTTTCCTGTAGTTTTCATTGTAGAGGTCTTTCACCTTTTTTGTTAGGGTGATTCTCAAGTATTTTATTTTTTTGAGACTATTGCGAATGGGATAGTTTTCCTGATTTCTCTTTCAGAGGATTTATCACTGATGTATAGAAATGCATTTGATTTATGGGTGTTGATTTTATGTCCTGCAACTTTGCTGAATTCACTTATTAATTCTAGAAGTTTTCTGGTAGAATTTTTTGGATCCTCTAAGTATAGTATCATGTCATCAGCAAATAATGATAGTTTGAGTTCTTTCTTTCCTATTTTTATCCCTTTAATTTCTTTTGTCTGTCTTATTGCTCTGGTTAGAGTTTTAAGGACTATGTTAGATAGAAGTGGTGAAAGAGGGCATCCCTGCCTTGTTCCCAGTTTTAGATGGAATGCTTACAATTTTTCTCTATTTAGGTCTATACCCTAAAGACTTAAAAACAGCATACTGTAGTAACACAGCCACTTCAATGTTTATAGCAGCACAATTCACAATTGCTAAACTGTGGAAGCAACCTAGATGCCCTTCAATAGATGAATGGATAAAGAAACTGTGGCATATATATACAATGGAATATCACTCAGCAATAAAAGAGAATAAAATTATGTCATTTTCAGGTAAATGGATGGATTTGGAGAACATCATACTAAGTAAAGTAAGCCAGTCACAAAGAACCAAAGTCTGAATATTTTCTCAGATTAGTGAATACTGATCCATAATGGAGGTGGGGTGGTGAGCACGGGATAAATGGAGGGACTTTGGATAGGGCAAAGGAGAGGTAGAAGAAGGGAAGGGACATGGGGAAAGTTGGTGAAATGAGATGGACATCACTACCTTAGGCACATGTGTGAAGACACAAACAGTGTGACTCTATCTTGTTTACAACCAGAGGAATGGAAAATTGTGCTCCATATTATAACTTGAAATGCATTCTTCTGTTTTAAAAAAATAAAAATAAATAAATTTAAAAAAATAAGGAAATTTGATTTTTCTGTGGTACCTGCCAAGCCTAGGTGGCCAAATACAACACAAGGAGGAAAGCAGCTGACATGACTAATTCCTTTCTTCTCCCTACTCCCTCTCTCTCTCTCCCTTTCCTTCTTTCCTCCTCCTCCTCACCTCTCCCCTTTCCTCCTCCCTTCCCACTTTTTCCCTTTTCCTTCTCTTTCTTCTTCATGATTAAGGGTCCTGACCAGGAACCTCTTGCTTCTGGGACAATACTCAGGTTTTTATAGTATATTTAACAAAGATGATTTTCAAGGATACATAGTTTTGTGTGTCTATGAGGACAAAGGAGCACCAACGAGTGGATCCCACCACATAGTAACACAGAAGTGCCTCTGCAACACAACCCAAATCTCTAAGGCGTGCCCTCGGCATATATGGTGTTTATTTTTAAAGTGCATTACCTTCACTTTATAAAAGAGTTAGGGGTATATTCATAAGTGAGAAAATAAATTCATATGCAGAGAGGACCACACAACTGTGGCAGAATAAAAATTACCTTTTTGAATGTTCAACAGTGAAACACTCAAAGACATTTCTATTCCTATAAGGTCCCTTCTTCATTCCAAGAAAGTCACTCATCTAGTTATTTTCAGTAGGTTGTGAAGGTGCTGTAACAGTCTCTCTTAAGTGCTCTGGAGCAGCAATGTTAGTTTCAATTGAACATTAATCCAAAGAATATTATTTTAATCTCTTAAACTTCAGTGAAATTCATCAGTAGGAAATACACCTTCAGTATCCCATTCTACATCCTCATTCTAAAACTGGATCTTGAATGTAGATTTCTTTTCAAACCATTCTTAATTATTTAAGATTTTATGTTCATAAATTAAATTTTAAAAAATCACATTTATTCTAATCTCCTTGTTAGAATAGAGAGCAAATTCTATATTTGGGGAGTTTCCTAATAATAGGCCTAGCTTTCATAAATATTTGCAGTTTTGTGGAATCCAATTGACCAGGACTTTTCTTGATGATGTCTTCAATTTCTTTGTGCAAGAACAAGACTCTTTGAATAGAAAGTCACATAGCCACCTACATTTTCTTGTACTCTATTAAAAAACTTATACTCTGTAAAAAATCCATTTAATTTAAACATGGAAGTTTTCTAAAAAATATTCTAATTAACTTTCTACCACAACACTAATTCAAATTTGTAAGCAGCCAGTTTTTGCTATTTCAGATATTTATATAGACATCTATGGTTGACTGAGGTCCTAATTGATCTACCTCTACAATTGACATACTGCTGTCAATGGGAATGCTGGAAAAGACTATTGGACATGCAAATAACAAGTCAATATCTGACATTACCGCAAGCACAGATTTGACTATATGCTAATTCAGTACCAATTTACTTCAGTTCCTGCTATGTGGCTGTACAGAATTTCTGCGTGTGGTGCAAAATGGCAAAGATGACTAAGATACAGTGCTTACTCTCAAGATGTTCATTGTCCAACAAGGAAGATAAACGTGCGATAGATAATTATGATTTGTAGAAAAATCTTCTAACAAGATTCTATGTTGTCCAATATTTTGTGGAAACACAAAATACATGGCTGAAAGCAGGCTTTCATCCTATTATCTGTAGTTATTTTCATCCTGATATAATCTAAATGTCATGTTTATCCTGATACCATGAAAGCAGTCAACATTTCCCTCATTTCTTGTCTTCTAATCATTATAGTGTCAATTCAGAAGAACAATAATTCAAAATTTTGAATAGAGATGAGGCATTATTTCCTAAATGTCTTGTATTTTTCTTCTTCTTCTTTTTTTTTTTTTGGTATGGAGATTGAACTCAAGGGCACTTGACCACTGAGCCACATCCCCAGCCCTATTTTGTGTTTTATGTAGAGACAGGGTCTCACTGAGTTGCTTAGTGCCTCGCTCTTGCTGAGGCTGGCTTTGAACTTGTGATTCTCCTGTCTCAGCCTCCCAAAGTGCTGGGATTACAGGCTTGCGCCACAGCTCCCGGCTTGTATTTTCCTTCTTAAGTTTGGAGTCCCAGTGAAACTTCTTGGGCTTCTGCAATGTGTGAGGAGAGCCTGACTACAGCTCTGAAAGACCCTAGCCTAGTGAGTGCAAAGTCTCCTTCACATGATGACCCATGGCAATGCTGATTGGGCCCCGTGAAAACCCCTGGTGAGCAAAAGATTTTTGATTCTCTCCCACTGCCCAGATCTATTTCCGAAAATCAAAGGTTTAAAAGATACATGGATTGCTTTAAAAAAGAATAAAAGCCATGAGACTTTTTCACTTTAATAGTTGAAGTCATGCACAGCAACCGGAATTGGACCCACAGTCAGATCTCCTGGGATTGGCAAGAGAAGCCCTTACTTCTCAGTATGCCTCTGCTCCAGGCTCTTGCAAGATGCTGGAGAGAGACAGTCATCATACACAGAATCTGCTCTTGGCATTTCAACACAGGCAGTGTGTATTGCAGGTGCCCTGGAAGACCCATCTCAGTGTTCATTTAGGACAGAAAAATATCCAATAGGCTATTGGAACTGGAAAATTGAATCCCATGGAGCTCATATACCCTGCACTGCTTAAGAAAACACTCCTCACTAATGGAAGAACGAAATTTTCTTTGCTCTCCCATTAAGATTTATCATCTATGTGTTTCTAAGAGAATGTGAAGCAAAATCACACTCAGCTTGAGAAGAGTTACAAAGCACTTGGTAAGTGCAAGTCAGATCATTCCCTTAGAATTTTAGACTCTTTCTCCTTGTTGATTTTCTACAAGTCTGGTTAAATATTCACTTTGACTATACTTAGTAATCAAAAAGTTTTTAAAAATTATTCACAAGATAGATATCTCAATTTTTAATGATTTGAATAAGATCTATTTTTGATATATTTTCTAGGATTGTGAAAGATATTTGGGATTGGGGGGTTTGTATACATTATTTTTTTAAATTAATAAAACTTTGGAGAAATGATTACTTCAAAGAGTTTTAAGGGAAGAAAAGATAACTTGAAGTTTGTGAATGCTGGATCTTAATTTGGTTCTGTTTTACACGTCATCAATATAGGATAAAAACCATTCGTGCATTTTTATCAAATTTCATTTTACACTGTGTTAACCATTGTTACATGTCTATTTTGACGCATAGCTTTTTCCAAATTCATCATTTAAGAACATCTCCAAATTGCAAATTTGCAACGACAATTAGAAAATGACTGAATAAAATGCACCGTGGAAATATGGAAATTTGGGTTTTGGCCACAGGATGGTGAGCATTGAAGACGTACTTCTTCAATGACGTCATTCAAGACAAACTTGTGCAACGTACTTCTGGTCTGTGCTCTGGGTTCCTAGTAAGCACACACACCCTGGGAACCACAATTAAACAAAAGAAGACTAACTACTTCACTAAGGACGTATGATCATGTATGATAAAATGCAGCCTCACCACTGGCAAGTTTATAGCTTGGAGAAGTCACTACAATGTACATGGACAGAATATTCTTGACATTGCTGAACACTTCTGGCCTTTTTCCCTTTGAATACTATCAAAGGATATTTCTTTAGGGCCTCATGTACACATGGTGCCCCTCAGTTTTCTACAGAGCTTATTGAAAGATTGATTGGAGGTTTTTGTTTGTTCTGCTACTACTGGTCTTGGGGACTTTGTTTCATTTTCAGTATGGCAAGTGTTTTGCTGTCAGGATGTCTACTAACGACCATAACTACTTTTGTTTCCTCCAAATGCTGCCAGTAAGCCATGATTTGCTTGCTAGAAACTCTTCCTGAACTTACTGCACTAATATTTCAGTGAGATACTTGTTAGCAACCACAGCTTTTTTCTACTTAATACACTACGGACAGCATCTTTTAAATTCTGTGTCAGCTCCTCTATTCAAATTTTTAGTGTCTACAGTTTTGTTTCTGATGTGCTAGCCTGCCTACTCAGTCCTCCTGCACGGTCCTGACTCCATTAGCAGAAGACTACAGAGATTCCCAAGTTGGACTGAGCTTTATGTTAAATCACCTCAGTAACACTGAAGAAGTATTTTTTCACATTCCTTTCTTTAAACTCAAGTGCGGTTACTCACTGGAGACCTTGCAAAGTGCAGTGGGTTTAGCAGTTATTTTTCATTTCATAAAAATACATAAGTTCTAGTGATACAACACCATTTTCTTACTTTCTTCTTCCTTTTTTGTTCTTTCTTTCTTTTTAGTGTTTTAAAATGAAACTTGCCTTTAATTTCCCATCCATTTGGCTTACGCAAAATTTATCATCTCTTATTTAGAAGTTCCTTTTTCCTGTGGCTCTCATACAAATAAATGTCCCAGGAACTGTTTTTTACGTCCTCTAGTCTCTGTGTCATGGTGAATACTGCTATAGTCACTGTGCATTGATGGTGGCACAGAGACCAGGAGCCTGAACTTCTAGGGTGAAGCTTCGCTAAAGTATACTTTGAAGTCATTCCCTGAGGATTGGCTCTCTCCCCACCTCCCAAAGTACCCTAGTGGCAATAGATACATGCTAATTCTTCTCAAGGTTGGGGCTGGCTACCCAAGTTTTCCTCTGCACTAGTCCTTTTATGCTGGCCCCTCCCTTTCGTAGATAATCCACTCCAGCCCCTCCCCCCCCAGTGGAACTTTAAAAACTGTTGACTCACATTTTGGAGCATTGATAAACCATTTCTGCCTTCTTCCCCCTTACTTGCACCTCGTTGAACAGTTTTTGCCCTAAACATCTTCATGCATAATACGCTAGCTGCTCCTAGACCTGAGACTCAGAAGCCTTCCTCTTTCACCTCTAAGTGACAACTTCTTGGTGTCTAAGTTCCCTCTGTTTTATCTTTACTGAGGCTTCAGAAGAAAAAAGTAAAAAGGCCTATTTCTTCTTCGCATTCATTTTCTCTATTTTTAATGTCCTCTATCTTGTTTCCTCTTGCTTTATTTATTCTTCAAAACAAATGACTTTCAAGTCACTTATATTGAAACTGAAATACATGTGGTTGTTTTCCACAGTAACTGGAAATAAATATCAGAGTGAAAAATGGGTATGTATGTGAGCGTGCCTGTTTGTGGATTCAACAAACACTAACTGAGCACCTACAATGTGCACAAGGTTTTGTAAGCTCTGGGAGCAGAAGAACAAGGAAGATGGAGCTCCTGCTCTCAAGGAATTTACAGTATTTTAGGAAAAGACTAAGGCCAAGGAAATAAGAGACTATGACATTTACTTCCAAGCCTCAGAAATAAGCAGCAATGCCAGTTGAGCCTTGGGGTGAGCTGCTTTCTTTGTCTGGGGGGAACTTCCAGAAGAGTAAGAAGTAAAGTAAGTCTAAGATACATTTGAAAGATTTCAGCATGAGGAGAATGATGGAAGTGTCTTCCAGCAGAGCCAACAACTTGTGGCAAGGTCAAGGGAAAAGGGACAATCATATCCCTTAGGAAAACCCAAGTGCTTCCCAAAGGAAAGCTGTGAGAGCCAAAGTCAGGGGAAGAGAGTTGAGGAAAGTTCCTAGAGCCACTTTCAAGACCCAAGGGTCACACGATACAGAAAAGGCTGACTGTGAACCTACTTTATACCATCTCAGGCCAGTTCCATACTTTCTTTCAGAAACTCACAGCTAAAAGAAGCCTCCAGTCAGTTTTAGTCATAAGGCAAATCTATTTCAGTGATTAAAATACCCCATCCAGTGTAACTGGCAAAATTGTGAGCTGCATGTAAAACCTTTCCTCTTTCAGTAGTAACTGGGGCCAGTAGCCATGGCCTGAGAGGAGAGTGTGGTTTGCTTCCCTCTAATTCCAGCCCTAAGCCTTTCTTCTTCCTTCCCATCCCTGCCCATCTTGCTTTTGACCTGACTCCAGCATTCAGGAATGGAGAAGTGGATTGGTTTGCACTGGATCTGGTGACGGCATGCATGGGGCTTGATGCATGCTCAGGGTTGACATTTCTTGGGGATCCTATTGAGTTTCTATTGGTTGGCCCAACTATGGGCAAAAACAGGTAAGCAATTGCTCCTTCCTTTTCAGTCTAATTCTCTTCTCCCATCACTACTGCTTCCCTCCTAGAAACTCTACTGGATATGATTTAAACCTGGCTCCAGGACACCCCACTACTGCACCCCACGCCCATCCACCTCCCTGCGAATGGCATGTCTGGTCAGCATCACAGTGAACTATCCTGTCTCCACTACCTTTCCTGGAGGTGTGGCTAAGTGCCCAAGAAAGCGAGCCTCTGCCCTGCTGCCTCAGCCTGAGCTTCTGCCTCTTTATTTTGGGATCAGATACCAAGGCACTAGGCTTTGCAGCTTCGAAGGGACCCTCACCAGCCAAACTTGGTGTTCCCTTCAGTTTAAAGTGATGGGGATCATACCTCTCTGCCCCCAAAGAAGTGGAGCAAAAATATCACATCACTGCCGAGAAACCTCTCCAAAGTTCCTTTTAATTTCTGGGCCTGTGAAGTTTGTATGCCCTTCGTATGGGTGCCGAACGAAGGTACAGAAAATTGATTATGAATGCTTTATAAGCCTTATCTCCTTACATGAACTATTAGGAGACATTTTGCCCCTTTTATTTTTTGGTGACCTTTTACTACCTCAGTGAATTCATCCTGTTTTGGTATCTTGTTATACATGTTATTTACATAATGAGTTTAGGCTTTATGCTGGTGAGGTGGACAGGGAGACTTAAATTTGCTTACTGGTCCTGAAAGTGGTGAAAAAAAGCATAAAACCTAAGTCCACCAGGCACATCTTTGATACTCCCAGTCACTCACTGTGAACGTCCTGGACAGGGAAGGATGGGCTTCCCTGTCCATCCTTTGGCTTCCCCAAACTTCCATTTGGGGAAGTTGTCAGCTTCCCCAAATGCAGCCTGAGAATAAGGGGCAGTGAAAACTGAATCTAGGTAGACTGGGATGAGGAAGGCAGTAAGGGTTTCCACACAAAGGACAAAAGACTCAGGTCTCCATAATACCAACATCCTTTCTTCCCTTTATTACCTTCCGTAAAATGGGTCAAAAGAACGACTTATCTAAATCTGATATGGGATGCAGGATTGGGTTAGGAGTTAGGCAAGGTAGCGAGGGGAAGACATTCTTTGGAACCTCAGATTCTTCCACATTGTTGGGAGAGCTTCCCTAGCTGCCCCTGACATGTCCTCTGTTGTACCTTTTCCATAAAATCACCACTCTTCCCTCCTTTCAAGAGCAAGGGAATAAAGCTGCCCAGAGCAGTGCCCTGCAGGGAAAAGAGTGCCCTGGCGTGGTTGACGGAAGCCACCCCTATGTCCTTTCCTCTTCCATCTATCTAGGATTCTCCCTCTGTGCATCAAATACAGTCAGATAACATTTCCATCACTGCAGTTTTTCCCGCTCCATTTCTAGTTTTCTTCCTCTAAGTTGCTATCTCTTTGTCATTATCTACACTTGTACTTCTAGACATTTTAAAGCATTTTTATTTGTCTGTCTCTCTGTTTCTTTCTTACTAGTTTGCCAGAGTCAGGATTTGAGTGTTTGTCTCTTACCTTGATGAGGTTTTTTTTTTTTAGACAAGCAGGGATGGATGTGGCCTGAGTTGGCCAAAGGGGCAATTCTCCCCATCCAAGGGACAACTGAATCACCCTGCCCTTGAAAACCATCCAAATATCCTGCTCCCACACATTGCTGCTTCTGCATCCCTGAACCTCTGTACATTCTTGCATGACAAGAATGGCCTCTGAAGGGACCAAGGTCCTTGATTCATCCTCCTCACCATCTGGCTCTTTATTCTCCAGCTGGTAACAGCAAAAAATTACTCACTGTCTTTACTGTGAACCCCAGAGTTATTAGAACTCCCCTAAAAAGACTCTTTAAGGGACACACATACCCTATCCACCTGACTCCAGAAGACCCTCCCCCCACTTTTTCTTCAGTCCTTCCTTCCCTTCTCAATAGTGATTTTCTCAATGAGAGAAAACAAAACTCTCAGTTGACTTTGAATTCCTACCACCACCAGAAGTTTGGCATAAAATGAAGCTCAATAAATGTTTGTTTGATAAAGTGATTTTCATCAATGATGTAAGACAAAAAAGTTCTTAAGTGTTTTTATGTGTCTGTTAAGTCAGAGAGGAAAACTAAAGCATGAAGGAAGGACATAAGGAGCCGAATGTACAGGTGAGAAAAAAGCAGATGTACACTTGGCTCTTTATTTTAAGGCATGAATCCTAAAGCCAGAGCAGTGTCTCAAGAGCCCTGAGTCTGCTATGAATTCTCTACAACTCTGAAGTTCACTGTGAGGAGCCCCACAAAGGAACACATCTCATGTAATGAACAAATCAAAGCCAACCTCAGCCAAGTCAATGGGCAACTGTGTACAGGTTTTACACAGAGCCCCCCACCACTGGTGACCTGAATTGCAATGGGACCATTTTCAATGCAAGACCTTTTGTGGTTCCCCTGTCCCTGACCCATAGCTTGCCACAAGAAAATCCAGATGGGGCTGCCATTCAAGTTCTCCACAATTGGATTAATCAAGAAAAAGCAGACATTACAGTGTGATTCACCAAGTGCTCAATGGATCCTCATAGAAATGGGAAGAACACTATATTCCAGAACAATCTTGAGAAATTTTGTTTTTCCTTTTGGTTAGTCATTGCACCACAGCAAAAATGTAGAGAAGAAACAGTCTCCTACACTCAAGTGTTGTTGTTTTGAAGACCTGATCAATATCCACAAGTGTCATCCAGTTTCAACTCTCTCTCCTCCCTACTGTTGCCCTTGAGAGCCCATCAGATAGAATGAGCAGAGAGGTGTGGGCCTCCACATCAGGTAAAGGCCAGGGACTGTATGGGACGGCTCAATGCTACCTTCTTGGACTAAGTTGAAATCAGTTGCCTGATTTCATGAGTATATGGCTCATATCCTTTGCATACTTCCTTTTCCCCTGAGGTGGGATCAAGAGACTCTGATGGGGTCTTGAGTGGCACCTAAACACACCTGGAAAAGCATCAGCAATGAGTTTGAGTCATTTCAAATTTGAGGTGGTAGAGTAACTGGAGAGTCTTGGTGGTCCCAAGCTATTTGACTCTTATCCAACCACATTCCCCCTCCTCCGCCTTTGTTTCCATGCATATCAGGGGCTTATAAGAGAGTGAATGTGGGAAGGTTGTGAGGATTATGGGCTGTATATCAGTTATCTTTTTTCCAGATATCTTTATGACCCATCAAAGGTCAGATCCATTTCTCTCTTTCTCTCTTCCTCTCCTTCTCCCTCTCATTGATTTCTTCAAATGCTTCCCTAATCTGTGTTTTCTTCCCAATTTGTCTTCCTGCTTCTTTCTCAGTGTATTCCTCTTCTGCTTGCTTTGTCTTTGAAACTGAAGGAAAAAGTGTAGGGAGGAGTCTAGAAATGAGTGGAGTACTGTCCTCAGTGGGACAGAATATTTTCTGCTGGAGTTTTGATTCTGTCCTTCGGTCCTCTTCTAATCTTTCTAGTGCTCTAATATAAAAACCTTTGTTCTTTCTTTGTGCTGATATTCTTTATGTGTTACTCCCTCAAAACTCTGTTCTGTGCTCTACATTTTCTCCTAGGGTTATTTTTTTTTTGTTATTATTTCTCTGTTATAACTCTGATTTTTTTTGTATCTTGTTTTTTTTCTGCATTTCTATCTGTATCTCTTTGTAGTTGCCTCTCACTGTACTTACCAGATGCATTCTTTTTTGGGGACTAATGTTTATCCACTTGAACTTTTTATTTCATAGGATGGACAGGACATAGAGATGGCTAAAGTGGGAATAAAAAACAAGAATGGGGTTGTACACTCCTTAACTGTTCCCACAGATGTTCCAGTGAAACAGAACATAGGCTGGGAGAGGTGGGAGATCACTTGGTGTTCTGAACCTATGGTCCATTTTTATCCTGCCTTTTCTCCTGATTGCTCTTCTTTCTCTTTTTCAATTTCTAACATTTAGTGAACAGACACATCATGAAACACAATCTTCTGATGTTTTTCACACTGGTTCCAGATAGGAACTGTGAAAATATGACTTCCCTTTCCAACTGTAGATCCTACTGTTAAGACCACATCCAGAAAACATGGCCTACAAATCCAGAGAGTATCTACTTTGTTGGCTGGTTTCTTCTCAGGATCTCCTCTGCCTATTGCCAGCCATGTATTGGCAATAGTCTTCAAGAGTTTCTTCCCTATGCCATCCAAGTGATTTACTCCCTAACTTAACTTACAAACAAAACTTCATTTCTAACATCTTTCAAGGTATGAAGTTATTTTTACAAGACCAAAAATGCTTATAGAGGAAAAAACATTATTTCTCATTCATCGATGTATCCACAGACCTATTAGAGTATCTGACTCTTCCTTGAGTTTCTGT
Source organism: Xerus rutilus (assembly GCA_028644305.1). Classification (NCBI taxonomy): domain Eukaryota; kingdom Metazoa; phylum Chordata; class Mammalia; order Rodentia; family Sciuridae; genus Xerus; species Xerus rutilus. The sequence goes on along the minus strand of CM053401.1, from coordinate 121,137,592 downwards.
GGATATGTTTTGAATATATTAAAATATTCATGTCCAATTCCTAAAATACTTTATGCATAGAAGTGCTAAGTCCTGGGAGGCAGAAATAATAAAATCCTGGGTAAGGTGAGAGAAGGCAGGAGTATAAATTCATGTGTTATAAAAGAGACTGGGTATTAGCTTGCCAGGTAAGGCAGAGCTGTCATATGTTAAAAGCATTTGCAACTGAGAAATCCCACTAGATCCCAGGTGCCTGGAAGTCAGTGACTTAGGGATGGCAGGAGTTCTCATATTCTGCTTTTCCAAGTGGGCATAACCAAAACTACAAATCAAGAAAAACTTCTGAGCCCTTGGCTGAAAAAAGGTGTATTAGACTCACAGATTTAACAAGTGGTTGTGGAAAAGAACAGAGCCCACAATTGCTCCTTTCAAAATATTTTTATTTTTACCATATAAGGTCATGTCAGCTCGAGATGCAGGATTTTCAAAGGACCATGGAGCAAATGGATGATCCCCTGAAGCTCAATGGAAGGGAAGACCTTCATAAGAGCCATCCAAAGGAGTCAGCTGGGAATGAATTGAAGATGATCAAAGCAAGGATCCGACTGAGAGGGACTGATCATACACAAAGGGAAAAATGAGGTCACAGGACAATGCTGGTGAAGACTATCGGACAGAGCGACACACTTGGCAACCTACCTGGGACTTTTCTCTCACAAAGGAGGTCCACTTATGGGCATTTGATCATTTCCTATTGCACAGGAATAGGGTTAGGCTGAAAGTATGGTTGGAAAGCCATTCTTTGTCCCAGCCTGGAGCAGACATCTTCTGCTACTTCCTGGTTGAATATATACCCTTCCAGGCATCAAGAGAAGTCATGTTTGACCCTAATTACTATGGTACTCCAGGGCCACGGGGGCCCCAGGACCATGTCCATTCATTTTGGGAATGCTCGTTTTGAAGGGAGAATTTATGGGCCTAGGTCAATTTAATTTCTCTTCAAAGCCCCATTTGGGATATGGCTTGGTTGAGAACCAAATAAGGATGAAGACCTTAGGGAACAACTCAGAGGGAGGAAGTCCAGCAGCTGACTCAAGGGACATGCAGTGCTGCTTAAATCCCCCCACGTCCCCCCAACAACTACACAGCTCTCCCTCAGCCTGTGCCTTTCTCTCAACCCCCACACATTCCCGAGTGTGAGCTGGCCAGGGCCTAGTCAGGACCTAGTCAGGAGCAAGCCCTAGCCCTTCTCTTTGGAAAAATGCCATCCCTATTTCTCTCCTCTAGAGAAGTCTAACCATGGTTCATTCTATGTGGGCATCTTTTCCTTCAGAAACTAGAGCTGAGAATTGACAGAATAGGATATGTAGACAGTGATCTGTTCACAAGTGCCTGACCATCATGGCCTTTCTCTTTTCAAAGCAGGACTGGAACATTGGATGTACTTGTTGGGAGAGGAACCATGGCTCCCCACAGCACAGTCCCAGCTCTGCTTCCTCTGCCTGGGCCGTCCCTTACCCGATCCCATCTGGGTCTGTTCTTTTTCCAGGGCTCTGCTCTGCTTCTTGTCTCTGAGGACCTGTTTCCCCATCCTTTTGCTGTTGGTTGTTGCTCCTTTCTGTACTTTACTTTGTTGCAGGATGTTGATTCTGTCTCTGCTGGTCAGTGTTAAAAATAATTTTTAAGTAAAAATTGTCTACATGGTAACAAAATAGGGACATAAGTTTTTTTTAAAAAAAAGGCAAGGGACATTCCAGGGAGAACAAAATATCCTCCAGCTCCTGGGTGAGTTCATCAGCCATATATTCTCCTTTCCCCTTTCCTTCCTTCTTGGATGCCTCAAGTTTCACTGTACCATATGGTAAAGAGCATCCTGTAAGGAGTGAGCTCCTTATGCATCACTCTCCATTTTTTTTCCTAGTCCTTAGTTAGAAATAGCAAAGAATTCCTAATGCAACTACTGCACTTCAATCTTTAAAGTTAAGACCCTTGAAAAACCCCTACTCCTCCACAGGATGAAAGCATGTTTCATTGTTCCTGTGTTGGTGGGGGGATAGGCCAATTCTCTCCAAACAGCATTTCCATGAAAGGAGGTATGCGATTTTGAAGTCTTCTATTATGGTTAACTCAATGAGCCTATGCTTCTCCTAGGTATCAGGCCATGGGGGACTCCATATTGTACTTAAAATCAGGTCATAGGATTCCTTAACCGTCTTGTACATCCTCCTCAGACTGTGAGCTCATTAAAGACAGGAAGTTCTTATAAGACTGGACTTGCATTCTCTTCTAACTTACAGCAGATTTATCAGTGGGATCTAGCAGATGTCCTAGGGAACACGGATGGATTCAAAGGTCACTAGTTAAGGAAAAGCCCATGAAAATAAAGTTAAATAGCAAGCCTAGGCCCAAGACCCCAGGTCTGGGTATTTAGTTGCCATTTGGGCATTTCCTAAACAGTTCTCAGCTTCTCTGAACCCCCATTTGCAAGCTCAGCATGTTAAGACTGTGCCTGGTCCCTGTTTAGAAGGCTTCCTTAATTCCTTGCTTCTTGCCGCCTCCTGGGCATCTGGAGGCAGTGGAATGAGAAACTTCCTGGGTGGGGCTTTGGTGGAACCCTGGAAATCATCTGACTCCTTGTGAATAACCACTTGCTTATTGAACGATACACTTCTCCACTGTGTTACACAATGTCTGGGGCCAAGATTAAACTTTTCCCATGGAAGAAATCTCTCTAAGTGCTGTCATCCTTCTGCTTCTAAGAAAGAAGGTACTAGCACTACCTATCCAGAAATACTGAAGATAGGGGTATGTGGGTGGGAAGGAGGGAGCTTTTGTTTTCTTAGGGCTCTTTGGGAAGCAGAGCCAGTCAGCAGGAGAAAGGAATGAAAGTATAGGGGGACTACCCAAATGGCCTGAGTCTGGCCACTAGGCAGGTCCAGGAAGAAGATGATTTTTATGCAAAGGCAGTTAGGAGCCTGGGATTCAGGGCTGTGGGTCTTTGTGTCCAGTGGAGCAGCTCTGGAGAACAGCAGCTTGGACTTTCGAAAGGTCAAGTGCCTCTCTCATGTACTCTGTATGTGCTTCCATTTACATCCCTTCTCCATAAAGGATACCTGCAGATGGTGCAAAAGATTCAGCTCAATCATTGCTTAGCTCAGAAGAGACTGTGGCTATTTTGTGCCCAGCCAGGCTTCCATTCTTGAGTTTCTTTCCTTCTCTTCAGTCAAGTCGGGGCCTCCCCCTGGCCAGAAGGTAGCAAGACAATTGGTAACCAAGGCAATGAGCCATTAGGTGCAAGACAAGTACCTACCTACACATCTCTGAATCATAATAGAATCCTCTGTTTCCCGTCCCAGGGAAATTTTACCCAGCCCTTTCCCCTTCTCCCCTGGAAATTTCTCATTTCTCATTTTCTATCTCTTTGAGCCACAAAATTCAGAAGGATTTGATTATTTTCCTGGCAAGCTGCCACGTGGGGGCAGAGAGTGGCCAGCTGCTTCCCATTTGTGTCCCTGTCCTCTCTTCTCCCTCATGTGAGGGGCTGTCTGCTATTCTGGGGGCCTTGTTCCACCCATACCATTGTGACACTTGCCTCTGATCATATCTCCCACCACTGTTCTTATTTCTTCACTCAACATTGCTTTCTGTCCCTCTCTGTCTCTGGCTACAGATAGAAACATGAGATATTTGTTTCATTTCTGACTCTCCAGTGTCCTGAGATCTCTAGACTTCTGATTCAGATAGGATCCACCTCCTTTTGTGTTCCTCCTCAGTAAACAATGGGCTAGAGACTTGCCATGATGGTAGCTGCCCCGAACGCCATAGGCCCCAGTTGACTGCTATCCACCCTCTAAGCTAAAGAAAGGATACCCTGCTTTCTTCCTCCTTGAGCTGAACCTTTTCTTTAAAAAAATGTTGTGCTAAAATATACACAGCATAAAATTTAGCATTGAATCATTTTCCAGGTTATTTTTTATCTCAAATAAGTACCATCCTGTGACACTCCAGCTTTATTCCCCACTTCCTGCTCATTCATGAGAGTCTCAGAGTCCTCACTGATCATCATCTGGGATGTCATCTTCTTCTTGGGACTGAGACCCTGGCCCTCTGCCTTTAAACTGGGGATACCAAGGAGGCAGCTTCCAGACACAGTCCCAGCCCCTGTGAGCAATGACATCCCCAAAAGCTTCAACCTTGGGGTCTTCCCTGCTCCCCATCCCTGATTCCCATGCTGGTCTCAGGAAGCGTCTAGCTCTTGTCCAACGTGACATCCTCAGAACTCCTTTTTTACCCTTGGAGTCTTTCATATTTAGGGACACATTCCACATTGAACATGCAGTCCCAAAGATTTTTCTTGGTCCCTACATACGGTAGAATTCAGATGCCCAAATTAGCATCTCCTTTAAGACTATGAGGTCTTAATAAGAAGAGGCCTTGCTCATTTCTTGCCTTCTCTCAAATATTTCCTAAGCAGTTTTCTAGTAACGTTTTTGCTATCTTTACTTTCAAGTGGTTTTAGCCCTCCAAGAGGTATAATATGGGAGAAAGATATGAGTCTTGATATCTGAGGACTAACAAAGGCGCCAGTGAATATTTCTGACCATCACCATTTCCCCCAATATTAAGACTATGTTTTCCCTGGGATGAGGTGAGTAATTTGAAGACACTCACTGTTATATCCCCAACACCAAGTTCAAGTTAATGGCTGTGGAGTGCTATGGAATGAGAAAAGAAAAAGAGATCAGATAAGCAATATTTTTTTTTCTTGTGCCACATACTCAAGTGGGACATTAGGTGCAAATTCTGAAGGACCTTCTCTTGAGGTCAAAGCCAAGTCAAAGCCAAGGGGCATGTGTGAATTCTATTCCAAGGCAACAGAAACTAGAGACCACAAAGTGTCATGTCTCCCTCCTATGGTTCAAATAGTCAAAGCAACAGAAACTAGAGACCACAAAGTGTCATGTCTCCCTCCTATGGTTCAAATAGTCAAAGCAGCTGATCCAGAGAAAACCACCTTGGGAACCTGGCTGAAGAGGAATTCTAAACTGGATGCCTGATCTAGACACTGTTTACTTCTTGAACTGGATTATGATTTACCCTTTTCCAAATGATTTAATATCTTCTGGTAGCTCTTGTCCCCAGGTTCAACTCCCACAAGGGATCTTGGAAGTATCTTACAGCTCCAGTCTCGCAGCTCTGTAGTAAGCAGAGCTCTCTGACAAGAGGAGCTGGCGAGCCTCACTACAAGAGCTCCCCTAGACCCTCCTCCTTGTGGAGTGTGAGGGGGTGAGATGAAGGGCAGACAGGGTCATGCAGTCAGGAACTGACTCAGGATCTCATGAGCAGCTTGGCAGGGGCTCCTGGCCTTCCCTGTGCATCACCACCATGCTTATTCCATGTAGTATCTGGGTAAAGAGGAAGGGCTGCTTCCTTCTCAGACTGATTGTCCTGGGGTGAGACAGCATTCCTTTGAGCTTCATCAGAAATTGAGTTATAGGGGTGCCTGAGCTTAAGAGGAGAAGACTGAGAATCTTCCAGAGGGTGAGAAGGATCTGAGAAATTTCCTTGCTCTACCACCCTCTCAGCCTGGAATAGTCCTTTGTCTTTGAAGTCTATTATCCACTGATGTTCCCTCAGTGGGGAAAATGGCTGTAGTTAAAATGTGGATCTTTTCTGGTGGAAGAAAAATAGAGTCATGGTCTGCTGTCCTTCTTTCCTCATTGTTCTCAATGCCTCCTTAGGGCTGGGAGGCTGATGGGTCTCCTTTCACAGAGGGAAGGGAAGCTCAAACAACTCCACCGAGGGCAGCTGGTCTGGCTGGGTGTGGGGAGGAAGGCTCTGAAATGACTCCCTGATTCCCCCCTTGCAGGCTCAGGACTGGTCTAGGATGGGGATCCCAGTAGGTCCCAGAGGTGCCTGAATGGGTTAATCTTTTCCTCAAGAGAGGTCTGCAGTACCCTTGGCCCTGGGCTCTTTGCTGTGGCCTCCCCCTTTTCTCTTCATCTATATTGTCCACGAGAGGCATGCCCTAAGGTTAGAAGCAATGGGAAAATACTAGATCACAGCTCTTCACCCCACCCATCCCTGTGTTCCTGCTCTAGGAGGAAAACTTCTCTTGCCAGACTCACCATCTGGTCCACTGCACCATCCAGTCTCCCCCAGGCTGAGGCTTCCATCTGAGGCCTCTAATTTTCTCAAACTCTATAGTCTTTGGTGAAGCCCAGGTACTCATTCTGCACTTCTCTCCTTGTCTTAATGTTACTCCAACTCTGGTCCCTCCCTGGATGCTCTTTTCTCCTTCTCTCCCATCTCCTCTTGTGTACACGATGCCACTTCTCACAATTCTTTTGTCTTGCCATGTTCTCTGCCATTCTTCCTTTCTTTCTGCAGGTATGATCTTGGCATTCTTATTTCATTTTTCTTCTCTAACTCTGTCACTCCAAAGTCTTCAGTCTTGTGGTTATTTGAGATTCATCAAACAACCCTCTGTTTGGATCCATTTCTCAGCCAAATGGGGATGAGCCAGTGCAGGACCAATGGAGAAGGGGAAGGTCCTTATCTTGCTCTCCACTCAGGCACTTCCTCCTTCCTCCCCACACCATTTCTGATTGTGAGAAAGCACTATCTTGGTGACATTCCAATGTCATACCCCACCTTCCTGCTCCTCTGTGAGCTCCCCAAGAATCCCCACTGACCATCATCTGGGATGTTGCCATCTTCTTGGGACCAACCTCTGGCCCTCTCCCTTTGCCCTTCAACTGGGGACACCAAGGAGGCAGCTTCCAGACACAGTTCCAGCCTCCATGAGACTGATATCCCCAAAGCCTCAATCTTGGGGGCTTTCTTGCTCCCCTTCCCTGATTCTTGTGCTGGTCTTTGGAATTCTGACCTTCGTCTCTGATAAGCTCACATGGCATCCTCAGCACCCCCCACAAACCTAGGGGTCCCAGCATTTGTGGGTATTTCTAATGGCAGCCTTGGAGGCCACTTCCATGGACCCAAACACCCTAAGTAGTTTCCTTTTCCTCAATATCACTTCTGCTGAAGGAGGTCAGGACCCTGATAATAGGAGTGTATTTTTTCTTTTAGACTATCAACTCCTGAGCAGACAAAGAACTAAGATTCCAACTTCCTGTGTACTCACAGGGAAAATTAAGTATTTCCTGATTGTTATGAGACTTATGGAGGATTTTTCATTGTTGAGATTCTCCCAGTAGCTGTAGTTTTCTGTGAGAGTGAGAACTACCAGGTATATATTTATGAGCCACCAGTCTGGACTTTGTATTTCTGTTTTCATTCTCAGCATGTCAATCTGCCCTTTCTCACTGAGAAGAAAGGTACTTGAATGCAGGAGCTTTGTCTCATTCATCTTTGTATCTCCACTGCCCAGCAAAGCTCAACAAATATTTGATAAAGCAATGAGCTTATGGGTAGGTGAATTCTGAACAAATATCAGAGGAGAGTGGCAACAGGGAAATCAAAAGGGAAGTGAGAGACAGCCTGGCCAGGATGCCATGGCTGCCAAGATTCCTGACAGTTGGGCTTATTAGAAGTTGCTTTACTGGGACAGTCTTCTGAAGAGACTTTCCCACAAAATCCTTTCCTGTTGGTTCTCTACACATGTCAGCATGCTCCAGCAGCAACACCAAATTAGATGCTCAAGAGATCTTGCCCAAAGAGAAGCCCTAGATCCAACTACTTCTGCTTAGCTGGTGATTACTGAGCAATATTGGTACTCATGGATTATCTTTCCTCCGACTTATACCACTTTTCCCAGACATCTGATTTCGGTTTCTATGCCTGGCCACGTCCCTGCCTCCACTCAGAGCATTTGGCACTGAGGCAGCAGAGCTGGTGAGGGGGAGCACTTGAAAGATTCTCTGAGCCCAGGAGATATAACCCTCTGGGGGATCAGGGAAAGAATGAGTGGTAGTTACTCCTACTGGGGTTTCCCAAGGAGGTACTTTTGGGGGAGGGGAGTGAACTCTGTACCCCGTCTACTGCCTATGCCCTGCTGTGTCACGGCCCACAATTCTGCAGGTGGCCTTCTTCCTCCCCACTGGGAGCATCCACACCATCCCGCCAACTCATGCTCATTCTCCTTGGGCTTCCCTGGAGAAAGCCTGGTCTAGGCTGGAGTTTGAGGAGTTCAAGAAGGCCCCCAAACTACCCCTTTGCCTGGCTCCATAATGGATGCTTGACTCTCCACCATTAGAGGAGTGTTTCCTGGCCACTGAACTGATTGCTGTTAAGCTATAATTTGTTTTTGGAAAGTAGGTCCAGTCCTCATCCTTCTACCCTATATTACCAGAGTCCCTTCCGTCCCTTGTTTCCAGGGCTGGACTACTGGGTGGGCTGAGGGAAGAAGGATCAGAGTAGAAAAGAGAAAAAGACACTCTGGGCTTTCCATCCTACTTCTTTCCTGCCCCTACTGCCTCTTGTGTTCCCTGCCTCTGCCTTCTCTCCTCAGTGATGACCTGGAAGAAGAGGATGCCTCTCAGGACCCATTGCCACCCTGTCAGTCTAACCAGCTGCTACTTCCGATCTGACTTCCCCTAGATCTCTACCACTCTGTGCTTCCTTTTCCTCCCTCACCTGCCCCTCCTCTTCTATGCTTCCCCATCATTGCTCCTCCCTTTTAGCCTCCCTTCCCCTCTGTAATCCCAGGATGTGTTCTGTAGGCCATTCTATATTTTATATCTGTTAATTTTCTCTATCCCTTCCATTCCCTAAGGACACTTTGGCTTTGGGGACTCTCCTTTCCTCATGTGTATTCATCTCAATTTTTTCTTTCATGAAAACTGAGGTACAAAACGGTTGGAGATGGTTGGGATACATGGTAGGGCATAATTTCACTGAAAAATCCCAGACATTTTTGTTGCTCTTGCTTCTGCCCCATCCCCTTTGTCCTTTGGCATCTTTCAACTGCTTTCCAGCTCAAGGCCAGAGCCTTGGTGCCACTTTGGCAGGGCTTCAGAGTCTAGTATTGCTACATCCATTGCCACACCCATTCCTTCCTAGCAAACCTGCTCCTGGTAAACTGCTGCCACCTGTTATACTGTACCTGTGTAACTGTATAGATTTGTAAGTCTACACAATTTCTTTCTAGGGAAATGTATTGATGCAAGCTCCCAAGCCCCAAAACTATTTGGTGATCTTTTGAACCCTTGTTCCTTCTAGGAGAGTTGAGGAACATGAGGATTCCCTCTCTCCAGGTCCCAGAGCTGCTGCCTCTCCTAGGAGTACAGGACAGTGAGTAAGGGAGAGGATCCTTCTAGGCTGCCTCCCCTCCCCCACTTCTCCCAGTGGCAGTTGCTTCCGTTGGGTAGCCAGGCAGGTTCTCACCATGTTCTGGCAGTTGGCCTGCAGAAATCCACTTCTCCCATGTAGTTCCTGGGTACAGAACTTTCCAGAAGAATGGGCTTCTGAATGGCCAAGCCCAGGCCTGTTCAGATCATGCTGGCATTTTTGTGCTTTCTTGTGATCCTAATTTCTTGCAGTACTCTGAGCAACATGGAAGAAAGGCCATCAAGAGCTGCTTTGGGTGGGATTTCACAGACATGGGATAGTTCCTCCTTTTGCCAAAAAACTACTCCTCATTCTAGATGTTGCCCTGTCCCAGATGTCTGATGTCCTACCTTGAAAGATTACTTCCTGAGATGAAAGTCCAGCTCCTGTTAAGTGATCTTTTCTTTGTGGAAAGACATTCCTCAACCTGCCAACATTCTTTTGTCTCCTAATGTGAGTCATCAGAGTCCTTTTAAGGCCAGTCCTTGGGGTTGAGTGGGAAGAGCAAACACATCATGCCTGATATATCTAAGTAGGCTGGAAGGGCTGGAGAAAAGATGTGAAAACACCCAAAACTTATCAAATGAGCTAGGAAGGATCCCAGACCTGAGGTGTCACCACACCAAAGCTGAGGATGAGCTTTTCAGAATTCCAGGTCTGTGAAGCTGGGCCACCAGACTGTGCTCCAGGAGGGCTTCTAATACTGAGGACACATCTTGACATCCTTATGTTCTTTCCTGTAGATGCTCCCAGCAACAATTTCAAGAAGCCATGACATGTCCCTGCAGTTCAGCAATGCCTGGGATGGAAGAAAGGTATGTAGCAGGGATGAGTCAAATCTCGAAAGTCAACATTTCAGTTTCTTCCCCGTTCTATTTCCTAAACCTAGAGGGCTGCTGCCTAGAGTGATGGGAGAGGCAGAGGACTCTACTTATCATGAAATACAGGGTGAAGCCTTTACAGTGCCTTGGTTTTTCCTGTTCTCACTCCCAAGAACTACTTTTATGTCCTTATTTATTCCTACCATTTCCTGTTAGGAACTGTAAATCAGAAGAGACTCTTTGGGTGTGACCACAAGGCATAATTGTCTGCCCACTTCTGAGCCTACTCCCTCTCTCTAGACTCTGCTGTCAGGAAGTTCACTCTGGCCCTGCGTTTCCAAGGTAGTTTTCCTGCCTTTTGTTTCTATTTGCCTCTGAACACAGCTTCTCTCCTGTTGTCTCAGTTGATTGACAACATCTCTCCATAGCTTCCCAGTTGGTATAGACTACAGGTGTATGAGCATGTTGACACAGGCCATTCCCAGAGTAGCTGGGTGAATCTCAGCTGATCATCCAAATATGTCCTACAAAGAATCTTTTCTAGGCGTACCACAAAGTGAGCAAGTTGAAGAAGCACTCATATACTTCTCACTCATTTTGTTCATTTCCCATATCAGGATGCTGTTCTACTATTCTGTTTCTTATCTTCCTCTTTTTCTTTTATTCATAGATATGTTTGAAGGAAAGGTCAAGAAAGAAGTCAAAAGTATCAAAGGGGAGGGCATGTCTGATAGCCCACAAGTGCATCACTCAGTGACTCAGATGGAAGGAAGAGACACACCTTGCTTTGCTCATACACTGCTACCAGAGTGTCAGGAATCTCAATTCCAAAAGCATCCCTTCCCAAAGCTCTTCCATTGACCATCATGAAGGGAGCTGGTAGCATAGGGCACCAGTCTCCTATCCTCTTCCCCTACCATGTGACCCTCAACTGGAAACAGCAAGGAGGTGGTTCCTCATCAGACTCCATCACTTGTTCCCTGAAGTTTTAGTGCTGCCCCCTCTTCCACTTCTAAGCTACTCTCAAGAGAGACCACTTCTCACTAGCTGCTTGGTGTGTATTGCTAGTCCAGGAATGCTACATTCATGAGATTTACTCAAGACTATGCCCTGATATTTACTTGGGTCTCAATTATAAGCTCAGATTATGCCAACTTGATCATCTCCATATCTCTTTTGAGCTCCTGGCGGGCAAGACACTGTTTCTCATGCATTTGTGGATCCTTTCTGGTTTCTTCAGAAATTGGCATACATGCCCAGCACAAGATGTTCTGAATAAAGTAATTCCAAGAAGTCATACATCAATAAATTGACTTTCTTTTATGAAATTAGAGATGATAAAAAGCTGAAAGAAATCTTAGGGCAATCCTGGTGTGCTCAGGGAAAAAGAGGAGATGGTGGAACAGACACGCCCATTTTCAGCTGAGGATTTAAGCCTCAAGTTTGTTTATCAGAGCAGAATTATTGGGACTCAGTAGACATAAGGCTGACTTTGATGGAGCTTCATGGATTTTAGATTCAAAAACACTTATAAATCCTGAAACACTTACAGATCCTGAAACAAGTTACTGTAAGTGACTTTTGTTACAAAAAATCTGGGAAAAGATAAATTCCATCAGGCTTTGATCAAAGATGAATTTCATTCCCTGCCTTGGTAAGGCTCTAGGAACTGTTGTGGAAACGAAACTGAGATTTAATGTTTTTCAACCTAGTATCTCATGCATTCTATGCTACTATACTCTTCCATTTTAGTTTTGCGCAGAGATATATCTGGGCTTGGTTCCTAGGTTTGCTTTCAAAAGCTAGAATCTTAAAAGCTATTTCTAGGTCTCCAAATGCTCAAGTTTTGGGGTGAGATTAAAATGTGAGGCAATTAGTTTGGCAGTGAATGATAGTGTGTGGGCTCATGTGTGTGTGTGTGTGTGTGTGTGTGTGTGTGTGTGTGTATGTGTTCACAAGTGTAATGGTTTGAGCTGGGATGTGCTTGTGTGTCGGATACAATGCTCTCTTCATGATCATGGACATAATGCCCTTACATCTATTGCCTCCCTAACTAGACATGGGCAGGGATTCCTTGTACATGTAGTGGCTAACCAGAGAATAGTGTTGAAAAAAATGTTAACACAACCTAAAAAGAGAAGGAAAGAGAAGTAGAAATGAAGGCGCAGTGACTGACATGGATAATCACTGTGGTCTGTGAAGTCTGCATCTCCCCTCTTTTTCCTAAGGCACTAGTGTTCTCTGTCCTCACCACTAGTGTTTGGATTCAGACCACCACCAGTTCTATAAGCCTTTTAAATTTACTACCATCACTCTCCACACAGGCTCCTGACTTGTTTCTTCAGAACTTGTACATCATCAAGTTACTTAGGAGCTAAAGCTTCATAGGAGTTTCCATCACCTTGAGTCATAGGTGTACCTGTCTCTGCTTTGTCTCAGTCCATTTCCATCCTTCCTCCTTAGTTCCAGCCCTGTAAAGTTCTCAAAGCCTGCCTCATGTACACCATGCCCTTTCTCCTCCTCCATCTGATGGACTTCTAAACAACCTTCAAGTTGCAGGTCAAGTCTCCCCATTGCTGGGGGAGTTAGCTTTATGTGTCAACTTGGGTAAGCTCTAGTGACAAATCATTCAGCAGGAAGCTAGGTAGGTGTTACTGCGTGATTATTTTGCAGGTGTGTTTCACATCAAGTTGAATTTAGATAAAGGAAATTATTTTTGATGATAAAGGTGAACCTCACATATAATCAGTTGAAGATTCTTAAAAGAAAAAATGAGGTCTTCTGGAAGAAGAAGAAATTCTGCCTTGTCTGCATTATGAACTCCAGCCTGAGAGTTTCCAGCTGAACAGCTACTCTACAGATTTAGGATTTACCTCATAGACCCCACAATCATGTAATCCAATTCCTTCCAATATATCTTTTTCCATCTGACTATTTCCTAATTCTGGTTCTCTGGAGAATTTTAAGTGAAATATTGTCAATTAAAAAACTGAGATGGGAATCTTCAGATTTCACTGAGCACTTGGCATTCCTAAATAACATATATTTGTCAATGAAATAAAAGTAAAAAGATTCTGCCTTATTTGTCTTTGTGTCCCATAAGGCTTTGTTATCATACTGTCTAAATTAATTTTTGCAAAAATGGAAAAGCAAGCAGGGATATCACGGCTCTTTGTCCCCAAAGCCAGGGGTGCCAGAAGTGTCATAATATTTCACTCCAGCCTGCCTTTGCTAGCCTGCTGCTAGCATGGCAGAAAATTTATCTCAATCATGGCTAGAGCTCTCTTCTGAGTCATGCAAGGATCCTTGGACCTCAAAGACCTCCAATGCATTGGTCAGATCTGTTTGTGGCCAGACACTGATGTTTCTCCAATACCCATATCCTAATGAACATGGAATTTGGTCCCCTGGATGCAGAAGTGCTACTGCTTTTGTGCTGTGCATGAAGTCTAGCCTCACTGGTAAATCACAAAACTTCCCTCTCTGAGGGCTCTTCATCTCCACTTCCATGAAGGCTGGCTTTACTCTGCATGTGGCATCCAATAACATTTACCTCTTAACTGTTTAGGTGAAGCTTCAAGTCCTTTTGATCAGTTAAAATAATCCCTTCCTTTCTTTCTTTGGGATAGGGAATTATAATCTTTTGTATAAGTTTAGGATTTTAGTAGCTTCCTACAAAAATACTTGGAGTCTGAGACTCCAAAGGGACCAGAAAATTGCTTAATAAACTATGCTCATGTGATGATTATTCATCCATGTGTACACTGAAACAGCTATAACTTTTTAGAATGATAGTTATTAAAAAATGATTCTGAGATCATGTGAATTTTCCTCTCCATTTATTTAACCATATTTTCTAAATGTTTTATAATAAACACATATTACTCTTGTAATATGATCAACCCTCATTAAACAAGAAGAGAGTCAGATGGTCAAAAGCAATTTTCTGAAGTCCAAAGACCACAATGCAGTTCCAGATGTGGTTGTACTTCCTGTATTACTTCTAAACCTCAGTTTGTTCATTTATTACAATTTAATAGGATGGTATTTAGTACCATCCTATTAAATTGGGATGGTACTAAACTTTTTTTTTCTGAATCAAATGACCTAATAATGCACATGAAGATGTCAGACGTCCTAGGATAATTTTTTGTTGTCATTTTTCTCTGTTTTTGGTATATAGAAGCAGGTCTTATCCCAGCTAGATTTTGAATTTAAGGTCAGGACTGGATTTATTTCCTTCTTTATCTCCACCATTTAGGAAGAGATGGTTCATGGAACACAACCACACTGGCTGTTGAATAAATGTTGGTCAGAAGAATAATTTATTTAATTCATATCCCAACTGCTAGACCTGTTATTCTAAAACTGCTAGACTTGTTATTCTAAAAATTAGATCATTGTACTGAACATATTCTCCAGGAAATTTTTATGTATATTTTAAAAACAGACTGGCTTTTCTGTGTATGACAAAGTGTATGGAGACCCTTGGAAGACCCTGGAGGAATTGTTCCATGCCACTACCATAAGCCCACCCATATAAATGTCTTCTCTTGTCTTTATTTGTATGAGTTTCTAAATATCTCAGTACACACATCATATCTCTTTAACTCTGAGTCCATGGAAAAATTACTCACATGTTATCCATGAGTATTTCTTCTTGAGATTTGCATTGATAGCAATGACAGAGTGAGAGATAATAATTGAAAAGTGATCAAAATTTAAAAATGCACCATCATCCACATTCCCATGTTCTTAGTGGTGATTTGTCCCAGGAGAAATACATGCACTGCTCTATATTTTTTGAAAATGTGGTTGTGTTTTCTATTGTTGCATAGTGCAAGTACCATGCATTTAGCAGCTTAAGAAGACAAATGGCTAAGATCTCAGTTTCTGTGGGTCAGGGATCTGTCACAGGTTACCTGGAGCCTCTGGTTCAAGGTCTTAAGATGTATAGTGAAGATGTAGGCTAGGGATGGGGTGCATTTTGTGACATGAATGTAAAAGGCTCTGCCTCTAAGCTCCATGTGCCATGGTAAATGTGCCATTCACTTCCCTTTTGAGGACTGCTCCCTACCTTGAGCTCCTTATTACAAAGATCTCTCCATAAAGAGTCTTATTCCATCAAAACCAGCAAGAGAGAGTCCACAGAGTCTGCTAGCAAGATATTGGTTAATATCTTATGTAATAGTACTAGAGAATTCACATTCCATCATCTGTGCCATATTTTATTGGTTAGAAACAAGTCTGAAGTCCTGTCTACACTCAAGGGGAGAAGATTGTATAAGGACAAGAATGCAAGTGGGTGGGGACACCTAGAGTGGCAACTCAAAGACCCAACAATCACAGTGCCCAAAGGAATTTAAATTTTAAATTCTCATGGTTTTAAATTCTCATGGGGTCAAAATTAGTTGACGTTAATTGACACTCATCATAGTCAAGTCACAAAGATGTGACAATATCAGCTATATGTGATCCATTGCTGTCTTCTGTTGTGAGAATGGTACTGAAAATATTGCTTTTGTGACTGATCAGGGCTCCTACTGAGCTTCCATGTAGTAACCACTTTGAAGTTCATTTCTGGGAAAAACTCAGCTTCTCATGAAAACCAGAAGTTTTGATTTTTTTTTTAAATTAATAATCAGTCCGTTTCCACATTGATGTTCTGGGGGTTTAGCTATAACAACTATTACTCTTATGTGCTGTGTTTCATATTTGTTCCTTTTTTTTGTGCCTTTTTTTTAAACTCAGGGGTACTTGAGTACTTAGCCACATCCCCAGCCCTGTTTTGTGTTTTATTTACAAAGTCTCACTGCGTCGCTTAGCATCTTGCTGTTGCTGAGGCTGGATTTGAATTCTCAATTCTCCTGTCTCAGCCTCCCAAGTGCTGGGATTACAGGTGTGTGCCACTGTGCCCAGCTTCACATTTGTTCCTTGACCTTTTCTTTTCTTGCACATTTTTTTAGTTAAATGTTATACCTACTATTTCATTATGTATATTTTTATGGAAGGAAACATAAATTAGTGAAAAAGGGCAGAGATTTGTTAGGCTTCAATCTCAAACATGGTCAATATGTAGCTGAACTGAGTTCTTAAATATCTGCCTGCTCATTGAATAAAATATATAAAAATGTTTTGTATTTTACCTATGTTCTTAGCAAGTGAGAATGCTAGAAGAAAGACATTTTAAACATTATCATTGATTATATTTTGAAAAGAAATAATTAGAATGAAGCCTAGATTTAAAATGAGGTCCTTGATTGGGTTAATTGAGATTGGGTTAGAGAGAGTGACCAGATTTGGATGAGTGTCCCTCAATGCCCATGTGTTAAAAGCTTGGTTCCCAGGGTGGTGTTCCTGGGGGATGATGGAATCTTTCAGGGGTGTGGCCTTCTGGGAGGTCTTTAGGTCATTGGAGGTGTATCCTCAAAGGTGATTGTGAGATCCCAGTCTATTCCTCTTCCTCTTTGCTTTCTGGCTTGTGATGTAAGCAATTTGCTCTACAATGTGCTCTTGTCATGATGCACTGCCCTCACCAAAGTCCCAAACCAAATGGGCCACCAGACCTTGGATTAGAATCTTCAAAACCATGAGCCCAAATAAACCTTTTCTTATTTAAGCTTCAGATACTTTGTTATACTGATGGAAAGTTGACCAATATATCTCTTTCTCTTTTTCCCTATTGACTATAAAATACATATTCTCATGTCCTTAAATGTCCCAACAACATCTTTCTTCAGTTTTTGCAACTTCTTCATATGTCTGCCTTCAGTCCACCTGGATCTTTTTCATTGTGCCCTTTTATCCCAAGTGATGTCCTTCAACACCAGAGACCCCAGACTCAAAGTCACCCACTCATCTCTCACATTCTGGTCTTCATGAATCCATGCACGTTTCTCTCTCTCTTTTTTATTTTTTTGGTACTGGGGATTGAACTCAGGGGCACTCAACCACTAAGCCACATCCCCAGCCCTATTTTGTGTTTTATGTAGAGACAGGGTCTCACTGAGTTGCTTAGCACCGTTGCTGAGGCTGGCTTTGAACTCATGATTCTCCTGTCTCAGCCTCCCTAAGTGCTGGGATTATAGGCTTACGCCACAACGCTGGCTCATGCACATTCTTTCTCTGCTCCTCTTCTGCCTTTCCCAGGGACTTAAAACTTTCTGTCCCACCTCTGGAATTCACAGTCATCATTAGCAAAACTCCAGGTTTTCACTTTTTTCTTAGCATGTTTACTTTGTTTTTAGATCTAGAATCTAATTAAAGACCACATATTGCTTATCTCTTGAATTTCTGTTAACAGAAACTTGAGTTCATCAAGTAGTTCTTGAATAAATGGCCTTAGTTCTTTAAGCCTTAGTCCCACATTTCTTAAAAGGGGAATTAATGACAACAATAACTGTCATAACAGGATTGTCAGCAAACAAAAGACAGGAAAAGTGCCTTAGAAATTGTGAAGTAAGTGCAAGTGATTATTATTCTAATTTTTATTGAGAAACCTGAAGACAAGCTTCAAGGTTCATTTGTCTTTTTATCTCTAGGACTTAGTATAGTGCCTGGAATCTGGGCTGACTTCAGTATTGAGACTGGATGATTAGACTAGGTGTGCATACATATGATAACAAGATGATTTCCCAAACCATATCTATTAGTAGAACTCACTTTATTCAATAGTGTACACATTATGCAGCATTTGCCTAGTAAAAAACCAAAGATTTAATCTGAGTATCTTAATTTCATTTAGAATTTTGAGGTTACAATTTTTTCTAAGTTTTTTACTTTTATTGTAGAATCAGAATTAAATGCAGAGAAAGAATAAACCATGTTTTATTTTGGGAACTTTTTAAAAAATAAAATGTAAGTCATATTATTAATATTTAAATACACGGAATTATTGGCTCTTCTCCTCTTCCCATTCTTCTGTGTAAAAAAATAAAATCCACCATTTCATAAACTGTCCAGATGTTTCATTAAGATTTTTATTTTTTATTTTATTAAGATTTTATTAAGATTGCTGATTAAGGCTTTTATTTTATTCCAGTTTAGCCAATTCCACCAATGCATGGCATCTTTGAAATGATATATCCACGTCATTAGCATTCCAAAAAATCTAATATTTTGCTGTGGGAGCAGTGGAGAAGAAAGGAAACTGACACAATTATAACATTTTCAATGTCACCTTCTATACATACATTTTTACTCTCACTCATTGAAAAGAGCTGGTGTATTCTGTATTATAGTATAGTTTACCAAAAGGGATAGTGAAGCTCAGAGCTTGAAGAACCAACTAAAGGACCTTATGCTGAGAAGGTGTGCTACTTTCCACAGCTCAAACTCTTTCCACTTTGCCTTCTGGAAAGTGACCAGAGGTATAGGTTTTTCATTCTTTGTAAAGATGAACAAATAGTGTTTTATCCCTCCCCAACCAAGACACTCCACACTAATTATATTTGCACATACTGCGGGAAGCTTTTGCTCAGATTACACTTTCACCATAATCCGATAACATCCAGTGCGAGGGTTTTATCCTCACTTGTGTCTCAGTTCCTTCCACTGTACAGAACTATGACCCCAGAAAAATTAGCAGTCTCCAGAGAGATGATTATTAAGCTAAAATTAACAGACATGAGAAATCTCTTAAATATTGTCAGCACTTGTAATTTATAATTGCCATGTTTATTTGATATTGGAAAAAGGCAGCCTTGGTTTAACATTTTAAGTTTTGGCCCCATCTACACCAAAGAAACTGCATTGTGTGGTGTAACCTTTAATGTCATATAATTAGCAGTATTCCATTTGGTAAAACCAAGAAAGGCTCTTAAATCATCATGAATCATTTTATAGAAGAAAATAAGTAATGTTTCTCATGTTGCTGCCTACTAATTGATAGGATGCATCAAATTTTCATTTCCTTAGATTTATATGGGCTTAAAATATCTTTTTATCTACATAAGGTAGGATGTCAAAACCAGCTTTTGGATTATTTTAAAGCTTACTAAGATCACAAGGCTTCCCTGAAAATACATCCTATCTTGACAGTGCATTAAACCTTAAGAAAAGTTTAATTAACAAATGTCAGAATGTGTTTCTTCTAAAAAAGTGATATATTAACAATTTGTTCCTATCTCTTGAGTTTAACAATATCTTAACCCTTAAAGAAAAAAAGAGATTTTTTGCATCTCAACATAGCTTATGCTAATCAAAATTCAATGTTTTAAAATTAAACTGTATATAGAACAGTACAGTACAAAACAAAAGTTTAAGCATCCCATTGCTTCCGTTCACTTTTAGATACACATTTATCAATTCACAGTTTGTTTGGTTCATATCATTACACACTACTCCACTTGCACAGTCTTTAAACAAACTGGTTGTGGGTGCAGATCCAGGTTAAGATTGTCTAACACCTCTGGATCTCACTTTTACGTTCTGGAAATGGAGTTCACTCATCTACCCCATACATGTTTTAAGGCATGGTGGTGATAAAAGACACATACAGGCACTTTGGTAACTCTAAGTAGCCATGGTAAAGGTTTCTTTTTATTTGTTTAGATGTTTGTTTCTTTAAATGATGTACATGTGCAAGAAAAAAACAAATATTAAACAAGGACAATTTTTCCATATTTTATATCTCATATATCTCCTATCTCTAATACTTAGATGCCATTATTTCCCTCCAGTCCATTTTTTTCTGCTCATAGAGAAACATAACCAACAGTGTATTTTGTAAACAAGGATTGTAAATAATACTTTGCGCCTCACTGTTCCATCAAATAAACCCCCACATTATTTCCAGTGATCTCTCAATATTCCACATATTGAATTTCCTTAGTCAAGTATCTATTGCATATTTAGCTCATTTCTATTATTGCATTGTTATAAAAATAAATGATTTGATAATAATCTATGTAAATGTACATTTAGACACATCTCTGATTGTTTCCTTATGATGGTGTCCTAAGTCAAATTGCTGAGTGAAAGGATATAGAAACTTTTTTGTATTTTGCAACAGATTTCCAAATTGCCCTAAAGAAAAGATTTTTCCAATTTACACCATCACCCACAATGGATGAGAACGTGGGCCCCCCCTACACCCTTGTCAACACCCTTGGTATCTGCATTATTTTCAATCTTAATATAATGTTATTGTTATTAGTATGATTTCTCAGTATCTCTGGTATCGTTCTCTGTTTTCTTTCTCTTTTTTTTCTTTTTCTTTTTTGTCTTTTCTCACCTACTTGGTGAGAAAATACAGGTTGTGAAACAGGAAACTGTCACTCTTTGAACTAGAATTTCTTCCTCTGGAGCCTCAAAAAGCTATTTCATAAAGAAATGTTGTCCCCACTATAATTTTAAGCATCCCATTGCCACTGGCCTCATGTAGGCCTGAGGCCTACAAGGATGTCTGTGCGGCCTACGGAGAGCACTAATGTATGCGACATTTTCTTTTTATTCCCTTTGGCGACCTGTGCCTTTGGGATGTCTTTGAGGTGTTTGATGCTTTTTTGTAGCTAGAGTTATTGATCACGGGAGTAAAGGGGGAGTGCTAGCAGTGGCCAGGGGAGGGTTTTACCTGATCTTGCAGCCAGTGTAGAAGGGGTCTGCTTGCTCTTGGAACATGCTCAAGAATCTTGATGTTCATGACAAAACAGACCCCTTCATCATGGCTGGAAAATCAGGACAGCCTGATATTTAGTGAACAAAAGAAAAGAATCAAGAGACACATATATAGCCACAAAGAATGTGTCCTTTGTGTCCTCTAAGACCACTGTGGTGACCAGGAATGCATTCAGTATGAGTCTCTCAACACTTTTCCTTCTGGGAAAATAGTGTGGCTGATTGGGGTGTTGGAAGTATGTGGTACCCTGTGGCTAGTCCTGCACTATGAACTGTGGGAAGAGGTGACCAAAATCTCTTCAAGGAACGAGTATTCAGCTTTGCTGGCCCTCCAGCTTTCTCCTTCTCTGACATGGTGACAATCAGTATTCCAAATCCCCAAGTGCAGAAACATGGAACAAAGCCTGAAAAAAGCTATCACATTAGGACCTGAAGCAGGAAGGAGAAGTAGGGTAGTATAGTATTGCTTTAAGACACTGAGATTTTTGGGATTGTTTGTTACTGCAGCAAATTGTGACTGATACAGACATTTTGAAGGATTTTTTTCTTAATGAGCATTTTATAGCTACAAAACATACAAATCATCACTGATTACATAGCAATAATTAAAATTCTGATGGCATACATACAAACATGTTTGACTGCAAATATATAAAGAATCATTAAAAGCTTAGTTAAGCAATTGTCAGGACTCATTGTTATGATCACTTTTATGACAATCTCCTTAAAATGAAATTTGTAATGCTTGACTAAAAGGAGAAAGTGATAACATATGATCAAGTACTTGCTATGTGCCTCTTAGAGTGCCAGATAATTTACATGTTTACTTGATTCATGGCATCCTAGCAACTGTGGAAGTTCATCTACATTTCTATTTGAGCAAGAAGAACAGAGATACACAGAGATGGAGAGACTATAAACCCAGGTTAGTCTTGCTCTACTGCCTTTGCTACTTTCCCTTCTCACAAGTGTTTCACTTTGTTCATATATTCATCCAAATATATGAGATCTTCCATTACATAATTGAGAAATATATGATAACTATTTTCTGTAATGGAGAAAGAAGAGAAACTTGTTGAATTCAGATCTGGAGCCCATTTGCCCTGGGATTGCCTACACCATGAACTCTGCTGAGACTCAATTACAGTTGGACAAAAGTAAGATGCTTCCAAGATCGACTCTTTAAATAAATAGCTATATTCCCCACTGACTCCAGATGTTATCATATCAGGTGTACTTTCCATCTCTTGTCTAGTTTAGGACTTTGGTAAAGGTCTCAGCCACTGATATTGTTTTCTCAGTAATTGAAAGAATATTTGCAAACAGAGATACCAGTTGGAGACTGGTACTTGCAGAAGCACTCTCAGAGCATCCTTCCTGATCTGAAGAGTGATTTATCTTCCCCAATGCATTGTCAAAGATGAAGAAGCAGCAGGTGGGGGAGGAGAATGAAAAGGAGAAAAAAGAATCATTCATTATAGTTGATGTTGTCAAAATCTTTGTTGTCGTACATGTACATGGAGTGCCTTAGGTTCTTCCTGCCTATCATCCCTGTCTTGCTATTGCTCACCTTAACCTAGAATTGTCCTGCTCTTTCTGGGATGCATATCTGCTGTGAAAGCTGTGTGGACACAGCACACCAGGAATACTGAGCCTTGGTTCTAACCAGTTGGTCTCCTTAATTGCCTCTGAAGACACCTTGGTTAAACCTGCCTCGACCTATCTTTTCTTATTTTTTGGCTCAGAGTAGCAATATTAATAAACACATACCTCTGTGTGGTATTCTCCAAATCAGGAAGTCTGTCTTTTATCATCATAAGATAGTTTATTTTTGTGACTTAGTTAAAAACACCAGAGAGTAGGGAAGTTGTGAACTTGCTTCTTCCCTAAAATGTCTGCCCAGCAGCAAAACTTAGTTCAAGTCAAAACTCCTCTGAGCAACCTTTTCCAGCCTCTCCATTCAAGTTTGTCTCTCCTTCCTCCTGCTCATAGCAGCATGTGGTATCCTCTTCACCTGCCTCCCTCCCCCATGCTCTTGCCATTGGAAGCTGGTGAATTAGTAAAGAGAAAAACTCTTCACAGCCTGACTGAAGCTAGGTTTTAAGCCCAGTCCTGCCTCTCAACCATGCCACTATGGATGAATGGCCTTACCTTCTTGCACTGGGATTTGCTGTTCAGTAAATGGAGGTAACAGCAGCTACCCTGTTTGGTGGTTGTACAAATGAAACATGATAATGCATATCAAGGCCTTAGCTCATCAAGGCTTTCTAGCTTTTTCCTGGCTGGACAATGGCGGGTGTCTCTCTTCTTCCTCCCAGCCCCTTGGGGCGGAGCACTCATCCCATATTCTTTTTCCACGTCTCATTCTCCACAGATTTCACAGAATGCTGAACACATAGGGGAGCAAACAATCAATATTCCCTGAATTGAATTGTATAGAGGCAAGTCCTCAGAAACTGCCCTTGGAGGAAAATTCCTCTGTGGAGCAGGCAGCATACAGACCTCCTTGTTAATCAGGAGCGTCCTTTGAAGTCCAGAGGCATCTTTGATATAGGGGACCGAGGACTCGGCCAATGCACGCGAGGTGTCCCGATCACACCAGTTTCCTGTAGTGTAGCAAAAAGTCCTAGAGGTGGCCTGAAAACTGAAGCCTTCTTTGTATTTTTCCCTCTATGTATGAAAATTGCAATGGATAATTTTATTGGGGATTAAAACAAAATCCATCTTGTAGATTGTATCATTTGGTTAGGAAAGGGCTGGTGGAAAGAAATATTCACTTAAGAAGCAAAATATGTTTTCTACTTCTGCCATGAGCTGTTGATTTTTTTCTTTTTGTTTTTGTGTTTTCTCATTTCCTTGTTTATTTTTAATTAATTTTGCCCCTAGATTCATGAGCTTTGTAAACTTGAAGAATTTTTTGTTTTGTTTTGTTTTTAAGTAAATAAAAAAGAGCCTGCAAGTTTTCCCCAGATCACCATTCTTTAATATGAAATTACTGTTTTCTGGCAGGATCATCTGCAAAACTCTGATTTCGTTTCTTCTTCTGTTCCTATCCTGATAATTGCGGCTGAATTCCCTTGTCTTTAATATGCCATATATTCTCCACCTGGCAAAGGATTCAGACAGATACAGATAATAAATACCCCGTAGACATACAGACAGAGAAACTGCTGTAATTGCTTTCATAATGACTCTGAGACATCAAAGGAAGGCAAATAATGGTATTTAACACTGTTTCCATTCTTTAGCTGAAATGTAATTTTATAGAGTTATTGTCAGGCGGTATGGTGAACGTACAAGTACAACTGTCATATTCGGCTCATATTAATTAGCTGCCCACGAGAGGGCCAGGCGAGTAATGGCAAAGTTCTCCTCATTTCAGATGGTCTGATATTCAGACAGAACCGTAAGTACAATAGCTTGATTAACATAGTTGCTTAGATCAGGTTTTCCCTGGGAGTGTGTCAATTGGCATTTTGAAGAATCAATTAATTAGCACTCCAAATAATCCATTCTTGGGTTAATGAAAGTGTTTTGTACAGCTGCAAAAAAATTACATGAAGAAAAACTAAACCTTTCCAAAGTGGCGATGAAAAGGATTCATCTCAGAAAACTGTACTGTCCATTTCAAACGCCACCGAGAATGTGTGTTTCCTTTTAAAGGCGTGGAATTTTTAGCCACAGTGCGCTCATTTTGGCTTGGAGGAAGGCAAGTGGTGGTGCTATGGTGGCAGGGAAATGAGAACTTTTATTTTCACTATTTTGTCTTATAATCGTGTTACTTAATTAGGGTAAGTCACAGCCAACGTTTTGCATATCATTATCCACTATTTTAAACAATTACTCTTTGAAGGCGGTGTGCTTATTAACATTTTTTAAATGCCAGTATCACACAGATACTCCTGCTTTTTAGAGTTCAAGATTCAATTCTCGGACAAATGAGAATTACAAATTAAAGAAGCAAATTTATTTATAATCAAAGCTCTTTAGCTTAGAGATACATTTCTAAAACCAAGTTTAAGTTATCACAAAGGCAAATTGTGAAAATGTCACACACCTTTGCCATCATTAAAATGATACTTTTGGCCCACTTTATTGATTCTTCATTCTACTGGGGAAAAAAATGTGCTCATGTGATCTCCCTCTTTCTGAATTTTCTCTTGGTGTCCAAGTTTTTAAAAGCCTGGTTTTGAGGCATTACTATCTTATCTCTGAAGTTATGTTAATCAAGCCTGTAAATGAGCACATTACTTTACTTAGTAATTTAGATGTCTTCAGTTTCTAAAACTTGGTGTGAAGTATTGACGGTGTTTACATGGTATTTTCTTCTTCAGAAACTTTCACATTTTTAAGCATTTCTGATGCAAGTCCTTTTCAAGTCATGTTGAAGGTCCTTGAAATGGAAGCTGCTCAATAAAAATGTGTTAAGTTTAATGAGTCATAGTGTTAACTAAAATTTATTTCGGACTAAGATATGACTTTTTCATTTGTACAGGTGGCTTTTTATTTGTTTCTTGGTAGTGTGAAAAATGTGATTTCTTGTTACTGTAATTAGTTACTTCCCAATTTAGTGTCATTCATAGGATGATTATTGAATTAGGAAAATGAGCTTTCAAACAGACCAAAACAAGTGCTTCTATTATTATTAGACATGGGGTTCCTTTTCTTATCTTATTTTAACTAGTATGTAATAAGTCACTGAGATTTAGATGATGCTGAAATGCATTTTCTTGCCTATTTGCAGGCAAAGGTTGCACCTGTGTGTTAACCATGTGTCTTAAAAGGGCAGTTACATCTAACAGGTCAAAATCAGGAACATCCAGGAAAAAAGATAAAAACACATACAATGAAATATAAACAGGCCAGTTATCTCCTTCTATTAAGATGAAAAAAACTTTCCAAACTCAGCTGTTTCCTTTCAAGTTTAATAAGGCCAGAAATGCAGGTGAGGAAAGACAGCTTTCATTTCCCAAGTCCTTGAGGGACATGCCCATGCCATCCTATTTCTCTGGTGACCAAATGATGGGCAAGGACTTGTTTTCCAACACACTGGAGTGGATGCTCGTGAGATTCAGCATCGCCTGTTCACTGCTTGTTCTTCTAGACTCTTGTAGAAATGAGAAAAGACAAAGTTTCGTTGCTGCTCACTGTGGACTTCAGCCAGAAATGAGATCCATTGCTTATTTTGCTAATCAGCCCCTTCCATATCTGCATGCTCATTTTCTGATAGCTGATGAGGCGACAAGGTCATTGGACGTACAAGTACTTATTTAAAAACAGACATGAGAGTGAGATAGAGGTTAGTTGGGTCTATCAGAGCTGTCAATCAATTAATGAAAATTATTGAGCAAGGACACTGTGGGGGAAGTGAACAGAAGGAAGGAAAATGACCATGGAGACACAACATAGGGAAAACGACAGAACTGACTAAATGTGCTCACGTGAGTGCTAAAAACAGACACGCTCACATCCCAAGTGAGAGACAGCCCTGAGAAACAGTGACTGGAGTCTCTGCAACTCCAAAGGCTCAAAGGCTGGCAGTGCGGGGCTTTTGCCCAAAGGTAAACCCTGAACAATGCCTTTCCTGTGACATGGAGGAAAGAGAGGTAATGCCTAGTGAATATTTGATTAACGTTCTAAAGACACGGAGCCAAGATTTAGAGACGCTATTATCCAGACCCAAATTTATGGTCAATGTAGGCCAAAAGAGTACAAGCAGCCCCCTTATTCAGGAAGGGAAAATACTGGATTCCTACCTGTAACTGCATGACAGACAAGGAGAGCCAAACAGAACAGTACTAGGAGGGGCTTGGAAATGCTGTCCAAAAGGCCCTTCTATCATCACTGTCCACTGTGTGCTGGCACCAGGCAAACACAGACTAGTTATCAGTGCAGAAAAGAAATAATTCACAACACGGTCCTTGGGGGAAGAACGGAGGAATAAGAAAACATATAAATGAGAAGAGAGAGAGAGAGCAGGAGACAGAGAGAAAGAGAGAAAGGAGAGGGACTGAGGAACTAGGGGAGGAAAACTGCCAATATGCTTGTGTGAATGAAAGATAGTGAGGGAGAAAAATGAAAAGGCTGCAAAGTCAAAAACGGGGAGATACTGACACCAAATCTCTGCAAAGCGTTCAAAATTCTCCAGCTGCCACGCTTTTAATTTGCTACCATTCTAATTAAAATGCAAATTAAATTTATAATTAGCATCAGCGCTTTCTAAAGAAACCTCCTTGTGCGCTGCACAAACATATGGGACGATGCTGTAGTGTAAAGTTTGTAAAACAGAAGTAATGGCACAAAGTCGGGGGAGGGGAGGGGAGGGGAGGAGGGCTTTTCTTTCTTTTTCTTTTTTTTTCCCTCTTCCCTGGGAAACAAGTCTTAGGCAGACACTGGGTTGACTTCAGGGAATGGCAGCGTGGTGTTGCTTAAAGGAGGTTGGAAGTGGGCGAGTGTCCTGCTCCAACAAAAGGATTGCTGAATATGGAGGATGGGCTGGGCTGTGACTTTGTGTTGAATCAGGTGTCAAGGGTTACCCCGCATGTCATCAGGATTGTATAGAAGATGCCAAAAGGCAAAAGGGGTCAAAGCTCCTAATCAAAAAGTCTATGGCCAAAATTAACCGCTGCTTGCTTCCAGATAATTAATTTAAAAATTGATGGGGAACAAAGTACCAGAATTACCCCATAATTCGCACACATACCATGTTTTCAAGGTAAACCATCTCTCTCCAACTCAACTCCAAAGGTGAGGAGTGGGTGCAGATCCGAGATTCAGGCTAACCAAAAGTGGAATACATGCGTGCTTGATTAGAAGAAATGCTCACTGAGCATCAATTTTGCCATCGTGATTCTTAAAACATAAATATACACATCGGGTATTTGTGAGGTTTTTCTTTTTCCTTCAGAAATATAGTTGAGCTCGGTGAGGCTCATGGTCCAAAATCCACCAGCCTGCAGCTATAATAGGCAGAGGAAGATGTGCATGACCCAGTCACTCTTATATTTGCCATGTTTTGGTTCAAGGGAATCATTATAAATTTAAAAAGTAAATCTGCGATCCTCATGGTAATTGTGCTTTATTTTCCATTGGAGGGACCCCACCTGCACCTCAGTGTCTTTAATATTCCAAGGACTCTTCTTTATCTATTAACCAGGCTTTCTATCAGATATTTTAAAATTTGAATGTAACAGGAATGAATATTTCATAGATGTGTGTTAAGCTGTTATTAAACTATAATGTAAAGCAGGATTGTAGGAATATTTTTATATGTCAAAAAGTCAATTAAAATGATAAGCCTGTAATATCACTATTGTGGAGCTGGGCAAAAATTCATTTCAGATGCACGGAAGGTCCTTCACTGCCTCGCGTTTGGGTGTGAGGCAGGACTTTTACATATTCAGAGGCCTGTGTACTTCAATTTCATTAGTAACACTTAGGTCCATTTTCAGCAGAGATTAAATGGAAAGCTGTGGAGGATAAATCTTACCTGACTTGATTTTTATTTAGTATTACAAAAACAGCATTAGGCATTCTTAAAAGTAAGTGCTTACCTAAATGCACTGTAGATTCATTTGGAAATAAATGTCAATCCCTAAGAAAGTAAGGTATCCTAATAAAATCTCTAGAATGAGATTGACCAGATTGACCACTGGTCTCTAGAATAAAACTAACGTGTTACGTCAGTTGGAGAAAAATATCACATGATACTGAAAGCAGAGGAAGAAATTTAAATGGTTGTGAGCCATAATAATACAGGAATTTACAAAAGCAGCTTTCTATTTGTAGCCTTTAAAGTAAAAATAAACTTGGTGCAGGGGACTATTTTTGTTTTTCTTCTTGTATACTGAAGAAGGACTATTTATAAATATATTTGATGGAATTAATGTTGGGATGCCTTACAAAAAGTTAAATGCTTTCCCAAACTTTCTTGGACCATCAATTCTTTCCTGAGCAATGGCCATTGTCAAAAATGGGATGTGAAAAGATGATCCCCTTGACAGGTTTGACATAACTCAATTAATCAAGACCTCAGCAAAGAAAGAGAAATAATTCTACCAATACGGTGATGAAAAGTGTTGTCTTCTGTTCACAGAGTAGAAGTTCCTTATTTTTTTCCTGATGTCTAAAGGGAGCTCAGGCCTCCTAAATAAGTCCTCTGTGTGACTGACAAAAGACTGAAAGCTATGGCATAAAAGCATTTCTTTGTTTAATTTCTAATTGTTGTCCTTCCCTCATTCAGAAAATGAAGTCACCTTTGTCGAGGTTTCATGAACCGCTGGGTAATCAAAATTATTATGCCGCCACCTGTTGTCTGTTAATTATTCTGAGAAGATACTCATAAATCATAACACCGGACAATAAATCAAACTGTCAGTTCCCAGGTCAAAGGTTACCCATGAAAAGTTATAGGTCAGCCACGGGGTGTGAAAGAGCAGAGTTTCAGAGTATCACTCATTGTCAAGCACTGTTGGGAGAAGTGCCATAGGAACAAAAGGAAAACCGGAGAAGAGAAGAATTCCAGCCAGGGGGACAGGAGGCATCTAACCAACATGGTACATCTCACGACCAGCAAGATCGTTCCGCTGCAGCCCAGCTCAGAGACTTGCTGTGCCTTTGGGATCTTGTTGGAAGCAGAGTTCCTTTTGGAAAAGTCTGGAGAGGTATGGTTTTGGAACATTATCTTCTCCTTTTCACATATTCTGGGGAATGTGACTGGAAGTTCCCATCTTACTACATCATTCATGAAGACAATTAGAACAGGACGCATTGCTGTTGATTGGAGGACACTCAGGAACGTCTTACTTCCTAAATTAATTTGGTTTGGAATATGTTTTCCTTGTGGTATGACAAGAACTTGAACTGCATTTACCATTTTCAACTCATTTATTTCCAGTCCCTTGTATTTAAAATAAACATCATCACTTCCAAACAGTGTGAGTTGATGGATATCTTTGATTTAAAACCTGGCTAGGGGTAAATTATTTCTGATGTGGCGGGAGCAACTTTAGGATAACGCTTAATAAAGACATAATGACAAGGCAGCTGGGAAACAGAAGTAATGTTCCAGTTGGGAGATACATTGCCTGCTGTTTGAATTAAATTCTGTAAAATGGACGCTGTGCTTTCATTAAATTTTTTTCTGTAGAATATTAATTTGGGGGACTTTGTATTAAGTTGTTATTTTCTGCTCAGATAACCATGGCTTTCCCTGTGAGGGATAGCAGCATACTCGGAGAGTCAATTTTGGTCTTTGTTTTTTTTGAAAGGACAAACCACTTTCTATTTAAACCATAGACCTCAGAATGGATGATTATAAAAGCCAGACTCCAATACATAATCTATTCCACCTCATTCCTTCAACCTGGCAAATCTTTATCACCCCATTTTTGATTGAGGCAAGTCAGTCTCAGCACATCAATTATTTGTCAGGTAGCAGCAGAGGTCAAAACAGGTTCATTGATCCAGCCTTAACCATGCCATCAAATTTATTTACATGGAACAGAGGGTTTAATTCTAAAGTCACAATAAAGTGCCTTGTGGATGCAGAGATGCATCATACAGTGAATTCAGTAGTTAACCACTAACAATTCTCTATACAGGTAATGTCATAAAGCACACAAATCACGTTATTTGGCAGTTCTCTCATTGTAATGGAAACAGTTGAAGCTTTTCTGATAACCTGTAAAATTTCTACTGTGTAAACCTGCCAGCCTGTGATTTCCAGGTGGCTGAAACAGGAATTATGGGCGTGGTGACTTTCCCAGTTTTCTCTCCCAACAGAGTTGAGAGCTGTTTTGCATTTGGCATGCAGACACCTTGGGGACCTGCTGGAAGCCAAGTAGTGCAGTAGGTATGGGGTGGGGAGGAGGACAGAGCAAGGATAGCTCAAGCTCCTCCTGGATCTTAGAGGCAGGTGTCTCCTCTTCTAGTATGTCTCCTGGGTCCTGTCCTTTGGGAGAGGCTTAAACTGACAAATTTTCCTTGGAAGGGAATTGGCTACCTTGATGCTTGAAATGTGGGAAATCAGGGGGTCTACTTATCCTCTATAATGAGTGTATGCAGAAAAGAACACCCGATCCCTACTCTAGAAAGTAGTACGATGAATCATTAAAGCTGAATTGTGTACCCCCACAATACATGTTGAAATCTAACCCCTAGTGCCTCAAAATGTGATTTTATTTAGAGATAGGATCTTTACAGAGGTGATTAAGTTAAAATTAAGTCAGATGGGTGGACTTTAGTACAATATGACTAGTATCCCCATAAAAAGAGCAAGAGACACCAGAGGTGTATAAGCCTAAAGAAAAGATCATGTGAGCACAGTAAGGAGGCCTCAGAAAGAAACTAAGCTGCTGACACCTTGATTTTGGATCTGCAGCCTCCAGAACTTGAGACAATACATTCATTTGTTTTATCTTCCCTATCTGTGGTGCTTTGTTATGGTAGCCCTAGCTGACTGGTTCAGCTTCTTCCAGAAGTGAGTGGAGATGTTCTGACACATGAACACTCAGAAAAGAAGGAAGTTCAGAGGGCAAAAGTGATGTTCTGTGAGAATGCAGATGGCCATACTGTTTTGGGAGACCAGTGATGTGACCAGTGAGCCACCAGCAAGGGGAAAATCTGGAAAAGTGCAGCTGAGATGGGAACACTCCAACTTCCCAGTGTGGGTGCTGGGCTGAGAATGTGTTCAGTTGCTCCGCTGTGGCTCCCCTGCTCTTCCTCAAATATGCACACTCCTAAGGGAGGCTCTGCACAAACGCCTCTGAAAGCTTTTTCTGCAGGAGCCCCTGGTATCCTCTCACACTTCTTTTAGGCTCCTGCTCAAAAGAAGATAACTTCTCAGGCCATCATGGCTAAAAGATCTACCCTGTCACTCTGTCCCTTGCCTTGCTTTATTTTTTTCTTAATAACATCTTAATGACTTACCTAATGACTTAATGACTACCTTAAATTATGGGTATATAGTCGTGCATGAAATTAATGCAGAAGAATAATGGCCTTCCCATTTTTGTTCCCTCTTGGATCCCAGCGCCTAGAAGAGGCATGGGGATGAAGACCTCCCACTGAGGTGGTGAACATTAAATAAGCTCATGCAGGCAAAACCTTACCACAGTAACTGGTACCCAGCAAGGATCCAGGCACACAGCCAGACTCCAGAAACTGGCTAACATAGATGAAAGTTTCCCACAAATGGTCTCCATCCAAGACATGATGGGTCTATCAATGAACCTGTTTAGGAAACTTGGTGGAGTTTTCTGTTAAAAAGTCCTTGAGGTTTTATTCATTTTATCTTAATAAAAGTTCAGTTCAATTTTGTTTGACTGAAACATGTAGAGACAAAAATAGAAAAATGCCATTCCAGGGTATCTTTGCTGACGTGCAGTCTAGAAGCCTAGGAGAGATATATAAGGGACTGGCATATTCAAGTGCCATTGACTCAGATTCCTACAGACATTTAGGCTCATGTGTACAAATTCATACATCTGCTGCAGAACCAGGGTTGTTCGTGGTTAGTCCCGCCCCTAATATCACACCAGCACTCTCCTCCAACAGAATTTGCTTTACATTAATTGAGAATTTCCACTGTAGCCAGAGATTGTTTGAAAGGCCAGGTTTGTTTTACCATTACAATTACCCCACTTTTCAATAAGGAAATTGAGGCTTAGAGAGCTTTTCTGAAATCAATTCTATATCTTTTATAAGATGAGAAATACTTCCAACAAGGTGTGGATTATTAGGACAACTTGGCAAATGCACCACAA
The DNA here is from genome assembly GCA_028644305.1 of Xerus rutilus. NCBI lineage: Eukaryota > Metazoa > Chordata > Mammalia > Rodentia > Sciuridae > Xerus > Xerus rutilus. The sequence goes on along the minus strand of CM053401.1, from coordinate 121,105,122 downwards.
TGGCTTTGTGTCTCAGCTTTGCTGTATGTTCAGTGTGGAATCTGGACTAGATGGGAGACTGACAGTGAAACCCGAACTTGCATCTTATCCAGTGTTTAGCTAATAAAGCTTTATTGAATTATATCTATACTCGCTCATTTATGTACTATCTATGATTGATTCTGTGTTGTAACTGTGGAGTTGACTGAGTATGATAAAATCTGTGGAGTCTAAAATGTTTATTATCTGACCCTTTTATGGAAAAAATGTTTGTGGCCTCCTGGATTAGAGAAATTCTAAGTCCTCCCTACCATCTAAGTTACATTATATCTAAATTATTAGACAGAAAAAGTTACTGGTCAGTCCTTTGATTAAAGTTGTGCTGATTTTACTGGATGGACTGAAAATTGTTACCCTAAGCTTTGCAAAGCCCTAACTCGTGACTAGTCAGATTGCTCCAAATGTTAGAGAATTTTCCTGTCAATATTGCTATTCTAGACCAAATAGCTAATATGTCTGCTCATATTAGGTTAAAAGCATAGCAAGGCACTTAATTCCCCTCTATTTTTAAAGAATAGCTTTTATATCTATTTGAGGCTATTATTTGAAACTGAGTTTTGACTTTTAAAATATTTTAAACAGTTTTTACTTGAAATGCGGTAAAGGAGGAAACAGTGGAAATTTGATCCATTTTGATATGGTCTTTCTCAAAGATAATTTTACACTAAGAATTCCATTTTGAACATACAATTTGAAACCTTTTACTTTAATTTTTTACTTCTCCTAGCAATTTATTTGGTAGTTACCAGAGCCAAAAGACAATAATCTCTCAAAGACAGAGAGAACGCTTAATATTACAGTAGACACACAGACACTAATGCAGAAGACAATTGGGTTATATCATCCAAGTTGTTGAGAGGATTCTTGCTGATAGGCTCTTATCACTTTTCCTGACTGAGTTGGCTGTTCTGCACTGGGTTAAAGTAATGTAAAAGGTCCAGAGTGTGGGGCTCAGAGGCCCTTGTGACCTGGGTGTGGCATAAGCATGGGTCACTTTTGGTCTGACTTCAGACACAATCAGTATAATATGAAAGGACAGGGGAATGCCACTCTCGTTTTAAAAATATAGCCTTTTACAAGTGTATTAGAATGGTCAGTTTTTGACTCACAAAGTTATTGAGCCAATCCCAATACATCTAGTAGTTTATCCAGGGTCCTAATTAAAATTGCTATAGGGCTCTGGAATCACATAGGGAGTGATAAAAGCAATACAATTTATTTGATTCAAATAATTTAAAAATCTACATGGCACTAATCATTAAAAGAAGGAGTAGAATAATATACAACAAGATGGGAAGAAATGGAATAATAATAATAATAATAATAATAATAATAATAATAATAATTTCCAAAGAAAGCAATAAAAAAGAAAGAAAAGAAAATAACTGAGTTAAATGGAAAAGAGGTATTAAAATGATAGATTTAAATTAGAATATAATAGCAATTATAGTAAATAAAAATAGATTGCATACCCCCATTTAAAGAGATAAAAACTGAAGGCCATCTAGAAGCAACTAGTAGGAGAAACACCTTAAATATTAAAACGCAGAAAGATTGAAAGAAAAAAATAGCAAAAGATAAGCCATATAAGCACTTTCTCAAAGAATTACAGTTATATTAATGACAGATAAGTAGGCTCCAAGGCAGGAATCTTTACTAGAAATATTTCAGGATTATTAGCATTCCAAAGAGGACAATTTTTCAATGAGGTTCAATTTACTATAAATATACTGACCTTAAACATGTATATATACAATAATAGTGCTTCAGAATATATAAGGTAAAATTCACAGGATTATGAGATAGACTCAAATTAATAATACAGTTTAATATACTTTGATAGTGCAAGCAGATCAATAATTGGTAAGGCTATAGAATATCAAGTAAACTAATCAACGAATTTATACATTTATTATATATTTATATATGCACAATATCTATTATATATGTAATATGTACTACATTGTATCTAATGGATATATAGAATATTAAATACAAAGCCTTATACTTTTCAAACTGTAATGGAATATTATTCTAGCTTATGTTTCTTTTTTTTTTTTGGCAATACAGACCTACCTTTCTTTATGCAGCAGATATTTTGCCCTTTGAGACCTTCTCCTTTATCTTCTTCTTCCTGTGGTCACATCTAAAGTGAGTACTGAAAAATATTCGCTTCTTGCTGGAAGAGAAGCTTTCTGCAGTCAAATGGTCTAGCACTGGGCTATACTCCCTCACCCTTAGAGATTTAAGTCAACTCCTGGCTGTAGAATATCAGAAGATCTGGCATTACATCTTCAGCAGCAATGATAAGTCCAGGATCACAAGTTCTCAAGCAGCCCAAATCAAAACCTTAGTACCTCTTGTTTATTTGATTATAGGAAGGGTTCTCTAGCCTGAACTAATAATTTTCCTTCTTACTCTCATACTAAGGGTGTAAAAAGGGGAGTAGTTTGGCCTGTCTCAGGAGGAATGGAAATTTTATCTCTCACATGACATAGAATTGCTAACACACAAATTTAATGATTCAGGTTGATTCTTGTTGGTTTTATCACTGTTTTAAAATTTTCTATGAATAATGAACTTTCTCATTGCCTGGACATGTATGTACTTCCATTAAAGTGTCCTCCATCCCTTGTCCCCACTCTATGTGATAGATTTTATTATCTTTGGCTTGGTATTATCTGTGGCTAACCCCTTAAGGTGGCCAGGCTTCCAAGGGAAATGTAATCTATCATGAGTTATTTTAGTCAACTGAGAGGTTTTGACAGTATATGTAAGGAAGTTGTTGTGTTTAAATTTTATTGTGTGTGTTTATGCTGTACAGCATGATGTTTCAATACTACATATAGACAGTGAAATACTGAAGTCAAATTAACATATCTACCATCCCATATAAAGTTATTGTTTTTAATCTCTTTGTCCTTCACAATCTTTTAAAATTTTCTCTTACTGTTGTATGTCTAAATGCAAATGACTTCAGCTTTGAAAAAGCCTAAATTTCTGAGATTTCTCTATTTATTACTTGTAATGCTGCCAGCTTTTTAAAGCTCATCTTTCTCCTAACACCTTACCAATGTAACTGTTAACAGCTAACAGGAAACACCAAGGTGTGTCTTTCCCTTTCTTCCCTACAGCTACAAATTCCTCAGGCAAGCACTCAGCTTTTCCAGTATTCACAGGTTCACCATGTGTGTTCTTATCATTCTAACATGCGTAGTGCTTTCTCATCAGTTGCTTCATCACCTTCACTTTTTAGCATATGACATAATTTCCTTACTCTCTCCTAGTCAGATCAGGCTAGGTTGTGCTGTGGTGACAAACAATTTCTAAACCTCAGTGTAAGCTTAACATAGAATTTATTTTTCATCCATAGACAAGAAAATGTCCATGTTGCAAATCTGAGAAACCAACTTCTTCAATCCTATAGCTGTGCTCTGTTAATAAGGAGCTTCAATTTTTGTACAAAAAGAGAGAGTTACAAGTGTGCAAAGGGGGTTTCTGCTCTTTCCAAGTATGACATATGTCCACATCATTTTATGCATGGGGAAGCAAAAATTTAGAAACTTTGAGAAAATTTTCTCAAGACTCCAAATCAGCAACAGAGCCCCAAATCAAACAAACTTATATTCCACTATGTCTTATTTGTTTTATCATTGATATGTTATGAAATCATATTATTGTCACATATCACTGAAGAATTAAAAGGCAACTATAAAATGATTGTGTCAGACCATAGTGGCTAATATAGTTATAAAACCATTCTGCTTAGAATGCACATACTTTCAATGACTAATAAGTTAGCAGCACATATCTAGGAAATACCTCTTAATTTCTCATGTATCTTCTTTCCAGGAGCTCAGAACTTGTTGCTAGTGGGTTAATGTACTCAGCACCATAATGGATCTGATGACCACTCAGGAAGCATTGGTCTGCTTTGTACCTTAGGAGTAGTAATGAAAAGGCTTAGAAAGAACCAATAACTGAGGAAGGAGGGATGCAAAACTTAGTTGGTGAGAATAACTGTCATGAAGCACCAAGCCAAGAAGAGAACAAACTAGGAATGACTGGGTATGAAGTCAGGGAGATCCAGGGAGGTCAGTGGACAGGATAGTGGTTGAAAAGATAAAAGATGCTGTTTTAGTCAGCTTTTTTGCTGCTGCGACTAAACACCAAATAAGAACAATTTTAGAGGAGGAAGGTTATGGGGGGCATCATGGTTTCAGAAGCCTCAGTCCATGGACATACTCTCTATTCCTTGGGCCTCAAAGTGAAGCAGAACATCATGGTGGAAGATTGTTGTGGAGAGAAGTGACTCACATGATGATCAGAGAGCAGAGAGACTGCATTTGCCACATACAAAAATATGTACCCAAAGACATGCCCCCAATGCCCACCTTCTCTAGCCACACCCTACCCACCTGCAGTTACCACTCAATTAACCCTGTCAGGGGATTAATTCACTGATTAATTAAGGCTCTCACAACCCAATCATTTCTCCTCTAAACCTTCTTGCATTGTCTCATGCATGGGCTTTTGGGGGATACCTCACATCCAAAACATAACAGATGCCAATTGATATTAAGTCACCAGAAAATAAAAGTGGAGGTGTGGGTGGACCACAGTGGGGTATATAATACTAGAAAGAATTAAATCATAAAAATCTAATTACAATATCTCATTTCACATCTAAATTCTGCTTTTTATACATGTGTGCATGCTACAATTTCTGAGAAAGCAGTGGTTGCTGCCTGGAAATTTTACCTCTATCAATTTTTATTACTTTGAGGCTACACAAAAAGGGCTCAAAGCATTGGATGTATGGATGTAATTTATTTGAAATTCATGTTCCAAAAATATAAGTCTATACACCTGGAGCAAAAAGGCATAAAGTAAATAAAAATCAACATTTGCTTTAATTCTTACTTTTTCATTTTTGAAAAGTTATTTCATTACATTATATAAAGCACTTCAAGCTCATTTTAAGAATTGAAGAAATATTTCAAAGTCAAAGATGTAAAAAGAAAAATCACTCTTTTAGAAATTGCTATAATTATAGTAGGTAAATATCATTTATATATATATATATATATACATGTAGATATATAGAAATAATAAGATAGATGCAGTTTTATAAAAATAATTCCACACTATATATGCAACCTTATAAGTAAAATTGTTAAACTTCATTTTTCTTGAATTTATTAAGAAAAGAAAGGAAACAAAGAAAAAACATAAAAGGATTGAAATTCTTTTTATATCATTTCAATTTTAGATGATCTTGATAATGTGCTGCAAAAGAAGGGAAAACTGTTATGACATTCAGTTCTCCCTCATTTTTCACTATTATTAATTATAGAATTATTCTTCCATTATCAAATAACATTTAAATTCAGTCCTATCTCCATAATATTCATAGTTCTTTAATCTTAATTCTATACGTAAATGGTTTCAAGGCTTCCTTTTGATCATGGATTTATATCAAGCTTGACTGGGTTTTATCATCAAATAGGGGGTGTGCTTATCATTGTTGATGTCTCAAAGGGGCTGCAATCTTTCTCTTACGTAAATGCAAATGTCTATATTTGAAGGGCGATTTGGCTGAATAGACTTTTTGAAGGTGGTTTTCCTTCCATTGGGCTGGTTCTAGGCCTTGCTGTGTCTCTAGGCCAAGAACTGCATCTGGCCTTTTATCAAAAAGTCCAGAGCTTTCTGACTTCTGTTGACTTTCAGTGTCAAGTAATATTTTACAGAAAAGTTAATGGTGGGATATTCCTGTGGCTAGTTCACCTGATTTATGCTTTTATGTTTGAAAAGACATAATATTTGTGTTTTATATTTGAAAGGAAAATTCTTTCTTGGGTATAAAATTTGGGGGCCAAACTTCCTTTCTCAAGAACTTCGTGAGATATGGCTCCATTATCCGCTGGCACTGAAAATATCTATGTCTATATTTATATCTCTCTCATCTGCTGAAGGAATTAAAATATGTCACTCTGGCATATAGACAATTATGAATTACAAGCACTTGAAAGATGGCAGGTGCAAGATCACTCTGAACTTCCTTTAGTTCCTGAAAAGCAGGAGATGAAGCTCTGATGTGAGAGATGCCCTCCTAAAACCAGAAGGAAAATATCATTCTCAGTCTCAAGGCCCAGAACTTGAGGCCAAGGAAAATCTGTATAAATCAGGCTTGTTACACAAATAGTTATTCCTTTAGCTACTTCTCCACCCAGTTAGCTACCCTAGCCCTAGCCCCTTCATCTTGTCATATTGTCAGAGTTTACTACTCTTTGTCTATTTCAATGGATTAATGTTCATTACTAACTGTGTCCTCAAGTCTCCATTCCCTTACAAAGGCTCCTGTGCCAGGTAAAACTCATTTTTTTTTTTTTTTGGTACTGGGGATTGAACTCAGGGGCACTGGACCACTGAGCCACATCCCCAGCACTATTTTGTGTTTTATGTAGAGACAGGGTCTCACTGAGTCGCTTAGTGCCTCGCCATTGCTGAGGCTGGCTTTGAACTCGCAATTCTCCTGTCTCAGCCTCCCAAAGTGCAGGGATTACAGACGTGCGCCACCACGCCCCGCTGGTAAAACTCATTTTAAATAAATTTATATGCTTTTCTTCTGTTAATCTATCTTATGTCAATTTAATTCCCTGGCCCAGCCAGAAAACCTTGAAAGGGCAGATATAAAACTTTGCCTTTCCTACAATTCACATATGTGCAGGTGCATAGGCATATATACACAAATGTATCCATATATATAACCTGTTTACACAGGCATTTACATATATACATATATCTGTGTTTGCATGTATATAAAATGCATGAACACATTCTGATTTGTTTCTCCTTTCATGAGTAATGAGCTTTCTTTGTCTGAACGTTTCTTTCTTTGTCTTTGAAGTTTAATTCTCAATTGTTTGAAGTTAGTAGTTTTTATTATGTGAGATATGTATCCCAAACTAGGCAATTAATTTTTCTTTAGATTTAAAGAGATCTTATTTGACATCAGAGGTCTTACCCTTCAAGGTTTCTAGGCCCGAGTGGATGACAGAACCAGATAAAATGGGCTGAGTTACTTCAAGTGGGAATGATGGTCCTTAGGGTAAACTAGATTATGGAAGCTCTATAGTAAACTCTTAGAAGAAAAACCATTAAAAATAGAAAATGCACTGGACAAAGCAATCATCTCAGTTAGTGATCCTTGCCTTATAACTTTCTATTTTTATTTATGCATTATTTTCCTATGTTAGAGACCATGATAAACCTGTGTTAGAGAAAATTGTTTTGTTGTCCATAGTTATTATCCCCTTTCTTATTGCTAAATTCTTTATATCTTCTGTCTTTATTTCAGTTCCCTTAATTTTTCCTTTATTACATTCAGTCATCACTGTCCACTTTCTTCCTTACTTCCTAAAAGTGATTCATTAATTTATTAAAAATACACACTAATGGTCAAAATTAATGATGTGATTTTAATCTTCAGTTAATTTTGATTCATTTTAAACTCCCTTTTCATTCACAATGATATGTTCTTAAAGTTTTAAGCTCTCTAGTTGAGTTCATATAATTATTTTTTCTGTTGCTTTAAGCACTATTGGAGAATTGTCAATTGTGCTTTTTTTCAACTTGTTGTTTTTTTATTAAATGGATCCTGTATTTTTTGAGTGTAATTTTCTATATTCAAAAAATGCTTGTATACTTTCCATGTCATTTCTTTGCTTTGTGTCTGTAGGGTGGACCTCTGCATGCTTACTTGCTCTGTTACCTTATTTCCTTGACTTATGTCTAACCTCTGAGTCATGTTATTTTCTCTGAGCTACATTTTCCATAGACAAAAGGGATATAGGAACTTGGGGAGGAAGCTACATACCTTAACTAAAGCTGAAGGATAGCTTTATGTTCAAAATTAAGCTGTGCACTCCTTTCTGGATTTTTGTAACTTTCCTGTACCAGAGTCACTGCAGCTAGGAAGGTGGGCTGGAAATACTCTAGATTCAGATCACTTCCCCAGGGCAGTGTGGAGCCCTGAACCTGTGAGATTTGTCAGAGCATTCATCCCAGTTGTTAACTTGCTCTATTTTCACTCCAAGTAACTGTTTCCTTCTTTGGGGTAAATTAATTGGATTGAGAAGGATATGTTCAAAGTCCATAGTCACTTTGATTTTAGCTAAGGGTCCAAACTATCAAAGTATAAAGTACTATGGGAAATGAGTGGGTGACAGGCACCATCATATACTCCTCTTTCTCAAATTATCCTGGAATCTTCTGCTTCTCTCTAAAACTTCACATTCTAAGTGTTTTAGTATGAGTGCATACTCCTCTGGCTTGATTTCTTTGATAGATATGTTGTCGTCATTGTTGTTATTGAGACAATGCCAGTCATCTTTCTTCTTGGTGCTATCCATTCTCAGAAATTTTGTCTCTGCCTTTAGTCTTTGGAATGGAACTTTATTAGAGGGCATCTCTCAACATATCTCAGGGGTGGAAAAAATGGAACCATTCCTTGATTGCTAATTTGTAGGTGCCACACAAATAGAAAAAAAAACCTGAAAAATGAGGTACAAACTAGCTAAATAATTCTGGGACAATTCATTGGTTTTCTTTTCAGGCTATATGAACAGGATATGTCCTGGGGAAAGACTCAGCACCCAGAAGATAACAGTGGTTCATGTTAAGTGAGTGGCTGGGTTGATGTGAGCTGGGACCATCTGTGAGCCTGAGACATCAGAAAGGAGACCTGAGTACCATGAAGGAGAAGCACTTTAAGGGACAGCATGAGGATACCTAACTTCCAATTGGGCATAATATGAATATTAGTTAGAGTGGAGGACACAACTTTTAGAAAGACTGATAGATGCTAATGCTGTCCTACTGGGAAATGTAGAGTTAAGTTCAAAATTCTGGTGTGCCAGTTGGAACTGCAGATGTTTAATAAGCCTTGTTGTGGAGACATATTCCCTTGTAGTTCTAATTTTCCAACTTTCTCTTATCCATCTTGCTGGTTGAAATGCTTGTGAATAGACTCAAATCCTTATTGAAAAAGGTAAGATACAAATGAAAAAGCATTATAATGTCTCAATGTCTTAATTATATTCTCATTTGTAATGTATTTTTAAAAACAAATCCTCTAACTTGGGTGAGTAACTAGATAATTACTAAGTTAGAGGATTCTGTGGATTCTTCAAAGGAACTTATTCCATGAAACTTGAATGTTATCTAGTGGACCAGACACCATCACCACCACTTCCAATGGCTGATCATCCTAAATATCCGAGGGCATCCTTGTATTGTCTCTAGTGATCCCATTTTAAAAGACAAAATTTGGGCTCAACTTTGAAAAAGTTGTTAGCAAAATGTCATTTAATCTTGGTAGTGGGGCAATGAGGCAGAACATTTTGCATGTTTTCAAAATAAGCTTCATTTTGATGCATTTGGCTTTACTGATTATATTAATTAACTTAACAGCAAGTGTGAAGATTATTTATGATGCATTAGAAATGATTGGACCTTAATTGCTTCCCTAGTAGAACAAGGGACTTGAATTTCAGGGTGAGGTCTGTAAAAAAATTCAGTTTGCTGGTATGCAAATGCAAATTTTAGAAATGTTCTTTGAGAACAAATGAAGTCTCATGATGAAAAAACAATTATGCATAATATTTACATCAAAAAGAATTCAAATGTTTTATCTAAACTAGACTTTTTTCAGTTTATACTTACAAAATATTTCTATTTTTTAGAAGATACTCATTCATTTGCTTTAAGGCATTCATTAATTTAATATAAAAAATAAAACATACTTTGGTATTTTGGTATTTGCCTACAATATCCAAGCAATAGGCATGATGGGAAATATAAAAATGAGTCACATGTTGTTACTGGTGTTCAAGATTTCTTGTCTTAGAACATCTTTAGCTAATTTTATTTTAAAAATTTAGAATTTTTATTGTGTTTTCAATTTAAATTCTATTCCAATGCCTTTGCAGACTTTTTCCTTCTTCCTTTACAGATGAGATCTGAGCACTTTTCTGTAAAACATTTGTTTTCTTTTTTTCTTTTTCTATTTGACTGTGTACCATGGGTAGGAATAAATTTCGGGAAAGAAGATTCTGTGGATTGTTCATGTGCACTAATCCCTTGGAACTTACATTACCTGCTATCATCAGTAATTTTAGCACATAGGGAAATGTACCAGTCTCAGTGAAGGATAAGGAAAGTGTAAATAATATTGAATATTTCACATTTAAAGTCTAGCTTACTGGTAAATACTAAATTAATAATTTAGATTATTCTGTGTGATGTAATGGTTTTGTTTCCTTCCATTCTGCAGATTTCACTTCTTTGGTTAGGAGACAGGTGTATAGTAGATCAAAAGTTAGTGGGAGCAGTAGAGTAATCTACATATCTTAAGCAGCACAACTACTTCAGGCCATAATTATTACAACTACATAGAACAGGTTCGCACCTATGTTTTCTGGTCCTTAATGCATCTAAAATAGAGTCTGAGGCTGCATAGCTTCTATGAATGCATGTGTAATGTCTGTTTGATAAGTGTCTTCTCACACCCTGAGGACTTTTATAGGCAATTTGCATTTCACAATGAGAGAAATCAGCTGGAGAGGGTTTATTGTTTTGTATAATAGAGAGGAGTGTGAAAATATCCCACTTCTACAGATGGCACTTCTTGTTAGCCTTGAACATATACATGTGTAAGGATTGCTTTATCTTAACCAATACAGCCACCAAAAAGGCTATTTTTAGAGGTGAATTCACAGTTTGGTAGAATTGTAATAATTAGTAGAACTTCTTTAAAGGTGGATGAAGTACTTATTTGAACTCTTGGCCATAAACTGACTTCATTATACTGAGAAGGAAATTTCTTTTTGTATGTCTCTCTTTTAAATAGTGAATTGTAAAATGCCTATAATGTGATCAGTTTAAATTTTAAATAACTCAAAAGACAAACCGGGGACTCTAAAACCAGTGCTTTTTGTGTGCATTTCTTGTTTCTGCTGGTGATATACACATGGATACATAAGCATATGTGAACCGAGAACCTGCAGTGATACAACAAAAGCCTTGGAAAAGAATTTGTGAAAGAAAACCACATGCAAATAAAAGTGCATATCAATGAACAATAAAATCTTATCAGGAAATTGAGGGATCCACATCATTTATAAACCTTGCTTAAGTCAGATACCATTCCATCTTCACATTGAGTAATAATTTCTACATGTCCCAGGGATAAAAGATAAATGATTTCCATTAATTGATGCACAGAACCACTGTCCAATTTAATTAAGTATTTATATTTATGTTGCCATGGAAAAACAATCACACATCCCAGTAGTTCTCAAACTTTTGCTCTCATGTCCCCTTGTTCTTAAAAATGATTGAGGATTTCAGAGAGCTTTTGTTTGGTAAGGGTATATTTATGAACAATAAATAAGACACCCACTATATGTTGATATATGTATATATATAAAAACATGTATATAACATTTCAAATGAAAAATAACAAAAACAATAAAATGAATGTTATTGATGCTAATTTTTACAAATTTCTTTGTCTGACTTAATTGAAGATGGCTGAGATTCCATATCTGCTCTTGAAATCAATCTGTTTTCATATATTCCTGGTAGATGTATGTGAAGAACATTTGGTTTTACATAAACATTTAGCTGTAAGAAGATGCATTTTTTTTTTTTTTTTGGTACTGGAGATTGAACTCAGGGGCACTAGACCACTGAGCCACATCCCTAGCCCTATTTTGTGTTTTATGTAGAGACAGGGTCTCGCTGAGTTGCTTAGCGCCTCACCATTGCTGAAGCTGGCTTTGAACTCGTGATTCTCTTGTCTCAGCCTCCCTAAGTGCTGGGATTACAGACTTGTGCCACCGCGCCCGGCTAGAAGATGCATTTTAATAAGCTTTAAGATGATTGTGGACACTCTTCTTTGATATTACACCAAAACTTAACGAGTGATATTTTTTAAAAGATTGCAGAGTTAAATCTTACATCATATTAGTGAACATTGATAAACTCAGTTACATTAAAATTATCTGATATATCTTGCCCTTTGAATAGATGTTTCTTCCATATAATTCTTATGTCTTCATGTATTGGTCATTTGTGAAATACTAGTCACCAAGCTACATTAGTATTACAAATGTTGACATATTTTATCATAAAATATTTAAAATGTCACATTAAAATGTCACATTCATTAACATCACCACTGGCACCAAATATTTCTTTAGGTTAGGGAAAACTATCATGCTCATGAAAGTGGACACTAATTTTCCAAAATTCTTCTGTTTGCCTGATAGCTCTAGCTTTCATTGGCAACAAAAACTATCACCAGCTTTTCATGCAGGCTCACACAGTTACATTTTAAGAAATAATCTGAAAAATATCTAAAATGAAGTAACTATATTTTATCTGTCAGTAATTCCTTGGCAAATAATGCTCCGTGGGTAACAGTGACTAGTTAAGCTCACAGCTCAGTGTTTTTCCTAGTGACAACCACTGATACATGTAAAAGGTATCTTATGCATACTTCCTGTTGTTTCAAAAATTAAAAAAACACCTGCACCTATGGCACAAAGTGTAATAAAATAAATCCTTCTGTTTTTTCAAAGACCTTTTAAGTGAAATTGACATGTCTTTTTTTTCCATCAGGGAGTTCGTAATGGTGATTGCATTAGAGTACAATCTGTACCACTGACTTTTATTAAGCCATAGCATGAGTAGTTCTGTGCTGCATTTCTTTTGCATCACTAGAACAAATGTTAACATTCTGAAAATGACAAATGGTATCTTAATATTATTATGAAAGTAGTTGTAAACTCACAAATCCCCTGAAAGTATCTCAGAAATCATTAGAAATTTGCAGAAAACACATTGGAAACCATTGACATTTCCTAGAACATGCAATAACATACTCTCTTTGTGTCTTACTAGTCTTTCCTGTTGGAAGAAGAAAATCGTATTACTTTAAATGTTCTAATGTTCATCACCTATCCAATTTGGGTCTATAACTTTGACCTTAAATATGTATCACGAATGAAGTCATTCTTCCTAGAACAAGGAATAACCATATAAAGGATATTTATAAATTCATTTAATGCTTCTATAAATACTCTAAAACGTCCAAGTGGTAACATGTTTTATTTATGATGTATGAGTCAGGGTCAGTTCAGCAAGAGAAAAACTACTGTAGACATTTTAACAGATATCATTTGTTAAATTAATCTTTACTGGCCAAAAGAGTAAAAAGATAACAGCTTAGTGTACCAGAAATGATAACAAAAGAGTCAAAGATCTTGGGAAAGTGCCCCCAGGGAAATGGAGCTGGAGACTGAAGAGTTTACAGCCCTGCTTCTCTTGCTACTTCTAATGAGGTGTGATGACAGAAAGGAAACCAGACTGGAGCCAAATGCTGCTATTGGGATGGTTGTCTGATTGCCATCACTGTTGGGATGAGGACAGGAAACAGTCAAAAGAGAAAAGTTAACAACAATAACAACAAAAAAAAAGCAGAAGAAGAGGAGAGCATGAGGAGAGGAGAAGTAGGAGAAAGTATTTTAAGTCTCTCTTCTTTGTCTCTCACTTTCCATTTCTTTCTAGAGCCCTGTTGTCAAAACCTTAAAGAAAGTTTCAAAGAAGCCTGCCAAATGTAATTGCTCAGTGTCAACTCTCACAGCACATAGAAGAATACAGAAGAGTAGATTTGTAACCGAGTGACAACAGACAAATAACTGGCATGGTCACCTCACTGGTCATTCAGAATCTATACTCACCTTTCTACATCTGTAGGAACTACCATGTACCAACAGCAATTTTATACTTTGGTTTAATAGGAAAACACTTCCTTACATGAGCAGATACTTTTATCCATACCTCCCAAACAGAGATTCAAAGTCCCAATTGTCATGGCACCTGCTTCGTGGAAAAAGTAACCAAACTCATATCTGGGAGATACTTAATTCCTTTGCCAATGCTTTATGAAATTGCCACTGGAATAATTTGTAAACTGAAAAAAAATTGGAGACAAAAGCTCATAAAAGCAGTAAGAGAAACAGAAGAAGATACAATTAGTAGGTGGTTATGAATATATAATATGAGTATACAGAAATGACCTGCCGAGTTTCTATAGTCAGTTTGTTGTAATTCATCACAAAGCTGCAATCAGTCTTGATGACATTGTTTCTCTACCCATTTCATGTCCTTCTCCAAGGAAACAATGAATCTTCAGTTGTGACTGAGTTTATTTGGTTGCTGAGTTTATAATTAACATTTACTATACTATAAAGAATACCAGAGAATTTTCTGGTTCCCAGACAATATCTTTCCTTCTTCCTTTGCATTGCAGGGCCTCAATGTCTCCTTGACGGACAGAGAAATCACCTCAGCCACTAGATTTCCCTTCTTGGCCTGTTGGTTCATTGGCATGAGAAAATCCAACTGGCTACGTGTCAGTCTCAAATTCCTATTCAATGAAACTACATCAACAAGCAGAGCATATTTCTTTTGGGAATGAATACCTCTAAGCCAGCAAGAGGAAGCAAAGTTTCTGTGAGTGGAATTATTTTAGGTGTCCTAGAGAAAATTACATCCATTTCTACCTCTTGATTCTAAACATCTAACTATTATGTGGAATTGACAATATAGACCTGAAATTTCAGTGGGCTACTCCATCATTTATGAGGCGAGCTACTTCTGAGTGATGGGGTATGACACATGGGAAGTATATTAATTATATCTCCATAAATTCCATACAGGTATTCCTGTTATTGTTGGCAAATATTTCTCTTGGTCAGAAGCAATATTAGGTGGAATACAACCAGAGTAAATAAGACAATCCTGGTGAAAAAGGTTGACTTTCGCCAACAGTATCACTAACTTTTTCTATTTGATGAAGCAGAGACTATTCTGCAATGGATTTCGATTGGTGAACATTCACATGAGACAAACATATAGTTGGTACAAACATATTGTCCAGGACACAGCTATAAGCCAGATCTAAATTATTCTCTTCCTCAATAATAATGAATTTCTCATAAAGCCATAGATATGGATTAAGAGGAAGCAGTGAGACAGGTATGAATCTGAGCTACTGGCATGTAAACTCAAGATCTGCTCAAGGCTGATATTTCTTACATAGTTCTCAGTTAATAGTAGAATTGCTGCTATTGTGACTTCAACTTTATGGTTTTATGGCCCATACAACACCAGTTTTATATCAGAAATCTCAGGCTACACAGGCATTTGATATTTCAGGATTAGGCTTTCAGACTCTGTCAAAGCCTGGTAAAATATGGAAGCTGTTTCTCAAAAGGAGAATAGTTATCTTCCAAAAAGGGTATGGCTTTTTTTTTAAAAAAAGTTCCTATGAGTTTTCACTGTGTATCTTGTGTATGGTGCTCCATGCAACATACCCATTTGCTTCAGATACAAAGAATACTCAAGGATCTTCTGAGTCACAAAGATGATTAACCAAGCAGTTCATTTTGTGACCTAGATGATGAAGTGCTTTCTTTTTCCTTGTGCCTCACTAAAAACTTCCACTTTATAGTTTGTTTAACAAATGGTATATATATTAGCACACTCAAATGTGTACTACATTGTCTCTGAGATCCAAAAAGGCCTACCATACCATGTAAATTTTAGCAATTGTACTTTTACTTTTTCACTTTGATGGGGAAAAAAATTCCAAGGGATATTTTTATTGTTGCCATTTAAAAAATAATAGCCCAACTGGTTGTCTTGCTCTACTTGAGCTGGTAGCTTAGAGCACAGGGCTTTACTTTTCCTTCTGCAGACTCTTCCATACATTTGATATCAGCCAACCCACCATATAATTATTGCAACCATATTACTATAGCAATGATAAAAAGGAGAAGCTATTTGGTCTTCCAAACCATTTGCTTCAAAAGATACTTTACTCCATGCAAACAAAGACAATAAATTTCATTGATGTCATTGCTTGATATAGATCACCAATGTCAATTAACTGAGCACAATAATACCTTTTCCATTATGAATATGTTCCAAGACTGCAGGGAATGCCTGAAACTATGAATAATACTGAACCCTACGTATACTCTGCTTTTTAAAATTTTTTTTAAATTTTTGGTACCAGGGATTGAACTCAGGTATACTCGACCACTGAACCACATCCCTAACCCTATTTTGTGTTTTATGTAGAAACAGGGTCTCACTGAGTTTCTTAGTGCCTCACCTTTGCCTGAGGCTGGCTTTGAACTCATGATTCTCCTGTCAGCCTCCCAGAGTGCTGAGATTACACTGTGCCCAGCTTATACTCTGCTTTTTTTCTATGTATATGAAAGATGGTGGAATATGATGGTCATCATAGCCCTAACTTTATGTATGACTGCATATATGTTGTGATTCTATACAACTTACAACTAGAGAATTGATGTTATCCTCTATCTGTGTACAATGAATCAAATTGCACTCTGTTATCATGTAAGCCTAAATAGAACAAATAAATACATACATAAATAAATAAATAAAATAAAATTTAAAATATAAATTGGCTCTGTAACAGATCACCAATAACAATAAAATAGAACTTTTATTAAAATACACATTATTTTATGAAAATTTTATGTAAATATGGTCTCTCAAAATATTTTATCATACTGTACTAATCCTTCTTGTGGTGATGTGAGACGATACAATGCCTGTGTAATGGGGTGAAGAATACTTATACACTGTGGTTGAAACTTTTGCAGTTTGAGGTACAACAGCAAAAACTAAAACATATTCCTTTTCCCTTCATGATTAAAGGGATAGAACATTTGTTTTTACTGTATGTCTTAATAATGTCAGCATATAATTTTTTTTATTAATTGAAGAACTTTTACCTTTTTACTTAAAGGAAGCACTTTATGACTTCTCTATGGCATATCCAAATTTGTAGCATCGCTACTGTTGCATTTTGGAGTCATTAATTAAGGTTATATACTTCAAAATCACCAGATGATCTGGTAACTCATATGGCTGTTAAGTAACTGATGGATGGGTAACATATACAGTGTGGTACACTGAACAAAGGGATGATTTATGTCCTGGATGAGGAAGAGAAGGATGCCATGAAATTTTTTCATGTTACTCAGAATGGCACACATTTTCAAACTTACGGATTTTTTTATTTCTGGATATTTCCATTTAACATTTGAGACCTCAGTTGACAGTGGGTAACTGAAACTACAGAAAACAAAACCTTGGATGAAATGAAAGTACAGTGTACTGTGCTCATGGCACAACTAAATCATAACTAGGACACAACCAAATCAATCCTAGAATACCTCTTTTGAGAATTTCATTTAAATGAGATTTATGGTAGCAAGCACTCTATTAGTTAAAGTGTTGTAAGGAAAATAAAAACCATACAAGATATTTAATTATAGATGATTTAAGTTGACTATACAGATATTGGAATGAGGAGGCAAACAGGAAGAAAATGAGAGGACACAGAAGCAATGATGAAAGCCACAATCAGTTGTGGGGTTGGGGGAGCAAAGAGAAAATTTGAATTTCAAGAACATAGAAGCTTAAATGAGTAGATCCCCTGAGTGTCTGACTCATTTGGCTGGTACCTTGGTAAAGGTTTAATAGGGCAGGTTCTGGAAATACCTGAAGACACTGGTGGCTGGAAATAGCTACAGCTATAAAGCTCAATTGGCACCAGGGAGGCCAGCTGCCAGAAGTCCCCAGACTCTCCTCCCTGATTCCAATTTTCTTTTAGTGTTTCCTATTGTCAGAATTCATTAGGAAGTCAACTACCAAAGGGATCTGGGAAATGTAGTTTAAAAATATCTTTATTTGAACTTTACCTAGCATAGTATAGAAGAATCTAAGAGGTCATACATGTATTATGGGCATCTTTCATCTTGTCCCATCAGTGGACTGGCTTATTTGTGAAGCTAATAGTGGGTGGGCATTGTGGTAAGGCTGTGTGTGATGTGTGAAAGCCTTCTGCCCAGATGCATTCACTTTTCTTTTTTTCCTTGTTAAATCCATGGTCTTAAGTTATTCAGCCTCAAGGTGTTTCAGTTTCATCTTACATAAAATGAGGAAATATTTACTCATAACCTTGTGTGCTGAGGATAATGACTAAACAATATAAGTGAGTTTAAAGTGTTTGTTATTGTGATTGGTAGATGGAAAAAACTCTTACAGGGTCATTAATCAAAAAAAATAAATAACATAACAAACTTCTCTACAATTTTCTTGTTACAGATACCCTTTTAGGTTGGTAAATGTTATTCTGTTTTATCTTATTAAATTATTTCAAAGCTACAGCAATTTATCCTTAAACCCCAAGCAAAGCAGAGAAGTATTACAATTCAGACTGAAATCAATTATTGGTTATTGTGATTTATTTCTCTGAAATTTCCAAGTCTTTAAAAAACTGGTTGTATTTTGGATACTAAAAGTGTTTTTGTACTTTTAATTTATTTTTAAAAGCTTTCAATCATTACTCACACATGTTCAATAATGAGAAGCCATTTGTGAAAAAGCTTTGCTGGCTTGGCTTTAAAGTGTATATGAATATAATATCATTATTTGGGAAGAAACTAGTCTATAAAAGCAAATGTTTCCTAAAGCCCTACCTAAGCATAGCAGCTACTCTTATGAAGTGCTTTAAGTAGAATTGCCTTTAAGGCATTTGCTTAAGCTCACCCATGATCATGAACTTCAATACATTCTCTTGGTGAAGATGCTGCAAGCGGGCCGAGATGGAGGATATCCACAATATTCCATTCACAGTTGACATGGCATTGTTCTTATCTTTTCTGAATTTACATGCAGACAAACATTCTCTTCTCCCTCTTTCTAGAGGAGCTGGTCAAGGAAGGACTGAAGGATTGAATCTGGAATTTTGGTTACAGTTGCCCGGGGCAACAGTGTTGCAAAAACAGGTGCTGGTCATCCAATATCCTCTCTGGATGACCCTATCATCTGGTTAGGAAGGCCTGAGAGTTCATTTAGTTTGAAAATCCAGAAATTGGGTAAGCTAGTATAGTTGCTGGCAGAAAGGCTTGTTCTTGAGTGAAATAAATGTTCTTGTGTTTCTAATAGTTTTGAATTGTGTCTGAGTCCAAACTGGATACAAGAAAGTATCCAGTTTTCACAGCATAGGATCTCTTGGACATTTGAGAATTATTTGGAGCTAGTTATGTTGTAGGACTGCCCAATGCTCTAACTCCAGGTGAAAGAAACTATGTTATTGCTCTTATGTTTCCTCATGCTGCATATGACTGGAGGCACTGTGAAAACTTGAGATGTGATGAGCCAGAGAAGTGGCCAAGATGTGCTGGGATGATAAACTGTGGTACAAGCAACTTTCTAATCTAATCATGGGTTTTTATACCTGGATATATGTTCATGTAAATATATAATACTTAACAATATATATTTACATGTTATGTAGGCAAAGATCATGTTCAGCATGATCCTCATCCTTCTGCAATAATGGATAAAATTAGATTTTTTGGGGGGAAGATACTAGTAATTACTAAGAACATGGGTACAGAAATATATACAATGTACATAATCAGATTATGTAAATCTTATAACACTGCAGGGTTTCTGTCTATATAACCCAACCTTGTGCCCCAAGGAATGGAGCTGGCTGTCTATAAACTGAGACCTCTGAAACCAATAAACTTTTTCTCCTGTAATTGCTCTTGTCAGGTCTTTTAGTCACAGTGACAAAAAAGGCTGACTAAAACATTGATTCTCTGCATTGAGAAAGTTCACCTTTGTCCTTTGGCCTTTGGCCATGCCTCCATCTTTTTTTTTTTTTCTTTTTTGTAGGAGGATAGAATCCAGGGCCTTTTGTGTGTTAGATAAGCACTCTAACACAGAGCTACACCCCCAGTTCTTATACTTTTAAGACTACTTCTTTGCACCCTTCTATCTTAGAGTTAACCTTTTATGGTTGTTCAGACCTTCAATTTCTATCATAAAAATTCCCACAGATGCGGATGGTACATCTTCTGCTAGCAACAGTCCCAACGTCTTTAGTATCCCAGTGTTGTCTGCATGAAGGTCAGACTGGGGGCCCTTCAAGATTGTCATGGAAGGACTCAGGTATCTATCCACAAAGATAAACATCAATAACTTTGCTTGTGTTGAGAAACAGCCAGGGTCCCACAGAGAACTATGACTCTTTCTTTTAACTTGACTACTTAAAGGGTAAAATCAGTCAACTATGATTCCTTAAACACACCATACCCACCCTTGTAGCATGGATTTTGGGGCTTGCTGTCCTCAATTCCCAGACACTCAGCACTTAATATTTAAACTACAAGCTAACCAAGGAATGTCTCCATCCCTCTTACTTTCTAAAATCAAGTACATTCTTCCAAAAAATTATAATTTACTTATTTACTGGGTTGATTGTCTCTCTCCCTCCATTGAGTTGAAAGTTCACATGAGCTCCCTTTTTAAATCTTTTTGGTGGTTTTGTTTTCTGCTGTATCCCCGAGTACCCAAAGCAGTGTTGACAAGACACAACACTTCCCCATAAGGCACATGGAAAGAGAAGAGTAGTTGATATGGACTCTCCAGCGCAATTTGTCTTCCTCATATCTATCTCAGGTAGCAGAGAAAATTTTAGACATTCCAAGTTTATCCCAGATCCTGTGGAGGAAGTTGAGGTAGCTTTCTAGAACCTCTTTCATGAAAAAACAATGATGCCTTGCATAAACGTTTGTGGAATGCCTCTTTGTACAAACACTGCAGCCCTGAGGAAGATGAGCAGATACCCACACCTGAACATCAGCCTTTTCTTTCAAGGAGTCTAGAAACTGATAGATGGGCACTGAAATGGACTAGTGATTGGATGTGGTCATTCTTTTTCCCCAAACCTCATTGAAAATGATTAGTGAAAATAGAATATACAGGTCAAAAAGTTGCTGAGCACGTTTCACCTGGAGTTCTAACCAGAAGTCATCAGAATGTTGATAAATCTTAATGTCATCAATTAAAATTATTGTGAATAGATAATCTCTTAAGATTTTATTTATTTTTTGCCTTCTATTTTAAAAAGTAGTTTCTTGAGTATAGTATTTTCAGGACATTTCCGAGATTTCCAATATTTTAAAAATGTGCATTTTACCTCATTAGAAATTTTCTGTATGTCAACTTCTAGACTTCACGTCACAGAATAAGAGACAGCAATTAAAAACAACATGCATTTTGGTATTTCACTAGTTTATATTATAGCATAAAATATATCATTATGGGGGTGATAAGAATTTTTCACATTATATATTTTTACATATGTGTTATGTTTTCTAATCATAGGCATGGATGGATTCACTAGTCTCTATTAAGCATTATGATTATTTCTGTATTAAATCCTATACACTTAAGTTTTGACATTTCCTTTTGAATTGTGTATGTTCCATTTGCATTTACAGTTTACAGAACTGTAATAGAGTTCAGCAAAATAAAGACTTAAATTTTCATTACTTTCAGGCATTTTTAGTTTAAAGCATGCATGATTTTCTAAACTACTTTTTCCTACCTCAGCTACTTTCCTGTCTTGACCAAATAGAGTAAATTATGTGGCCAGTCATGAAAATTGCTTGACCTTCTTTGGAAAACTGTCTGAGAAAATACATGCACATATATTTTGGGCAAGTTATTAAACCTGACAGTAAAAACAAAATATTATTTCTAAACAAATACCTTAGTGCACTGCCATCTATATGCTACTCCAAAACACACCTATTTGTGAGACTTTCTATTTTCTATGCTTCAAATTACTCTAAAATTACAGTCTATACAACTGATTATCAGATGGAAACATTGAAACAGAGATAAAACACCTTTCAGACTCCTCCAAACCTGATGAACCAAGAGTTTTTCCTCTGCTCTTGAATCTGTCATTTCTCTTAGATTAAACAGCTAAATTGAGCCACCTGTGAGGGAAACAATGTGATTTACTTCCAGTAAAGGTAATTCCCGTTCTGACAACCCTAGTCTAAAAGCAGAAACCTCTTAGGGCACTTCCTTCAGCTAAATAATTTCTGAATGGCTCTTTATTTTCAGAAAGGCACCTCACCTCTGAGCATTTGGGATTATCGGTGCGTTTTAAGGGTCCACTTGGATGTAGTACAATTTCAGTTGCTGTTAAATTTCAATTAAGCAGATATTGTCCTTGTGTGCTGGAAATGTCCTATCATTGTTATGGTAGCTGCTAATGGGTAATTTCCGTGCTCCATCCATGGTGTGCTGTAGAGGAAAACATGGGCAGACTAACACACTCGAGAACTGGGGAAGTTAAAAATGGAGGCTCCCCACACCATGAATAAATAAAAGGGTTAAAATATCTGTAAAGGACATCCTATTTGCAGATACACCCAAATTCAAACAAAGGGTTGATAAAGGTAATTTTGTAAAATAAAGTTGTTTGAGAAAAAATGATGTAGGAAGACAGTTTATTAAATGTATTATTTGAGTTATCAGAGTCTATTAAATAAACATTTCTAAATTAACTGAAGTCTTTGTTTAAATTGAGAATACTCTTTTGAATGAATGCACTTTGGTTGATTGCCATTTGGGTTTGTTCTTTCAAATCATTTATAACATGGTGCATATGTTGTTCTGTATTTTGGTATATAGAGTGATTTAATAAGACCTTAAAATTAAATATTAATTATTGTCAGTATAGTTTGTATAATCAGAAACACCTGTATGTACATCTACGTATGTGCATATAATTCGCATGGTAATATCCTCCCTGTACTATTTAAAGAGAGAGACATAAAAACATGTCTGTGGTAAAGAATGTATTCACCCAGGCAAGTGTCAGGACAATTTAGGGGTGTTAAATTGGCTAGAAGGAACTTTGGCCTCCTGATTTCAGCCCTATTACTAAGTTTTCTCGTATTCTCTCATTGTTAAATCAAAATTATGTTGCTTATTCTCGGATTTCAGGATGTACTAAAGTGCCTAGTATGTATTCTCATATATGTTTCATAATCCTCAAAATAACACAAGTGGGCATTAAGCATCTTCTTTTTACACAATTTAAGGAAATAACACAAATATTAACACTTTCATGTGTATGTACCTTCCGTTCAACTATATAGATGTCCAATGATGAAAGAATGCTTAATAAATTATGCTAGATGTGAACTTTCACAAGCACTAAAATGATGCTTCCATAGAACTTCCATAAATGTAAGACAATGCTGTTGTTTCATTTAAAAAAGTACTATATCAAAATATTTGTTGAGAATTGTCTCAGTCATGCTAAATCATTTAAATAGAAAATAATAGGATCTCATTTAATTGTTTATTGTGGTCATCTCTAATTGCTGATATTTTCCTGCCATTTTTGTGTTTTCTAATATTTCTCCATGATCATTCATCATCTTATCATTAAATAAAAACTGTAAAAATAAACTTTATCTGTTTTTGAAATACTTACTGAGTTCCTAAGGATTTTGTACTGTTTAGTTACCTAGGGATGAGGATGAGGCATGAGACTGGGAGAGAGCTGTACAATCATTCTTAGGTTCCAACAACAACTCCCACCTGCTCCATGGTGTTCTCAAGCTAGCACTCTATCAGCATATGGATTTTATAGCTTTATTGACATTTCTAAGACACTGTGAGGCAAGCTGTAAGCTCGTTCTATAAGCCATCAGTCCCTCTGCTCTTCACTCCTTGGACTTTGATTGAGCTATTGAATATTTCTTATTTGTGGCCAGGTCCTGTCAGTGCTCTCTATCCTCTGAAGAATTCAAATGCCCAGCCATCTGCACTTTCCTCAACTTTTGCAAAACTATCTACTTCTGTGAAGAGGTCAATTCTGCAGACATTAACAATTCTGAAACTGTCTTTCTCCTCACCTCATACCTTGCTTCATGCTGTTTCCCTCTCTAAAACCTTTCCTATCTGTTTATAAAGTGGACATTTTCTGAAGTCCCAACCATGTGTAGATCCTAGACCTCCAGCTGAAGTTGAAAAACTGAGGAAGGCAGTCTTCCAAGATATGATATGAGGATGTTACTCAAATAGGATATTGGCCAAATGGAAACAGTGCTCCGGGAAATAGAAGAAAGGATGACTAATCTTTCTAAAGAAGCTTGACCAGGACTAATATGGGGCTGGTGAGGATTTAAAATTAGCCTTAAAGATTTAAGATTGAAATAAATGAAAAAAAAAACACACACAAAAGGCATTATCAACAGAGGAAACCATATTCAAAGAGCAGTAGGTGACGGAGCGTGGAGCATACAGAAAGAAAAATGCCCCATTGAATATTTCAAGAAAAAATGGTGCCTGTGAAGGAAATGACTTCAACGTAATCAAGAAGGTTAGTCCTCAGACTGGAGGTCATTGAGTGTTTGCTTAGGATAAGACTTCTCAATGGAAGGCAGAGGTATGCTGGTGATTCTGATAGCATCAATTTAATGGAGAATGTAAAAGTGTCCCCACATGAGCATACAAATTTTCAACATCACTTATCACTAGGGAAATGAAAGTTAAAGTTATGATGAGGTGCCACCTCACATCCGTTAGGGTGGCTGCAATAAAACTAAAATAAATAAAAAAATAGAAACTAAGTATTAGTGAGAATATGGAGAAATTTTGAAATATTACATATTTGTGTTGAAATGTAAAATCATACAGCTGCCATAGAAAACAGTATAAAAGTTCCTCAAAAAATTACTAATAGAATTACTATATGATCCAGCCATTCTATTCTGGGTAAATACTTGAAAGAAAGGAAAGGTATAACTTGAGAGTATTTGTACACCCACATTTGTGCAGCATTATTCACAATATTCAAAAGGGGACAGCAACTTAAATGTGCACAGGAGGATGAATGGATAAACAACATGGAATATTCTACAGCCTTAAAGAGGGAGGAAATTCTGACACATATTACAACATGGATGGATCTCAAGGACATTATGTTAAATGAAATTAGCCAGACACTAATGAATAAATATAGTATGATTCCACTAATATGAAGGACTTAGAGTAGTCAGATTTATAGGGACAAAAAGTAATGGTGATTTCCAAGATCCGTGAAAAGGAAAGAATTTGGAGTTGCTTAATGAGTTCAGAGTTTCATTTTGGCAAGATAAAAATGGAGTTCTGGAGATGGATATTATTGATGATAGCCAAACTATGTGAATGTAATTAACATTACTGAATAGCACACTTTAAAATGGTTAAAATGGTAAATTCTCTGCTATGTGTATTGTGGTGGTTTAGAGATGAGGTGTTCTACAAAAGCCCATATGTGAGACAATGCAAAAAAATTCAGAGATAAAATGATTAGACTCTGAGAGGATTAAGTCAATCAGTGAATTAATCCTCTGATGGAGATTAACTGAGTGGTTAACTGAAGGCAGGTAGAGTGTGGCTAAATGAGGTGGACATTTTGGGGGCATGGCTTTGGGGTATTATATTTTGTATCTGGCCAGCTTAACCTCTCTCTGCTTTCTGATTGTGTCCTGAGCCACTTTCCTCCACCTACTCCTCAAGCCCCAAAGAATGGAGCTAGCTGTCTTTGGACTGAGACCTTTGAAGCCATGAGCCACAAAATAAACTTTCCCTCCTTAAAATCATTCTTGGTTAGGTCTTTTGGTCATAGCAGTGAAAAATCTGACTAAAATGTGTTTTACCACAAATAAAAAATGTGTCTCCACATTTAAATAAATATAGACACATTATATAATAACATGCCAATGTTCCTGAATATTAGTGCAAAAATTGGAAATATACAGAAATTTGTACCAGCCATCTCTCTGTTCCCAAAACCTCTAGTGTCATTCCTTGAATCCTATTCAATATCAGATTTTATTAGTTACAGCTTTGAGAAATTCTATTAAGGGACATAGGCTTTCTCCCTTGCCAGTTGGGCACTTGTGATGGATTTTAAGCATGGAAATGACAGGATCAGGATGGGATTTTTTTTTAAAGGGAGGAGAATGAATAGGAGGAAGATATTGCTGGAAACTAGTTAGGAATGGAGCAAAGAAACAAAGATGGAAACATAATCCATGTGCTTCTGGAGTAGCAAGAAGGCCACAGTAGTTGATGTGCAGAGAGAATGAATGAGAAAGTAGAAAATTAAGCTGTAGAGGAAGTTAGGGACCAGTATATAGAGATAGTTGAAAATCATATTTAAGAACTTCAGATTTTATTCTAAATATGATAGAAGGCACTTGGAGATGGAGGAGATCATTTTTTTTTTCTGTCTCCACATTTGGAGTATTTTGTACCCCAATACCCAATTATAGTTCAAGTTGATGTGACTCACTAAATTTCTCTCACATTTGTGTATTTCCAACAACCAGCATGTCTTGCCAAGAATATTGTCATAGCATAATCATGATAACTTCTAATTAATTATTCATTCTCCAGCAAAAAGTTATTGTATTCGAAATCTCTCAGAGGTTCCCTGTTGCTGTTAGACTGAAGTCTGCATCTTTTTCAGAGCCTAAAACTCGGTCTGCCTTGGCTCTTTCTCTTCCGTGTCTTGTCTCCTCTTCATGTGCTTCAACCACATTGAACTTATTTCTGTTCAAGGATGATTACTTCTTGTCACAAGGACATTTTTTCCTTTACTTCCTCTTCCTCTAATATTGTCCCAACACATCTTTCAAACCTCAGATTGGATGTCTTATCCTCAGAAAAATGTCTTGGATCCTCAAGACAGACCCAGACTCCTGCATTACACATTCAGAGCACTCTGTACCACATTTTTATGCTAACCAGAATTAGCGTTAGTTGGATAACTATATTTTAAATTGGTTTTAGTGCCTATCTTCCCTGCTACATTCCAAGCTTCACAAGCAGAGCACAGGGACTAGGTTCATCTCCAGCATTGTATTCTCAGTGCCTACAACAGAGTTTGGTGCTTGGCAGGCCCTTGATAAATACCTATTGAATGAATGAATATCTCAGCAAATATGCCACTGCATCCTGATATCACTTCTGCCACTAGCACATAGTGCCAGATTGTTTTGTCTTCTTCTACTTCATCAAAAATTCAGTTTATCAATGGAAATGACTTCTTGTAATTTCTATTATACTTAGCACCAGGGTGGTAGGACTTGATGGACTATCAGAGGAGTCAGATCACCTGGTTAGACCTATACCAACTGGCCATAGAATCTGGTTACTATTTAAAACAGAATGAATGAATGAAGGACAATGCAATCTTTTAGAACTTACTTAGGCATTTGATATCCTGTCTCTCAGTCTCAAAGCCTTCCCTTCCTTCAGACATTCCTACCTAATTGCTGATTCTCCACCTACAATGTAGTTTTACATCTTCAATATGGGCATCTCTCAGAGGTTTTTTCTCATACCTCTCTTCTCTCTTCCTCTCAGGATTTGAAACGCTGGCACTAAATATGTGGGTGGCCCTAAAGTTGTTTGGTGATTCCTATTCTGTTTACTGAGGTCAAGAAATTTTCTACTTGTCTGTCTTCAGTGATGTGAAGTTCATCCTATCTAGCTGCTTCTCCTCACAGTACCATATCCACAAATATAAAATAGAACATAGTAACAACTTAGGGGTCATCTATGACTTTTTCCCCTTTTTTGCTTATATTCCTTAACTTCTCTTTCATCTATTTTGCCAGGTTCCATGAAACTCATCGAATTGTTTGAGTAAAGCAGTCTTCATACACATTTTGAGTTAAGCTGAAGGTTTCTCAGCCCATAGTGAAACTGTAACCTAACTTGATGTGAAAACAGACTGTAACCTATTATAAACAAATAGCTAAGTCTCAGCCAGTCACAAGTGACCAACTGTTGAAAACCATGTTAAAACAGGCAGAAGTCATAACCCATCAGGATTATCTGTGTAGCTAGGTTTTATTGTTTGTTTGTTTGTTTTGTTTTGTTGTACATTACTTTCTTTTCTCTGACTTATATATAAACTGGGTCAATGGAGCAATCTGAAACATTTCTTGTGGGGACTGCTGACAATTTTAGAATCACAAATACAGATAATTAAGATATGTAAAACAAGATTTATTATTAATTTGTTTTTAACACACCTAAAGGAAAGTCCTCTTTAGTTGTCTCAGAAGTTCCTAAGGTGTGTTTCATACAGATTTTCCTACTTCCTATATTTCCCCTTCCTAAATGATGTTTAAAAGTTCTTTCTAGTTTAAGTTTCTTAAAGAGCAGTTCTAGTTCTAAGAAGAGTATTGTTGAAAACAGTAATTCTTGGAAATTGATAACATTATTGAATACATAAATATTCGATACTATGCTAAGGTCTTTGCATGATTTTAGTCCCTAGTGCAATAATCCCAGGAAGCAGCTATTTTTTTTATCTGCAATTAAAAATGAGGAAAACTATGCACATTTAGTTCAAGTACTTTCCCAAAGTCATGTAGTCTCTAAATGGTAGAGCTAACAAACACTGAAACCTCAGGATTCCAGCTTTAGCATCATGTTTTAGCTAATAAGAGCCTGCTGGAGACTCCCTCTCCTTCATTTAAAGTCCTTCAGTGGCTCTGTACTCCTACTCCCATCAAATTAAAATAGACACTTCAGGAATTTGTATACAATGGCTCCAACCCACTCTCACGCATCTGGTGTCCTGCTTTGTCTTCACTTGAACACTGTATACCAGATAAGCTGAACTACTTAGCGGACCCAAAAATGCTTTATTGCCTCTGAGTAATTATTTTTACACTTTTTAAGTGCCCAACTACAAGGCATCTGTCTTCCTATCTCAGTTCTTTTCATCTTTCAAAGCCAAACCGGTGTGGTGGCACACATCTGTAATCCTTACACTTTGGGAGGCTGAGACAGGAGAATCGCTAGTTCAAAGCCAGCCTCAACAATGGCAAGGCGCTAAGCAACTCAGCGAGACCCTGTCTCTACATAAAACACAAAAAATAGGGCTGAGGATGTGGCTCAGTGATCGACTGCGCGAGTTCAATCCCCAGTACCAAAAAAAAAAAAAAAAAAAAAAAAAAAAAAAAACCAAACGACTCAATAGTACCTTTGAAACTTTCCCTGTTCTCCCTACGTTCCTGGCCTTAGTCAAGCCCTCATAGCAAGCATTACTTTCTAAATTATTAAAACAAATACTTACTCCATCTTGCATGATCTCTCTCACTATGTAATAATCTCCTGGAATCAAGCAGTGCTGTTTTTGTTTTTGCAACCCTGTGATCCTCAGCACAGTGCATGACGCACAGAAGTATGTATGGAATTATCAGAATTCCCTAATTACATTCACATAGATGCAGTTGTGGGTCATGAAAGTTCTCCCATCAATGCACAGGGTCACTGCACTCTCCCCTCCCCTTCTCCTCAGCTCCGATGCCAAAAATGTTTTTATTTGGCCTCTGAGGAATCTGTTTTGAAGCAATCTGTTTCACTGTTACAAATTTTAGGAGTCAAGTAGCCTTATTAAATTGGTAAGCAGATGATTAATCGTGTCAAAAATGATACCTGATTTTGAAACTTACATGCATTGAATGAAATATACCCTTTTCTAATGAACATGAAACTACCTTAAGGGTAAAAATAATCCTTCTCCTTCACCATCCAAATCATGACCTTACGCAATAAAGCAATCACTGCTTAAAGGGGTGAATGAAATGTGAATGATCGGAACTTTTAAAACTTGCAGAGTCTTGCTTTATACATTAAGGCTTAAAGAGTTATGACGTGATGCAAGCAAAGAGCCTGCTCAGTGTAGGGGTTCAAAATTCTGAAAAATGACTTGTTGCCTAGTAGAAAGGTCCTATAATTCATGAGCAGATTTCAGCAGCTAATGCAGTTTGTGATACTTTATAATCCTTACACATTCCAGAGCCCCAGCTCTCTGAAGGTTAGACCTAAGGGATACACTTCAGAAAAGTTACATAAACAACTATGAACCTTAGGCAGGGAAAATGTACACTTTGAACATGTTGAAACTCTCCATATTAAGTCAGTTTAGCACTTTGATTAAAGAGTTTAATCAATCACCATCCTAAGCTGTTTATTAATCACTTTATCAAGCAGTTGATGCATTGCCGGTTTTAATAGAATCCATTTATTTTGATTTCTACCTACTTCATCTTTCCAAAGGGCTTTTCGAATCAGCAGTGATAAAAAGAAGAGGGAGAGGGAAAAGGAGAGAAAAAAAGAGAGTGGGAGAGGGTGGTTGCATCTAAAACCTGGCAAGAAATCTCTCACCGCACCTAAACATACTTTATTATCAACGCCCTACGACGACTTAGCCAATTTATTACAGGTAAAAAAAGCACTCTGGAGAGTGGCTGTTTGGGTGAACCACACGGTTTAGCTCAGATAAACACAGGCCATTCGTTTGCTTTCACACCTGACACCCTCATGATATACGATCCTAATAAGATTAATCTCCACCCACCCCCAAGCCCCTCTTTGTTCCAACCTATTTGTGATCTTCCACTTTTCTTCATGGACATTTTCCCCACCTTGGGTTACAATTTGTGGTTAGAGTTAAAGCCCTCGTTTCCTCGCTACAAGGAAAACAAGATTTTTGGGAAGAAAACATTTGTTACGTGGCTTAAATTTTACTCAGAGGCTTTTATGTTCTTATGCCTTTAGCATAAAAGGAAGTGAGACTTGGAAGATATCCACACAGCCAAACACTTCAGGTCTGAAAGCTGGATCATAAATACCACGTGAGCTTCAGTGTCCCGAGCACTGCTCCTGTTCTCAGCCAGCTCTTCTCACATGATGCCTCGAGGGTAGAGCGGATAGTGGTATCTGCCTTCCTGGTTATTCTTATTGGGTTATTTCATAGACACAACTTATATCACACAGATAAACATTTTAACTATTTTATTTTTCTCTAATTTAAACGACACTACAAAAATATTTTTCCTCTACATATTCTCAAAGAAGAAAATCTTGCTATAGGGGATGTTGCCTTGTAGGATTAATATTGTTGGCTGGTAGTGATAATTGACAACATTTGATGCATCTGTTTACATCACTGCCCATGTCTCCTTCATATTGTTCCCTAATAGCCGGACGTATTATGATCCCTGTGTTTTGGAGTTCTGTTTTCCAGTATAGTATCCACTAGAGGGATGTGGCAATTGAACACTTGAAATGTAGCTGATTCAAATCAAGAGGTGATATTACAGAAGATGAAGGACATTGATTGGATTTAAAACCCAACAAATGACTCTACACTGAGGATATTGTATGGGCATCTTTACATCATCTTTTACCATCATCAGAAACTATAAGAGTCTTGCAAGTGTTGTGTTCTCCTGACATTTAATGCTCAGACATTACACTGGGTGGCTAGGGTATAGAGATAAACAGAACAATTCCTGGTCTCATGGGGCTATGGTCCAGACGAGGGGAGAAACAAACAGTTTGAAAGTGCTCTGTGGTACTTAAAATGATAAAGCAATGCGCAAGGACCAGAGAACAGAGAATCAAATTTTGGAGGGATGGAGGATATGGAGGATACGGGGGTTTCTAGTAGAGAAGATACTTAAGCAAAAGAGTAAATGATCCATTGTAAGAATAACTGTACATTACCTTGCATACTAGTGGAGACAGATGGGGGCTTGTGGGGGTGGAGGAATTGGAAGGAGGAGGATAGCTCTTCTGGGGGAGGCTCAGCTTAGGCAGAGACATTCAGGTAGGAAAGCATCATGGGATATGAAGGGAATGACAGCAAACAGCTGAAGACTTAGGAAGGGCTTCCTCATGGGAAGCTCTGAGTGTCACATGAAGGATTTAACCCTCTTGCCTGTAGCCTAGGAGAAATCATTGCCAAATTATAACTGGAGAATTGCAGTCAGATTTGCATTTAAGATCTGTCACTCTGGTGGGAATATATGAAGGATGAATTTGAGGTGGACAGATTGGAGGAAAGCCCATATAAACTCTGGCACCTGTCTATGTGAGGAATAACAAGGATTTAAAATGAGACTCCAGATTCAAGGCATGAGTGGAAAGTGGGATCAAGACAAACCAGCCACTGACTGCACGTGGGGATCCATAAAGAATGCTGGGTTGGGTAGCTCACACCGGGATCAGAAAAGTGGAAGCAGGTATAAGAGAAAGGATGACCATTGCAGTTTTTGCTACACTGACCTTGAAATTGCTGCAGGCAGCCAGAAGCCTCGTAGAGTCACTTGGTGGCTGGATATTTCAGTCTGCAGATGGAAAGCCAGTCTCTATGTGGAAAGAGGGATGCAGGAGTCCATCATACATCAGAGGTGTATAAGGTTTTGAGAAGGATGGAAAATTTGACCACAAGAAGGAAGGACCAAGAGCCACACCCTTAGTTACGGCTGATTAATAGAGCAGATGGGAAATCTGGCCAGATGACAAGTAAGGTAGCTTTTGGTTTTGGCAAGGAGGACTTTAGGTGTCCATAGGCAGACTGTAGGGCATTGGTAAGTCATGTAGGTGTGTAAGTAAAGAACTTGAAAGAAAGTCATTGAGAAGAAAAGGATAGAATTTGATAGCAGCTGGAAAGGGAGATTTTTAAATATATATTTATTTATTTTGTAATGAGCCAGAGGCTTAAGAAAGTATAGAGCTGGGAGGTAGTTTCTAATAGGCCAATCTCCTGGAGGAAAGAAAAGGGTGGAGGTCAAAGCAACCAATTGGGTATTTGGCTTTGAATGGGCCAGATCTCTTTGGCTGAGACAAAGCAAAGGAGGTGGAGGTAGCTATGTGTGTTTGTAGACAGGAAAGAAAATCATTGACGAAAAAGGTAAGATTGTTCACTATGAAATGAGGGAGCTTGATGATACTAGAGAAAGTCCTCATCATGTCCTGATCAGCGTGAAAGCGGGAGTGGTAACTGATCAAAACCAAATTCTATATATGTACTATGACTTGAAATGCATTTAAATAAATAAATTTATTAATTTAAAAAAACAACAACAAAAAAACAAGTTCAGCAAGTGTGGATGGTGCTAAAACAGGCTGAATGGTGGCTCTTAGAGCTCAAAAGTATAGCTATAAGAGGAGTAAGAACAAAACATAACACAGCCTCAGGTGTGTCTGGATGGGTGGTTTAAGTTGAAGATTGGGGCTGCAGGAGAATAAAAGGCAGTGGAAAAATAGTGATTTTGATGAGTGAATCTCAGCTAGGACAGAAAAGAAGAAAAGTCAGATATTGCCTATTGAACAGAAGTAATTGAAGGGAGAGAGAGAAAGGGGGTTCCAATAATTTCGAAGATCAAATTGTGTTCATTTTTTAGATTTGAATATCCATTATTGGTTACTCTCGGTCTAGTTTTCTAAACAAAAAATCAAAATAGAAGAGTTATATATCATTGAGTTGTGGCAATCCTAAGTATAAGGATTGTGGAATTTGCTTTTTTGTATACCTAGTAAGACAAACAGGTATGAAATAAACATGAACATGGCGAAATCTAGACCTGTGTCTTTAGCAGTCTAGTCTGAGAGTCCAAGCAGGTCATACTCCTACAGATAGAAATGAGGAGAAATGTGCATATAAATATGAAAAATGCTATGGTAATTTTATTGCTCAAATGTCATTTGAATCGGTTATTTTCTACTACTACCTTAGATTTGACCTTTGCTATTTCCAGGACTTGGGAAAGGCAATTGACCTCTGTGAGACTCTCCAGGACCCTCAGAAGTAAGGTGACAGTTTGTTCTTTGTGACCCTGCAGTATGGAAATGGCCACCACAGTTTCAATTGTCATGGGACACTGATATGTGGACAGCAGTGACTGTGTCTGATTGATACTTGTGCACCCACAGCTACTCTGTCACATAGGCATAAAAGATGCTCAATAAATTCTTGTCAAACAAATGAATGAAAGAATATGAAAAGGAAAAATTGAATTAAGTGATTTATGTAAGCCCTTCAAGCTCAGATGTCTCTGTGAGACACTCATGGAATACTCAAATGGTTTTATGGTGGATCACAGAGATCACATATTTTTTCTTCAATTTAACCATCCTAAATCATCACTGGGAATTTGCAAAAACTCTTAGGGATCAGATGTTAATATAAGAAGACTCAATATCTTTCTCTTCAATTTATTCTCCTTTGTGCTGTCTCTTTCTTCTCCTCCCTCCCTCTTTCATTTTTATCTTTCTCTTTCTGTATTTTTTTTTTTGCTAAGCATATCCCATCTCTGTCAAAATTCACCCCTTGATCAACACATTTTACTCTTCTTCCCCACATAGATCCCACTAAGCCTCATAAAGAGAGAGAAAGCCCACAGCCTCAACCAGTTCTACATCCTCCTCACAGAACAAGAGGCCCAAGATACATGGTCCCTTTCATCAAGTGTAGAAATAGCCCCCATGGTCTCATGAAATGAATTAAGAAGAAAAGTGACTCGTTCCCCTCCCCCACACACCCTTCATAAGACTCAAGGCAGGGAAAAGACAATATAGTTGTCACTAGTCCACAGCATCCCTGCAATCCCACTGGTCATAATTTGGGCAAGGGCTTCCCTCTGGGATTTCTTGATGAGACTTGATTCTGGTGTCTAGAAGAACTCCCTTTTCTCCTAAACTCTGTGGCCATGGCTCCACTCTATGGGAACTTTGTCCTTTTCTTTTCCTCTTGGCCACATCTTACTGCTGAAGAAATTGGCCTCCTTGAGGGCAGCACAGTTTCATAGCTAACTTTTAACCCAAAGTTTGTTTTAAGGTTCTGTTAAAAATTCCAATCATTTCAGACCAGACTTGTGGTTTCTTTTGCAACAAAGTTGTTCTGGAAACATAGTCTAGGAGGTTGCTGATGCTTTTGTTTCCTATTAGTTTTATGCATCAACAGCCACACCCAAAGTTTTTTCTCAATTGTGTTTTATGTGAGTTTTATTTCTTTGCTTTGGTTGTTAAATGTCTCTCTTAATTTACCAATGGTTGCCTTAAAGCAGAAGACCTCAGAAAAATGAGGTCCCATTTTTCTGTCAAGGCCAAGACAGTATTCAAGTGGGAAATCCCACTGGATCTGTCTCCATGAGCTTTTCTTAATCCCTCATTTACTCTTCAGGTTTGAGAAACAGTTGACTTTTCTGATCCTGCAAGTCTCCATATATTTGGGCTCTGTTTCATTTCCTGTCTGCTTATAATGCAGTCAATGTTTTCCAGAGTTCATCTGTTTCATTAAGTACCTTGCCAAAGGCAGCCAGTAACAACCAACACAGAGTGTTAACGTTTTTGTTTTCCAACTTCTCTCCCCCAAGTCACAAGCTTAATAATAAGAGTATGGTTTGCCCTCCAAGTTATAGCAGTGAGGAGTTTTACAAAATATATTGCTACTACCTAACATGGATTTTCAGCCAGTTGTATCCTTTCCCACCAACTTATTCCTAAGCCAGTGTGATAAAATTAAAGAGATTTCTTTGATTGCTCTCTAGATCAAATTGACATATAACATACCAAGGAGGACTAAACAAAATCTGAAGTCTCCATAGATTAATAAAGTAAATGCTGACTGCTTGCTTATATATCTGTCCAGTATGGTCAGTGTAAAGGGCAATCTTCTTCATGTAGCTATTCAGAGGCTAAAAACTCCCCCCATTCAGTAATTTGGCTATTGCCAGCTCATGGCTTCCTAGGAAAAGGAAGATTTATTAGGGAGGATCTCCAATAGTTTGACATGAGGCCCAGAAGTGAGAACATCCCTTTGATCATATTTCATTGACCAGAACTATGTCACATGGTCTCAATTTCACCCCAAGGGAGTCTGGGAAATATAGTTTAAATTGTGTATTTAGAAAGAGGAAACTAGTTTCCTAGTGAGTTTCTGCTGCTCATAGGATTAATCAACTCCTAGCTTTGCTTTAAATAAAGATAGCTGCCACTCCAAAAGTTTTAAAGGTAAAACTTCCTTATTTTTAATTTTTTTAAGTATCACATTATTTGGTTCTCTCATTAAACTCATTTAACTCAACCATCATTTGGCAACTCAATATTTCACTAAATTTTTCTCTGTGACATTGTTGAGCCAAGAGCTAAAAATTTTTAGACGTTGACCACTTCTAATTGTGCTGTCAAGCTATATATCTGTATCTATATCTATATCTATATCTATATCTATATCTATATCTATATCTATATGTATGTAAGGAGCATATGCCATAGGCATGCCTGGACATGCCGGGCATTCACTAAGTTGCTGGCCATAAGGAACAGCAGCCATTGACATGCTTAGTCATGCCTGCTTGCAATCGATAAGGGGCCGCAAGGGGCACCTAACCAAAGGCCTCCTTAGCAATGACTGGTTACAATTGATAGGGAGCACAGCTCCATGCACATGCACAAAGAATATGCCCAGTTGCAATTAAACTGTCTCACTGGACATAACCAATGGACATTGACTTTCACTGGGTATACCAAATCACCAGCTCATACCACCAACTTAGAACTGCATTTAAACTGCTTGTCCTGCCACATTGGGGGTTTTTCTCCAAGGACATCAGTGAGACTGACTGTCTTGCTGTTTGTCCCTGGATCAACTCCACCATTCCCTGACATCCAGCCGTTGGCTGAAGAGAACCACCAGACAAAGATAACGTCTGCTCTTTGGCTAAGAGAAGTTGCTTGGTACCAGAGGTACTTTGGGGCTCATGGTTGCCCTAGGATTGTGTGAATTACTTGTAGTGTTTAGTTGCCCTAGGATAGTGTGACTTACCTATAGTGTTTAATTAGTGTGCACTGAATGCTAGTTGGGGTGCTCCAGCACACTCAACACTTTTTGCATTGATTTTATTTGATGACTGATGTGATTGAATATATGCTTGCATTTAAAGACAGTCTATCTCAGTAATTATTAATTGTGCCGCTCGCAACGATATATATATATATACTGCTATGTCAGAGCTATAAGTTAAAACAAGGATCTGAATTATATATCTTATGATTATTCAGTAATTTATTTACTCACTCATATAACAGATGATTTCCAAGCCCTTGAAATGTGACAGGCTTTGTGCTAAATGTATATGCAACTTTCTTATTCTCCTTATCAGATTTGAGTGATTTGGCCTGTAGATGTTTATTGAGCAGTTAAAAAGTGCTAGGGACCAGGAACCAAAGATAAATGTTACTTTCCATCCTAATAAAGTCATAGTTTAAGTATGTGACTGCCAGATAAATAGGCTTTCATTTTGTGCTTCAGTGCTATATTAGGTCCATAGTTTAGAGACATAGCATAGGAAGGGATGTGGAGATCCACATGTCTCAAGTTTGTAACAATCAAGCCAAGACTTAATAAGCAGTGGGTTTTAACTGAAAAAAGAGAAGAAAAGAATTCAGAGAGAACAATGGGTGTGCAAGCACTGGGGTGAGGCAGACACTGATTAGAGAATAGGAGGTGGTAGGGAGGTGAGATCCTCAAAAGATTGCTGGAAAATGAAGTTACAGAGAAATGGAGAGTTGAGCTAAGAAGATTGATAGGTATTGAGTTAAAGAAGTCAGACTTGAGTCTCAAATTAATGAGGTTTTGAAATATTTTTAAGAATGTAAATGGTCAAGTCAGTCATAGGGAAATTTGGAAATGATATTAATGGGGGTAAAATAGGAACAGATATTTAGTGAGAGTTCTTTCTGTGTCAGGCACTATGGTAAGTGCTTTACATAGAGTTAGTCATATGCTCTTTGCCATAGCTTTTGGAATATGATGGCTTTTTTGTACTCATGTTACAGTTGCAGGACTGAAGTTCAAAGAGCTTCCATAATTCATCAGAGCCCACACATTCATAAGCACTGAAAGTCACAGTAATCACCACCTAAGAATACCAGCAATCGATTGATAGCTACTGCTTATCTTGCATGTATTGGTATGCAAGTCTGTCTTTCTTCTTGAGAAAACCAAGGCTTAATGAGTTATTCTCACCTCTCCACAGAGTTCTCACAACTTCAGGTGGTAAAGATTCCAACCCAGGCCCAGGTCCCTGCACAGCTCAGTCACATACGTTCAACTTTTCCCCTACTCCAAGCCTGCAGTGGTGAAAGAAAAGGACACAGACTAGGAATTGAGAGACTCTCCTCCTTCCACTGTGTCTGGGCGACCACTCACTGACCTGAGCTCTGGACCTTTTACTTCTCTGGTTCCTGTTCTGACCCTCTCTAAGTCAAAGTTGTTAAACGATGTCTGTTGTAAAGTCC
Source organism: Xerus rutilus (assembly GCA_028644305.1). NCBI lineage: Eukaryota > Metazoa > Chordata > Mammalia > Rodentia > Sciuridae > Xerus > Xerus rutilus. The sequence continues at coordinate 121,066,929 of CM053401.1, read as the reverse complement.
TTTTCACTGTGCACTATTCCAGGCTGCCTTTGGAACCTCCGACTTGCCAGAGGAAAGGCTAGTACTCAGCATGTGCATATGGCCAGGGAGGAAAAAGCAAGCTCAGCCAAAATGCTCGCAGTCATCTAACCTCACACCCTCAGCTGCCTTAGCCCATGGCCCTCACAGCCAGGAGCTGAAGGCACGTCTATGTCCTACTGTCCTTTCTGTGTTTTCCTTTCTCTATTATAGGTGGTGAAGGGTGATTGCCTCTGAGCTGTCTTGTCACCCAGGCCTGGTGTCTGCACAGCTGGGTCACCCATCGTCCAACAGTAAATCCTCTTCCAACTGGCTCCCCACTGGTGCGGCACAGTTACAGGGGCCTTGGAGCAGCAGTTCCAGAAATATTAATTATGGCTGAACAAGGCTGCTGAGCATCTCGATTACAGGCTCCCTGGGCGAGGGATCTGTGGCCCAGCTGTGAAAGCCATTTCCAGGCGACTATCAATTGTAAGGAAATGGCCATCCAGCTGAATTGTGGTGGATCCAAAAATGCTAATTAAGCAGGGGACACTGCTGTAAAGCAGCAGCTTGTGGCCTCCCTAGGAACTAGCAGCAGAGGCCTCCAAGAGCTGGAAGTGTGCTTTTGTTGCCTGGTTTTTGTTTTCATTTCATATCCTGCATTCAGGGTAAATAAAGCCCTTCTGATTCCTGCCTGCCTGCCTTCTTCCTTCCTTTTCTTCTTCCTCCATATCTCCCCTTCCCTCCTCCCTCCTCTCTCCCTCTCTCCTTTCTTCTTTCCTTTCATGTTGTTTCAAGCCATCTGTGAAAGATGGCGCCCTGACAACATTCAAGGAGCATCTGAAGGTCTCTGGGATTTCCTGGGAAAGCTCAGAGCTCCAACAGAGCTTCTGTTGAAATCCATTAGAGGCGGTGTTCTGCAGAACTGGGTGCAAATTCGTTTTCTAAGATTGTTCACTCCTGGAGCTAGTATGGTCTTCTAAAATAAACTCAGTCATGCTGGCTCAAGTGGAGAGTAGTTGATGACAAACTCCCTTAATTAGTCTCTGAAATCTCTGAGAGACAGACTCTAATTCCTTTTCAACCTGACAGGAGGGTATAGCACTGGCCCCTCTGTCCTTTCAGGAGGCTGCAGCTTTTCTTGGTTCTGAGTTTCCCCAAGGTCTGCTCCATTCTCAGGCTTCCGTTATAAACTGGCTCCTCTGTTCTTCATTAGAGTAGTCTGCATGGAGCTTTGGGTGGCCGTGTCTGCTCTCCCAACACAGGCATTTCTTCTGTCCTAGCTGGATTAATGGTTAAGAGCACAGACCCTGGTGGCAACCCGCCTAAGTTCCGATCTTTCTTCTGAAGCTTAACCTCTATGTGATCTTGGGAAAGGGCAGTTAACTTCTTTAAACCTCAGTTTGCTTTCCTGTAAAATGGGGATAATAATAATGCCCAACTCCTAGAATTAAATCAATCACTATAAATAGCTGACATTTAGAAAATGCCCCACAAAGGTTGAGTTTAAGTGGCAACTGCCCGCTTTTATCTAACTCCTCTCATCTCTGTGTCTTGTAGATCCAGCTACAAGAATATATGATTGCATCAAGATGACCTAGGGATTGGCTCCTTCTGAGACAGTTGGACACAGGGACCATGAGGAGAAATGGGTCATTTTATAGCATCTACTAAGAAGACAGTGTAAGTTGGTGCAATGATAATGGACATCAATATTATTGTTTTCCTTGTTCTCTACTTGTTTGATGTCACTATCCCTTTACTAACTTCTTTGATTCTTTTATTTATCTTCTTTTATTTTTTAAATTATTTTATTCTTTTATTTATTTATTCACTCAATATATATATATATATATATATATATATATATATATTTTTTTTTTTTTTTTTTTGGTACTGGGGATTGAACTGAGGGGCACTCGACCACTGAGCCACATCCCCAGCCCTATTCTGTGTTTTATGCAGAGACAGGGTCTCACTGAGTTGCTTAGCGCCTCGCCATTGCTGAGGCTGGCTTTGAACTAGTGATTCTCCTGTCTCAGCCTCCCTAAGTGCTGGGATTACAGGCTTGAGCCACCGCGCCCGGCTCACTCAATATATTTTGAAGAAGGGCAGGTAGACAAAGGAAACCAAAGAGAAGGACTGTATTAAACTGTTGGCAACCAGTAAAGCTGCACTGGTTGTAGAATATTGTATTTTGTTTGTTGGTGCAGTACACCTACTCCCTGAGCACAATAAATGATTTGTCTTTTTAAAACATTATTTATAATTGATGCAAAATAATTGTTTAGAAATATTTTCTCTTGCTCCCACCACTCTGGGATTCTCACCAAGACCACCAAAGCTTCACATGATTTAAAACTAAAGAAGTCATGCCTGACAGAGCAGGAGCCTCCAAGATGCTGCCCCAACGCTATGGCCAGCATCTCACATGGAAGTTGGATTTCTACCACCACTCTTATTCTCCTTCCTTCTCGTCCCTACTGCCCATCCAATAGGTTTGTATTGCCTGTTCTCCTCTGAGATTTAGAAACTAATTGGATGAAAAAGAGAAGAAATTGATGTGGCACTTTCAATGACTAGAAGCAACATGTTGGTTTGACACAGGGACAATGACCTACGAAATACTAATCCCTAATTTAGGCTCTGGATGCATTCTTACATGTGCCAGTGTGTACTTCCCTACCTCCATAAGAGCAGTGAGTATTATGCGCCATTAACTATTTATCTATTTATTTGTTTGTTTGTTTATGGTACCAGAGATTAAATCCAGCAGCACTTAACCCTCAGCCCTTTTTTGTATTTTATTTAGAGATAGTGTCTCGCTGAGTTGCTTAGGGCCTTGCCATTGCTTAGGCTGGCTTTGAACTTACTATCCTCCTGCCTTGGCCTCTGGAATCATACAGGCGTGTGCTATCGTACCCAGCACCATTAACATTTTTGAGACACCTGGTGGACAAAAAAATATATTACCTCATAGTTTCAAGTTGCATTTAGTGATTATTAGTAAGGTTGAACATTTTACACACACACACACACACACACACACACTTACACAATTTGTTCCTATGTGTTTTTTCTAATATTTTGTAGTAATTTTTCTATTAAGTTGTACAAAAAAATTTATTAACACAGGAGGAGCTATTATGTTCAGTTAATTGTGCAGAGGATGATGGTGTTTAGAAACTTATAGGGGGAAAAGGGAGACATGGAAGGAGAACTAATAATAAGACTGTTTAAGTTGAAAATTTTCGTGTTGCAAAGTATCTACTTTGGTTTCTTTGCTTGTCTTGGTTATAGGTATAAACTGAGATTCTATCAATATAAACTAGCAGGGACATTTGTAGGATTTCCAGATAATTCATTAAATTAAACTGATTCATTATATTTCAGTTGAAACAGGAGTTTGGAGTGAAAGATGACCTTTGAGAAATTCTTGTAAACATTGTGGAACGGTTTGGTTGTTATGGGTTTCAGACTGTGTAGTATAAAACTTTTAAAAGTTGTTATGCTTCAGTTTTTTCAAGATATATCAACATTATGGAAAATTGACAAAAACAAAATAATTTTTCAATGCAGATTTTGACTTTCTATCTTTTCTTTGGCTTTTGTGTCTCAATCTAATAATCTAGAATTAATATTTTTATTCTTTTCCAGAATACTTCTCTATTAAAATGAACTGTAATTCAAAAAAAAAAAAAAGAAACAGAACAGAAAAGTAACTGAGGAAAAGAGAATGCATTTTTGTTGGAGAATTGAGACTAATTGGATACAAACATAGAATCAGATTAGCTAAAACAAACAGAAGGAGATTTGTCTTATAAGAAGGTCAGAGTTTGATGACTGCCCTTGTGTTGATTCAACAGCTCAGTGATAACCAAGATAAGCATAACTGGCCATTTGGATCATCTTATCATCCCTAATGACTCATGAACACAAGGCTGTTGCTGCAACTCAGGACATCTCATCTTTAGTCCAGCAAAGAGAAAGATAAAGGAATGAAAACACTTTCTTAAGAACCAAGAAGTGGTGTTGTGTCACATGACTATACCTCACTGGAAAGTTTCTAGGGAGAGTGAGTGTTGAGTGGGTCTCTGAAACACTGGGGAAAACAACAGAGACCTCCAAGACAAAAGAGATTTTTAGCATTAGAGATTGGGTGCATTTTTATCATTAAGGAAACATTAGACCAAAAATAGTTTGAGAAGTTCTATGACACCTTGAGATTGATGTAATTCCAGGTGTAATTCCACATCTAAGGCAGCTGGAAATATGAATCCGAGATTGAGAAAGAGGACGAGGTAGAAGGAACAGACCATCACAGAAGGAATTGGGATAGAGACTGAGTTGTAGTCAAGGCTGGTAGTGTGGGATAGCGGAAGGGGTGAGAAGGTCAAAGACGAAAGAGGAAGAAAGTGTTGGAAACTCTTTTATGCCTTTTAAGCTTCTGGAATTAAGTCGTCAAAATTCGATACCAGATTTGAAACTGCACGACTGCATTTTCCAGTACCATGTACTTTATATAGCTTATTAATTCGCAAATAATAGACTCTAGGCACTTTTGCAGTAAGGAGAAAACTTTCAGAGCTCATAAAGCAGCTCTTAGATCAATAGAACACTCCACTCTCTGGAACTATTTTTTTTTTCCCTCTCTCTCTACCTCTTCCCTGGTAACTATTCTGATTATGCATTTAAATAAAAGGACAGTAGAAAAGAATTCCCTGATCCATTTAGCTGCCTTGAGGGATAGGAATATGCAGCAGCAAGTGTGATATGTAAAGTATCTGGTCCTGCGAGGCCTCATGTGTGAAGGTGTATGCGGCTGCCCTCTGCTGAGCCTTTGTACTGGCTTCAAAGCCATAATGCAGCTCAGAGGCCTGTGGGAGTGGTGGCATCTTCCTCCTTTTCACTGAAACTCCAGTGTGGAGGTGCTTTGATAGTTGAGTTGGTGTTTAAAAATGTGGGTTCTGGTCTGAGTGTGTTTTCCATCTCATAGTCTCATATCCCAAATATAAATGGAAAATTCTGTTTACATGAAAATCACAATGGGGAATTTGAGGCTGAGGAAATGTTGAAACTGTCGGCTGTGAGGAGGCTGTGATAATATAAATAGCTAATAGGTATCCAGCATCCACTTTTGTGCTAAGTGCTTTCTATGAATTACCTCCTGCAACCCCCATGAACACTGGATGTGGTGGATGTATAATCGTCAAGTACAAGAGGAGAGACTGGTGCTTAGATATATTAGTGCACAGTGTGTGCTAGCCACGGCAGTAAATATCAATCCACTTTGATCCAAGAGATAGGTGTTGGTAAGAGACAAAGATATAAAGCTTCCTAGGATACTAACCAAAGAAGCACAACAGCCCTGACAGAAGGAGTAAGTGTTTAACTTGACACCAAGTCCAGTGGGTCTGGGTGACAATGTCTTGTTCAAATTTCTATGTAGAATAAGGAAGCCGGTTACTTCCACGCTTCTGTAAGGAAACATGAAAGATTTTGGGTTGAAAAATGTAAGTGGAAAAAAATCATTGCAAATTCAGAAAAATAAAATTTACATAATTTCCAACAATTCCGATTTTGTTACTCAGCTACAGTGGGACCAAGTAATAATGATTTAAAAGCAACATAGTTCTGTGTATAGAACACAATTCAAAAACTGTTGCATAACACTTGTGGAATTTCCTTGGCAAATCTATAGTAATTATATTTTAAGGAGTATTTGTAAACTCTAGTAATTACCTAAACAAAGACAAGCATAAGACACATGAGCTATATTATGATAGAAAAGCAGGTGTGCCATTGAAATAAGGAAAGTGTTTAGAAAGTGTCTTAACATTCTCAGAAGAATTTTCTAAACAGAGCCTCTGCCTCAACCCAGAGCAATATTTTCACTCTAGTGTTTTTGTACAATTTTCCTAAACAAATGGACTTTCTAGAATGAATTTATTATTCTTGTTTCCCCCAGTGCAAACTGGAGGGGACTAGGATCTAGAGAAGACAGTGGTACATAAAAATGAAGACGAAAGAAAAAAAGAAAGCTTCATTTGTTTTCTTTTTAATGTTTGACTAAAATAATGTATTGAATCATGGAACAGTCATGAGCAACCAAAAGCCTGGGGTGTGCATTTGAACTTACATTTTTGAGTTGATTAAAAAAAAAAAAGCAACCTCCTCAGAATGCAAGAACTCAGGTTCCACTGGAGGTCCTAACTTTTCTGGTTGGCCCTTTGAGTTCAGCCATGCTTCACTGAGATTGCATTATGTGCCAGTATGGGGAGGTAGATATAGACACATGGACTTAAGAAGGACCAGAAAGAAAGGATCCACTCATTCTACAAGGGGATGTGGTCATATAAAGATAGTTAAGGAACATCAGTAGGTATCAGAGAAAGACAGCCTTTTTAACAAGTCCATGTTTCCCAGGATCATGAAAATTTCTGGAGACATGACTCTGTGGCCTTGTTCTAAAATGCTCTGGATGATTTTGTTTTGTTTTGCTTTATTTTCTGTTTGGTTTCCCTGTAAAGTGCCCATCCTCCCCAGAGTCTCTGGCTACACATTTCAAGTACTAGCTAATCAGGTTTCAAATCATGTCAAGCTGCCTTAAATCTTATTTAAGATGAAGGTGTTCAGACTAATGGGGTGAGCTAGTAGAAGCGGATGGAAGCCAGTGCCTTTGTATTTGCATTCTTCTCACAGTTGTTCAGTGATCATCTATAAGTCACAAAGCCAGTATTCAGCATTTAGGATTTGTATTTTATTGCTACAGACAGATATTTCCTCTTATGGGCAAAGACAATGTAGCAAAGACTTCCCCAGTGTGAGAGTGTGAGAGGGAGTGTGAGAGGAGGCTGAATTCAGACATCAACTATCCATAGAACACCTACTTGCCTGCTAAATCCATCTGAGCATTGGGGACTTGCTACTGACCAAAATAAGCTAGGCTTTTCTCTCATGAACATAGTTTATTTTTTTATTCTTTCTTTTTTTTTTTATCGGTGTATTATGGTTGTACATAATGATGGGATTTGTTGTTACATATTTGAACATGCACACGATATAATGATAAAATTGGCCACTGTCACTCCCTAATAGTATGTGTTTTTACTAATTTCTTCACTGAGATGGATTTGCTTAAAGCAAATTTGATCTTCCCTGCCCTTCTCACAAGCATGTGAAATGCTTCCCAAGACTTAGGGTCCATGCTCTGGAACACAGTAAAGGAAACATTCACTCTCAATAGCCTGTTGACAACCAGAGCCCATTAAAGAAACTTCTAGAGAAACTGTCACCTGCCTTAAATAGATTATGATCTTGTTACCCAATCTTCAAACTCCCAAATAAGAAAAATAAAGAGGAAAAAAAATCCTCATGATTTCCTCTTGGTCACACCTGCAATGGAAATGTTCAAGAAGTTGGACTTATCTACCTGAAGCCAGGTAGGTCCTTTGTGCCAGCAAATGTATTAGTTCCCTAACTTATAAAACAGGAGAATTAAGATGAAAAAACTATAAGTTCAAATTTTACTTGTAAAATTTATTTACTGTAACCACAGGTAAGTTATTTTGGTGTTGATTTTCCTCACTTATAAAATGGAAGATTTGAATTAAAAGATTTAAATGTTGGAGTCAGGGATGTTTCTAGGAATCTACTGAAAGTTATAGACCCACTGCCCAGAAAAAGGAACACGGCACACACACACACACACACACACACACACACACACACACACACACAATTCTGCACACGATTGCAGAGATTTCATGGAGTTACTAAGCCATTGATAGGCAACGTGCTTAGAAAGTCTTTAAAATCTAACATTGCCTGGAATATTCAGCCATTTTATTCCATTTAAAATAATTTTCATGATTATTTCTTGGATTTCAAATTGATTCTCAAATAGTTAAAATATTGATTCTCTGGGTGGTAGAAAAAATTATTTAGCATATTTAGAAATACTCCCTAACAGAGCAGATCTACAATATTTTGACCAATAATAAAACATTGGGATAATTTTTGTAGTCTTTCCAAATAAAAACATTGACTGAACATGTTCATATATTTTCCTTAAGAAATTATATCACTGTATAGTCACACAAAGAGAACAACTGCATTAAGGATTTAAAGAGTGACATGGAATTATGTGCTTTGGAAGGAGAAGGAATAGAAATTCCTCTGTAGAAGAAGGAAGCCTGAACAAGGCAGATGCCATGTATTTGGTGATATTAAAATAGAATTTTCAAAAGTATGTTTAATAAAACACTAGACCCTTGAGACAGTGAGGAAAAGCATTTTGATGATGAATAAGTTTGAAAAGTTTTGCGAAAATATTATGTACTCATAGAACACATTTCAGATAAGCATCTTAAAGGCTCTGGGAATTCATGATAAAGGAGTCAAATTTAAGACTGTTTAACTTCTATTTTCCATATTTATTTGACAGTGAAATACATTTTTATCCTGTGTCAGCTAATAACATTAGTCTTGCTGAAGACACTTTTGGAAGTATGCATTATGAGATCTCCTAGGGGAAATAAGTAGTTAAGAACTAATTTCCAAAATAAAAGATATGATGAATTGAGTGTGCATCTATTTGGGAAATAAACTGAAAAAATGTATATGATATGTGTGGGAAAATTGGAATTTTCCTACAAGAGCAGAGGGAATTGAGAATGGAGAAATAACATAAGGGGTTATATTCCACTAAGGTGTAAACAAAAGGCATCGTAGGACTTAGGTAAAGGTATATTGGTTGAAAAATGACAGTAATTATAATTATAAAGCGTCTCCCTGTGGATGACTATGGAATGCAAACTTCTCATGGCTGAGAAGACCAAGAAGAGGCACAAAGACTTATCCACATTGTACCAACAAAACTAATGAAGCCATCTGAGAAATTCGCATATCACTAGTGGTGGATCCTGATACATCAGCTCGAGAAAAGACTGGAGACAGCACTGGCTTTAGAAGGTGGCCTGAAGATTCACATGCCAGTGGCTCCACACTGGGCTATGCAAAGTTGAGCTGTCTGTTAAGTCAGGTCATCAAGAGACTTTGTACTGCCCAAGTAGCAGAGTTTGTGGATCATTTTCACCTCTGAGTTCCTGAAAACTCTTAGATAGGGGCTGCCAAAGCAATGTTTGTAACTCAAAGTAGAAAGAGTCATATTGATAGATCATGCTGTTTTTAGCATGTGTGACATGCTTCCTTATGTAGGTCATCTCAGTTTATCTTTATTGTTTTATGAGACAGATTTACTTGTCTCCATTTTATAGAGAAAGCAACTGAGGCCAAGTAGAAGTCCTGGTCTAAGACCATAGAGCATGCTTACAAGATGGTACTGATTTGAACTAGGTTTTCTGACTCTAGTTTTGGAGTAAATTTTGTGGGGTCTGGGGAAAGATGATTGTATTTTTTGCTCAGTTATTTTGTAAACCTCCTAATGGAGAGAGGTGTAGCTTCAACATCAGTATAGCATGCATTTTGATCTCCTTGAAATAAAAATTTATGCTAACTCACTTGTGGATTAAGCAATTGGTCATAGGAATGGGCTGAACGTGCTGGTCCTAAAGATCTTGTGTTGCACCTAAAGAAGCACTAAACCAGTGATGCAAGGAGGTTGTAGGGAATGTCTCAGCAACAGATCAGGGACATTTTAGAATAGAGTTTCAGACTAAATGAAGAAGTCCCATTCTGTATGTTCTCTACCTGGAAGAGATCATTAAAGTCGACTTTATTTGTGCTCATTTCCATTATGGAGTTGTGGAAGGTGGGGCTGGAGATAAATATATCTTTTCAAACTCCTAAGACATTGGACCTGAGGTCTAGGTAGAAGCTAACAGACTTTTGGCTCCAATGAGCCAGTTCTTGTTCTGGAGTTTGAATTAGTGTGAAAGGATTTAACTTTCTCCTTCTCCGACAGTAACCGGACCTATGCTAATAGAATAAGATGGACAATTTAGGCACAAACATGAAGCTCATCCAACATGTTAGGAATGCTATGCAGGATGAAGGGATGATGTGTTACAAATTTGACTTGGATTTCCTACAAGTACACAGATAAAAATGTTTGCTGCACAACTGTAAGGGCACCATACATGATCTGTCCACTGTACAGGGAGACCTTGTTACTGACATAGTCACGACACCATTCTGGAATGGCATGGGACAAATGAAAATGAACCATTTCTTTTCTCCTTTTGTGGCTTTCATCTGGTCACAACAATGACTGGATATCAGATTCCAAGCAATTTCCAGATTCTGTAATATCTCAAACTATTTTAATAGGCTGTTTGGGGTGTGTGCTACTTTTTAATTGCTTACTATCTCTTTGCATTTTTTTTATTATATGGCATAATTGAATGAGTCGAAAATTTACCCCAATATCATGGCATTTAATTAAACTATGTTTTAAAAGTGTCCCCACTGGAAACCAAAAAGCTAAGGAAAACAGCTTATTCCAGAGAATTCTGGTATTAATTTGGTGTGGATAAAAATAAATGTGAATTCAGGAAAGAAATCAGCAAATTATAGAATTCCTGTCTGGATTGAAAGGTAAGTTTTCTGTAGTATCTACTTTATCTGAGAAAGCTTTTGCTTAGAGCAAAACTAGAACTCTTTGAGAAACATTTAAAAGACAACTCGATTTGAGTCCCCTTCTGTCTCTTTTCCCAGATTGATACACGTGACCTCCTACATTTAAAATGAAAAGTCCTCAGACAATCCTAATCACATTGTCAGTCAGATAGTCATCTCCTGAAAGAGACTCCTTCACCTTTAAGGATGCATGTACAATAGTGATATGTAAGCAGCTCAAAGACTCAATACCCCTTTTTTCTGCAAAGCAAGGCTGGGTTAGGAAAAAATCAATATGTTGGAAGTAAAGGTCAGACGAGGAAAAGTGACATGAAACAGAACTAAGGGAACAATATCCTTCATGAAGACTGTTTGAAGTTTCCTTTACCCTTGTGCTGGCTTCAGTGCAAATATATTTTATCCTAGAATAGAAGGCTGTATTCTTGAGAAAAAGTCATATTTTAAATATTTATCTATTCGACAGCATCCTTATTGCATATTATCTTTGTCCTATTGACTAATACTCAAAAAAGAATAGCATGTACTTGAAAGTGCACATTGCATGCGAATTGGAACAGCCAGATTTTTTTTTCTTGTGAGCAATAGGATTCGAACACATATATGCATTTGCCTACCTTTTTGAACAGTTCTCAATTTACTTTCTCAAGTGGGCCAGATGTACTACTATAGCCCTTAAAAGGGTCAGGACCATCTCCTTATTTCCCCACTCTCTATACTTATTGCTTGGGTATAGCTTTAAAGTAGCCCATGAACCCTTTTCACGCTTGCAACACATTTACCCACAATTAACAATCAAGCCGTCTTCCCTTCATTCAGGCGTCCATTCTCCCAGGCCTCATTTTCCCTGCCTCTCTGTTGATCTACCATTGTGCAGAGAGCTGTTTGTGCCATCTCAATCTGCCCCCCTCACCAGCCGCACAAGGATTGGGGGGGAAGAAAGCGCTGGGCATTCAGATGCTGAATAGCAAATTGCTCTTGAGTGTCCTTGCTTCCCCCAGCTCTCCCCCTTCCTCAGGAAGGACAAGGGGGGCGCTGAAAGCAACCATACATTTTGTTCAGGGCTCTTGAAAACAAGCGTTTCACACCTGAAGCCTTTCACAGCAGCCCAGAAGCACCCCTTCAAACCACTTAATTGCCAATTGCTTCAGAGCTCCTTGTACAAGTCCATTATGTCAGCCAGCTCCATGGCGGGGACAAAGTATGTGAAATGAAAGAGTCCTCCTTCTTCCAGGGCCAATGCGGCATTAAATATCCCCAGATCACTGGTTTTCTTGTTGTTAACAGGACGTGATTGGCTCCTCTCGGAGGTATGCATGGAAACCTTCTAGTATTATTTGAAAATGAAAGATGCAATTTTCCGTGTGTTCTATGTCAAAATAGCATACAAATAAAGAGTTATCAGACATATCCAAGAAAGGGATCTTCAGGCACTCATTTGTAGGGCGGGAAGTTGGAGTGGGGGACGGGATGCAATGAGTAGTATCTACAAAACACCTATCCAAACTGGTCCGCATTCTTCTTCTTCTTCTTCTTTTTTTCTCTTTTTTTTTCATTAGGTTAAAAAAAATAAAGTATATGCAAATTCTCAAAGTAAAGAAGCTCTATCCTTGAAGTCTATTGAAACTCACAGTAAGATTATCCACAAGAAGGGAATGCTCACTCTGAATACAATAAAACCAAATGTTTATTCAGGAGAGAAATATTTCAAAGTTGCAGCTGTAGAAATTAATTTTGAAGTGAACTGGCTTTATTGGAGGTGCCCCACCCCCAACCTTCTCTACCCCCAATCTTCAAAATCAGAAACAACATGATCAATTTGATGAAGAACCAGCCCTTAGTAAGCATCTGAGTCATCAGTGAAATGTTCAGAGACCATATGCTTCTAGTAGGCAGTGCTTCTCCTTAATTATTAAGAAAATGAGGAGGTCCAGTTGAAGGAGACATTTTCATCAAATACAATCTGTTCCAAGAGCTGCCAAGTCTGATGATAGAGGAGGCATGGGGTTGATTTGTAGGGATATGTTAGTTTAAGGTATGTTCTTTTTCAGTAAACATAATGGGTTACTGGACTCCCCTGCTATTCTAGCACTTTGAAAACTTGAACCTGATATTGGAGGAGTTTGAATAAAATGTAAGTGCACCTTCCAACTTCTTCATGCAGCTGTGTTCCACTGCCTCAAAAACATTGCCATTTTCTCTGAGATGTTTGAACTGAGGTTACTTGTTGAATTCAGTGTGTCTCTTCTTGTACGTAAATAGAAAATTGGCATATGAGAGAAACAAGAGGAAACATGAGTGTCCTTTTTCTCATGAAATGTGTGAAAGTTGGCTTCTATTTTGAGCCAAACCCCTCCACACTCCTTTGACTGTGGTGAGGCAAGTTTTATCTTTCTTATCTGTGTAAACTGCCTTTGCTGTTGAATAAACTTCCCTAGGACACTGATTCTGCCCTTTCCTTTATTGGTCTCTTCCTCTTTATTGGGGTCACTCTGTGACTCCCACCTGCAGATGCTTGTCAAACCATTGCTCTTGTGACTTCTGAGGCTACCTCCCCAGACTTTCTCCCCTTCCTGTCCTGATAAGCCTTTAGTTACTCCACATCTGGCTTGCAACGTACAGTAACAGTGGCATGCTTCTGACTTGCAAGTGGCTCAGAACTTGGAGCAATGAAAGATGCACTGTGACATAGGGGATGCATTTTTCTTGATCTGAACATGCCCAGTGAGGCCATCTCAGATGTTCTACACATACCATTCCAAGAAAGAGCCCCCCAGCCATTGTATTCTATCAGGGGCTATATCTACACTATCTATTCTGATGGGAGGTGAGAATGGGTTTGAATTGCTTTTCACTGAAGGTATTCCTTTTTATTTCTTATTTTTTTTTCCTATGGTGGTACAAGGGCTGAACCCAGGAGTGTGCTACCTAAGAGCTACATCCTTAGCCTCTTTTATTTAATTTTTCAGACTGTGTCTCACTAAGTTGCCCAGGCTGAGCTTAAATTTGTTATCTCCTGCCTCAGCCTCTTGAGTAACTGAGAATGCAATCATATGCCACTGTGCCCAGCTACTCAAATTATTTCTTTGCTTTTATTTCTTTCTGCTCATCCCTTGGTTTCTTTTCTGTATGTTTGATTGCTTATCTTGTTTCTTTTCTCTACCACTTAGAAGGTTGCTTGGAGGAAAAGTTTCTAATAGATTAATTTATTCTGTTAGCCATCCAGTAGGTCTACTGATATCACAGAGTGTCTGGATTTGTTCTCATTAGCTCTTGTGACAATTTGAATGCCTGTATGTATTTCTTACACACTCAAGTAGTGAATGAGAGGAAAGTAACATCCTGCTCATTCTACCCATCCATAAGTCTATGAAATGGGAGAGTGTGGATAATGAGCACTGGGATGGAAAACCAGTGAATATAGTATTGTAGGAAGTTTGTCTTAACATAGAACACCTCAGGATAATCCATAACTATGTAGCAAGAGTGTGATGGCCATAGGTCAAACCTGGCCTTCTATCCACCTGTTATTTTGTACAAAATACTACAGAGATAGAGCCACATCTGTAAGTTGAGGTAGTATAGCTGCAATTCATTGACAGTTGAGTAGTTAAATCCCCAGTCCTTTCATTTATTTATTTATTTATTTATTTATTTATTTATTTATTTATTTTACTTTGAGAAAAGGTCTTGCTAAGTTGCTGAGACTGGCCTCAAACTTGCCATCCTCTTGTCTCAATTGCCCAAGTTTCTTGGATTACAGGTGTGTGCCACCACACGCAGGCTACAATACCTTTTATACAGGAAAGCATGAAGTATTTACAGAAAACTAAAGCAGATATACTTTCATTGGGTGTCTGGTCTTTATATGCTGAGATTAAAGCACACTGAGGGATACAATATAAGCATGTGTGTTTTAAATTTATTAGAATTAAACTATTAATTAAGGACTATTTCCATATCTTTCTGGGTAGATCAGGAATCATGAAGACAAGAACATCATCATATTTGTAACCTGACTGTGGCCACAGCTGTCAAACCATTGCCACTCAAGATGTGTTTTCCAAATGGGCATCCTTTGAGTGAATGTTCTTTGTGAACAAAAACCATTTCATAAACCTCTAAATCTTCAGACCCAGCTCTTTAGAAATGAAGATCATGAAGCTGTGTGACAAGGCACTGTTACTTATTTCTGATGTGTGTTCATTGAATCACTCTACTTCTGGACGTTGGAGAAGGATTTTGATTTCTTAGTGCACAACCCATGCATTTCAAACACATTTTCTTCATTTTCTATCTTCCCTTTATTCCACTTAGTCTAACTTTCTGGCATTTTTAAAAAGAAGTTAATTTTTCTTCAGGAATAGGTTTTGTAAAATTGCTTTAGCAACAATAATGCCTTTTATTATTCCAGAAACAATCCATTTCCCATGATAGAGCCCGGCTTCCTCTTCGTCAACACGTTCAATACAGCAGCTGCTTTCTCTGCTCTCCCTTGGCACAAGCGTGTAAACGTCTTTGCCACTTACCTGGCAACATTTGTTGACACAAATAGTGGCTGATTTAATCAAAGTCTTGCCAATACCTCTCTGGTGCCAGATTTGTAATTTTGCATTATATGGAGGTTACTCTATTCATTTCCAAAGTGGGAGAATGAAGGATCTTTCTTCTTGAAAGACCAACTCTCCATGAACGGAAAGAAGGCAATTGAAGTAGCTCCTACTTTCTGAATGGACTTTATACCTTTGGAAAATTCCAAACCAAGGAAGTTTAAAGCAGCTTAAAATTGATCCTCTTTCTGAAGTCTGAGGAAACGGGCTTAAATATGTCTAGCTGACAGCATTCTTTCATGCAGTGTTGGTTTTGATGAACACCTGGAGATTTAGCTATTGGAATGAAGTGCTCTAATATTTAAGTGTTCATTAGGAGTCCAGCTCTGTACGTATGTTATCTAATTCAGTAGTTGCCTATGTGTGTTGTTTAATTTGCTAATCATGATTGCCCTGGGAGAAAGCTATTTTACCCAAAAATTATTGATGAGGAAACTGAGGCACAGAGAGGTCAATTTTTCTGACAGAGATAGAAGAAGGCCAGCATTCTTCTGGCTCCCTCAGGCTTCTGCTCTCCCCTGACAAGCAGCCTTGGGGAATCATGGGTCGTGGTACAGAGTGTGCTGAGTGTACCATTGCAGCAAGCTAACTTGTTCACGTAAGTGAGATTTTAGCTGAGATCAGTCAAAGTTCACATATCATCAAATGAATGAGCCACAGAATTTTCCAAATTGATCATAAAATTGATCTTCCTGAGACTAAAACATGAAAATTTTGAGGGGTGTGATGAGTGGCAAGATCACGTCTAGAATAGAATCTCTAGGGGATGATTGAATATGTACTCTGTTCACTTCTCCCTTAATAAAATCTTCATTATTATTGAGCTTTGTGTATGTTCATTACTGGTGCTTTAGATATAGATGTTGCACAAGGGCCCATTCTTTAATCTCTGATCATCATCATCACCAGGCAATAAAATAACAACCACTTACTATGTACTGAGACTTTATATGGATTGCTTTATTTCTCTCCAAAAGCCTGTAAGTGGCTAATATGAATATATCTCCTACTGGACAAGGAAACTAAGACTCAGGAAGCTCAAATGACTGCTTGCAATGAATGATGCAGTGAATAAACATTTCAGTGGACATATTACATTGGATGTCAACTACCAAGTCTGTTCTTGACTAGTGTACTCTCTAATATATTCCACATAGGAACCCTGAGTGAACTTATCAACACCCATAGCTCCAGCAATCTCTGGAATATAGTGACATCATTCTAACCATGTTGATGTCTAGGAATGCTCTCTTAAGGACAAACATACTATCCACATGCTTATAGCATTCTCCACTCATACTCAAATCAGAATTCTTTGTCCTCTCCTCAAACTTGCTCTTCTACCTTTCTTGAGTCCATAGATAAAGGATATCTTTTAATTTTCTGAACATGGAACCTAGAAAAGATTCAAGGCCTATCTTTCCCCCTTTTTCTGGCATTGAGAGATTTCTGTCCATATTGTTACCACTTCCTCTTTATTTTCTTTCATTTGATCTCATTGCACACACCTTAAGTTACAGCTCATTCCTGGGTCATAGTTTGCCTTCATATGTAGGCCTCAGCGTTTCAAATCCATTGTATGCACTGGAACTGGATTGATTTTGTCCAAAGGTGTTCTGATAACATTCTCTGCTAATATTTACTCAATGGCTCCCATTGTTCAAGATCTTAATCCAGCACACAAGGACCTTCATGATCTGAATCCTTTTCACTCAATCTTCCCATCTTTCTCCTACAGGACAACAAGCACACAACATATTCTCAGCTTGCATTCTCAGCACTGGGACTTGTGCCTGGTACACAGATGATGCTCAGTAAATGGTTATTGAGTAAATGACTATGTTATCAGCCAAAAGAGTCTATCAAAATTAGTTATAACTCCATATTGAAGGTCTACAATGCAAAAAATGTTTGTGTTAATTTTGTTGTTAGAAACCAAATCGAATATTTTGTAACCTTTTATTTTCCAAAATTATTTGCAAGTTTGCAATGATGCTATCAATGCAAGTATTCATATCATTGTTCATACTCCATTGAGCTTGTCTTTTCAAAGATTAAGTGAAATTAATTTCCACACACATGCCTGATTTTTTGAAGTAAATTCTCTTTTTTCAATAATTCAAATAAAAGCCTACTATTTTTTGTTTGTTTTTGTTCAATGTTGTTGTTGTTCATTGAAACAGTTACACATTATCCCTGTTCTGCAGACACAAAGTTAAGGCTGCTTGTTCAGAGGCAGGATTTGGCAGAAGGGAAGTGCAAAGAGTGGTCTGGGCCAACTTAGTTTAACTGAGCACTGGCTACCCCCACACATGGAAAATCCCAATGCTGTTCTTAACAGACCTCACAAACATAATAGTAAAAGGATTTGCTGATGAGAAACATCTGCCTTAGAGCCTAGTGAAGATTCCATAGAAATTTATACTATCCACGCAGCAGCCTTATAAGGATTTCCCCTACTAATTTTTATCCTGGGGAAAACTCTCAAGATATTTCCTCCCCATTTCATCATGAGTTTTCCACACATCTATCTCCCTTCTCTCCTTTGCAGAGTTAACTACATTGTCTTGTTGAAAAGACGGGAGTCTGTTGATAACCCAGTAACACCCACCCTGTCTTTACCCTAGCAGCTTAAATGTTGGGTCTTTTTAGAGGTAAATACAGAAAATGACAAAAGAAAGACCTATATTCATTATAGGACTATTTAAACACATACAGAAGTATATTTAAAGAATAATAGGTGGGACATGTTTAATAATTTTTGCATTTTTTAAAATTTGTGTAGAAGAGGAATTTTGAATGAAAGAAATTCAGTTCAGATAAACTTTTTTTTCCAGACTGGGGATTAAACCCAGGGGCACTCTGCCACTGAGATATACCCCCAGCCCTTTCCATTTTTTATTTTGAGACAGGATCTCACTAAGTTACACAGGCTGGCCTCAAACTTGTGATCCACCTTTCTCAGCCTCCTGAGTAGCTGGGATTATATGTGTGCATAACCGTGCTCAGCTTTCTGATTACATACTTTTCCAGCAATATGTCCAGTTCAACCCAACACCAAACATGATGTCAACTAAAGAAGATCAATGAGATGACCCATATAAAGTCCTCTAGTATGGAACAGAGAGATTAAATCCTTAATGAATATCAGAATCAAATGTCAGATTAAAGTTTAGGATCTATTTTTTAAGTGAAACAAAGGATTTAGATTTTATCAGGAATGGGGTATAAGAAATGATTAACAAAGACAAAACAATTATGCAGTAAAGGGGGCTCAAGCTAACCACACCTACAGAAAAAGTCCCATGTTATTACTACGTCTTGAAAAAAGAAAAAGTGTTTCTCTTGGATGGTGCACATTCTGCTCCCCCGCTTTCTTCACAGGAAAACTTAACTTTGCTGTGTGCTTAGGCATGTGGTATTTATGGGAAAATTATGTGTGGGGGTGTGCACTTATCTACTCAGGAGAGATCTGAAGTATGATTCAAATTTCAGAAGGTTTTCCTCCTTCTGAATCCCAGGAAAACAAAACAGTCAACTGGATGAATCTATTTACAAGCCCAGAGAAAGTAATGCAGAATTTTCATGTCCCCAAAATAGGGTAATTTTTTATATATTTTATTATACATTTTTTAAGGAACACTTGCCATACTCTAAGCAGATGATCTAGTTCTTCTCTTAAATTGACAGTTACCTTAAAGGGGAAATCAAGTGAATTTGCTTCAAAACAAATGAAATCAATCAATAAATTTTCAATCTGACAGCTTTTCCCGTCTTCAAAGACAGGGACAGTGGTACACTGCTCAAGGGATATACAGGTATTCTACAATGACCTAATAGTACTATAAAAGTTAAGTTTTATAACTTATTTATCTATAAACATATGAAATGTGTGAAACACATGGAATGTACATATATGTTTTCATAACCATTTTATAATCATTTATTATTTATAAAGTAATGGAGTAATGGTTAGTATAAAACTTTGGGAAAATGTAAAATTTCCATCAGCTAGTGTATCAGAACTCAAAATAAATTCAGGACAAATCCTTTGAACACCATTTCTGTGATCATCCTTGGTCTTGATGTTGGCCTGGTTCTCTGAGGTGAGTTGACAGGACAAAGGGAAGAAGAAAGAAAGAATCTAACACCATACAGTCATGGCTCCATTTCTGGGTTTTGCTAGTTGGCACTGTTAGTGAGAATTACTTCCACACCCTGCTATTTGTAATAGAAATCCCTGGGGTTGAATATAGGCATGCAGAAGCTGGGATATCATCGATAAGAGTTGTTTCCTAAGTTTGGCTCTTGCTAGTACTTTTTTTCCCAGTCCAGGGATTTGGATAATTATCTTGGTTCATGGTGGGTGGTATCTCACTGCCAAATTGTTCTCTTGAGAGTAGGACTGCCTTAGGTTTACAGCTAATGGCCTGAAATTTTTGGACTAATTGATTTAGATTTGTAATACTTCTTTGTTTCATGTAGAAACTGTTTATCTTAGGACCATTGTAGCCTTGGAGCTTTACATTTTTGGACTAACTGAATTTGATTTGTAGTATCTCTTGATTTCGAGTAGAAATTATTGTTCTTACGTGCCAAAATATATGGTGGCCTTGACACTTCTCCTGTGGAAATTAATCTCTGAAAGTTTCTAAAAAGACAGAAAGTATCATGAGGGAAGGAAACAGTTCTTTTACTAGCTTTTGTTTATCCCTCAAAGTATAGCACCTTGAATCTTCCATAAAGGGATTCAATACAGATTTGCTGAATTGGATCCTACATGTAGGTGTCCTTGTTTCTGATGGAGATTATACCTGTGATGCTCTCTCCAAGAATGGAGTCATTATTCTGCCTCTGCATTTACTGCTTATTAGCAATGTGATCTTCAATAAATCAGTTAACCTGTCTAGATTTTCAACTTTTTCACTTGTAAAATCAGAAAATTCAAAGATACTGGTCTGGATTCACCAAATTTTCCTGACAATCAAGGGAGAAAATACATATGTAAAAATCTGTACTTGAAAAACATTCTTCACTATAGAAGCCCAAAGTATAATATGAACTCTATGTTATAGTGTGCAAACATTGCATCTTGCTTTTCTACCTGATCTTCTGATTATTACCATTATGAGTTCTGAGATACAGAGTTAGTCTGATCTCCACATATCCTTCATTCTTATTTTTCTCACCTGGTTTGACCTATTTATATCTGTTTCCTTTGAGATTTAAACATCTGATTTAAAGGCACAGTTTTTTGATTTATATAAATGAGAGATCATGAACTATATGTTGAATTATATATTTAAAAGTAATGAAATACTTTGTTATACCTAAAGCATAATGACCAGATGCATAGAAAGTAAACAAAAGATGCTAAACATACAACTTTAATTCTAAGTATTTTTATTCTATTACAGTGAATATTCTCACTGCCTTCTGTACTCATGGTACAGAAATTTTTACCTGTGGTGCCAAAACTACACAGGATCCCAATAATATTAAGCATGATCAGGTGCTGCTGTACTGATGTAACGGTGGGGATCAACTTGTATAAAGAAGTTTCTTAGAGAGATGGTTTGTATAGTTGTTTGGCAAGATGGGAGAGACCCGTTCATCACTCATTCTCTCAGTTCAAGTGATGCATTTTCCAAGAAGCCTCCCCAGGCTACCCTCTAGTAAGAAGTGAATTAATCACTGCTATATACACATACTTGTGTCCTACAGCAATGTTTCTTCTTCCTCATCTCATGATCCACTCCACCACTTGGTTTCCATGATACTTCCCTTTATCTGAATTGCCTTTTAGCCCAAGACTGTATCGCATGGTAGTACATAATCATGTATAATGGTTAAGTGAAAGAAGTAAGCAAAATGAGGAATCTGGAATAAAATGCACAGGTAAAGAAGAAATAAATATGTCTGCCTAACTGAAGATAGTTATAAAAGCAAAACAGAACCCAAGATGCACGTTTTGAAGACATTAGAAAAAAATCTATATATTGTGTAACCTCATGATAGCCATATTAGGGACAAGGACTTGTGGACATGGCTAATGTCATCAAGTCAATACCAAGGAGTTTTCCAAGGACACCTATTAATTTTGACAGGAGAATGTTGATAGGACAAGATGATTTGCTTGATGTATATTTCTATCCTAGATGATGACAATAGTTTGACATGGAGCAACATGAGTACAGACAAGACAACAGAGTTGTCCATCACCCTGTGAACCAAGACAGGTCTTCTCTGAGTCCTGATTCTCTTATCTGTGTGGCTTAAGATGAGTCACTTAAACTTCTTCAGTCTTATTTTCCTAATTTTAAAAAGTGATTGAGAGTAATCGTTAACTACCTCAAAATATTGTAAAGTTTAAGTAAGAAAAATCAGTTATTACCAATGTCTTGTCATAGTAGAAATCAACAAATGTTTCATTTTTGAGCATTTGAAACATCAAAAATTCTGCAAGAACAGCAAAAAAGTAGGTTTGCCATGAACCCTCTACATTTTCTTGTAGGAAACTTGAATCAAGAAAAATTGCCCCCTTTTTTTCTTGATTTATTCAAAATGTTTATTGAATACCATAAGGTACTGGACTCAATTCAGTGAGATATACAAGCCATGCGTGTGTGTGATGCACTGTCCCTGGGTTTCAGTGTCTTGCAATTGGCAAAAGAAAGATGAAATTTTTATATTAAACAATGCATATTTTAAAAAGAACAACTGGATATAGTCAACTGAGTAGTAGAAAAAGAGGAACTGATATATGAGAGGCCAGAGAGCTAGGTTTACGTCCTGGACCCTACTCCATTTTTTGGCCATAGGTAAATTTTATAAACTTTCTGACCTTTGCTTCCCCACCTAGAAAGCAATCAGTAGAAGGCTGGTACTGAGGAGTAACTGACTCTTCAAGGACTTGGGAAATGATTTATGGAGAGAAAGTACAATGAAACCTGGTCTTGAAGGATGAATAACATTTCTTTAGACAATGAAGGAAGGGAGATTGGTTTTAGAGGATGAAGGAGCAAAACGCAGAGGTGGACAATTACAGAACTTATTTGTAATTATCTACACAACAAGAATCAGGATGGATAGAGTGGATAGTCAAGTGGTTTAATTACAAGTTGAATGAAATTGTATTGAGAATATCTCCAGCAAAGCTCAGGCCTGGGTTTCCATATGTATTACCCAATTTGATCCACAGCAATATATTTTAATAGTCACTATTACCCCTGGTTTATAGGTGAGGCATGGGTACACATGTGGATGACCATACAGCCGAGCCACACACAAAATGCAAAAGAATGAAGTAAATTTACTTCAGCAAAATACATATCTGTAGCCACATCTGGCTGTAGATATCCAGTGTCAACTTTTAGTGTATGGAAACTAAAGTTCAAAGAGATTCAGTGACTTATCTTATGGCCCAAAGTGACCACTAGAGAAGATAGGATCACATTTCAATTTCCTGAATTCAACTCTGGTGTCTTCTCTACTACATGATTTTCCTTCTAGAAAAACTAGAAGAAAACCTTGGAAAGATAGGTGTATTCAGATTATAAATAGCATTGAAAATCTGTCCAAGGATTTAGATTATATTCAGTGACCAGTAAAGATTTGTAGCAGGCTGGGAGTCGTGGTGCACACTTGTAATCCCAGTGGCTCAGGAGGCTGAGGCAGGAGGATCACAAGTTCTAGGCCAGCCTCAGCAACTGAGGGAGATCCTAAGAAACTTAGCGAGACCCTGCTCAAAATAAAAAATAAAAAAGGCTGGGGATCTGGCTCAGTGGTTAAGTCCCTGATGTAAAAAGAAAAAAAAAATTTGTAGCAGGATTTTGAAAGAATAAATGTGGTACCATGGGATCGTTAGCTTGGAGATGTAGGAACTTAATTTAAGTGAGTACAATTATTTAAAAGTGGAGCTCTAAGAATAGAAGTGGAAAAGTCAATTCATACTGGAACAAAAAAGAAATGGAATATAAAAAAGAACATGATTAGCTACTGATGGAGCCCAAGAGAGGGATTAATTAGAGATGATAGGAGCCTGGCCTAGTGAGAGCTGTCTTAGGCTATCTCTTCTGTAGTATATGAAGAAATTGACATGTACGGAGGAGAGTACTTGAAAACATGAAAATGGTTTAAAAAAATTCCATGATGGATCCATGTTTGTACAGCAAAGTCCATCAATCTGTAGAACATAGAGCCTTCCCTGGCTTATCTCTAGTACTGAAGTAGAGACACGTTGCTGACTCAGAAACTCGTCTGCCACAGAGAGGGGTGGGACTCTAATGTTTTAATGGATGGGAAAAAAATATCACTTCAAATATGTTGAAATTTTTGGATTAGTAAGTGAATATAGCTTTATTCAAAGGAGAAACTATGTATGATGTCATTGGTTTCTCTGTTTAATGTTTTTTCCCCTACAATTGCTTATATGCCAATACTCTGATTGTACAATTGCCCTTATAACGACAAATGGACACTCTCTTCCCGTCTGTAGTAGAACTGTAAAAATGCTGCTTTGTGTTTGAAATTGGTAGATCTGATGGAAAGGCAAGTATCAAATACTCAAGGTGTATCTGATATGGTAACTTGAAGCCTTTTGAATTTTAGTAACAAAAGGAAAAATAATAAACTAAGTTTTATTTTTTTAAAAATTGAATATAGTAGTAAATTGAAAAACAAAGTGTCCAAGAATTAATAGTATCAATTCAAACACAATGTCGAGGAAAATGTTGATGAAATTCAAATGATCAGTATAAATATTTAGCTCAATTTGAAACATGTTTCTCAAAGAGTTTATGTTATTAAAACACAAAACCCTTTAAAGTTTGTTGGAAAGAAGATGATTGCTTTCTTACCTAATGTAATTTTTGGTTATAAATGACTCATACAAAAAAACAGAATGTAGCAAAGCAAACCTAAAGGTAACATATGATATGAAATGCAAATATATTTAGCCTATTTCATTTAAAAAAATGAGCTGGAATTATGTTCTGTGCAACATAGATCTCTCTTATTCCTCACAGTTCCAGAAAGAACAGAAGACATGCAGAAAAAATATTGTAACATGCGAAATGAAACTCAGTATTAACTATTCTATGAATCATCATGGAAGGTTTTATCTAAAACTTAACAGAAAGTATGCTAACCATTATTGTGTAGCTATTCTAACAAATAAAAACAATTAAAAATTATTAGTTGTTCCTTTTCCATATGAATTTGTAGGATTCCCTTCTTTTCTTTTTCTTTATTTCTCTTTCTTTCTTCTCCCCTCCCTCTTTCCTTCCCATCTTCCATCCACCTACTCTTTTTAGAATACCACATTGTACTATCTGAAATCCTTTGACTTAAAGAAATAATGATCTAAGGCACAATCCTGATGCCTAGAAGACCTCTGACTGTTGAAGAGATTGGAGTTGGTGTGTAATGTTACTGTTCTCCTCATTTGGTACCTGCAGAGCAAGGTGCTAAGCGCAGAGTGGGTCTGCATGCATATGCAAACTCCCTACCCAGGCTGCAGACTTGCTGAGTCCCAGGCTCCCAGCTTTCCAGGTGGGTTACTGTCTGGGAGTCTACCTGTTATGCTCTGTACTTTTATTGCATCATAATTTGAGATGAAACTTGAAGTTACAGTAATACATTTCGGCCAGATTTAAGTCAGATAAACTTGAATACTCAAGTTAATATTTACTCACGGACTTACTTTCATATAGAATATTTCTTTTTCCTTTGAAAAGAGTGCTAAAAATCTCTCCTAGCTTTGCACATTTCATCTCATTTGTATTTTTTTTCTTACAAGGAAAAGCGAATATAGCAAATGAACCTCAAATCATATTCATTAGAGTAAGGAAAACAAACTTTGGATGTGATTTTAGTAGGACACATGTAGAAAAAGGATCCCACAGCATCTGCTTAATAGCATCTTTTATTTATCTTTTTGCCTGGAATCCTGAGCAGGGTGGGTCGCTTTCTTCACACATTGCTCCTGTTCACATTTTTCCATTCTTTAGAATTGCCGAAGCTTGGCTGTTGCTATTTGGTGTTGCTCGACCCTTCTGGCGGAGCAATGACTCCCGAGGGTGGAGGAGAGCTTCCTAAAGTTCTGAAGGAGAAAATTTAATCAGCAAAGTAATGATTTCTGCTGAGATGGAAAAAAGGTGGCCAGGGTGAATGACAAAACAGCTGTGGACCACCAAAAAAGTCAACTGGAATTGGAAGGTGGTAGATTTAAAATGTTAAAAAAAAAATTGCTTCGAAGGCGTAGCTTTAAAGGGAAAATGAATCAGAAAAGAGTTCTGAAGTGCTAGAATGCACTGCCTAATAACTTTAAATAGTCCATTGAGTCTTCCGGAATTTTTTTTGTTCTTCTTCAAGAATAATCTGCTTACATCGTTAAGACCTCAGCTAAGCTCAGTAACACAAATTACCAGATGTTGTATCCCCTAGTTTTTCCATCAAAAGACCAACCACCAAGCTTGTTGAAAGAGAAAGGTCATTGTCCCTCCCTGGCTATAAAACTATTTTTGGAACTCCTAACAAATGAAACGAGAATACCTTTCAGCTGTAGAAGGAACCTATCTCCCGCTCCTTCGAAGTCTCCCTGTTTGGCTTTGTTATTTTCTAATAATGCACTCATGTGTAAGCTAATAATGTGAACAGAGGGAAAATGAAGAGACTTAAAAAAAAAAAAAAGGAAAAAAGCAGAATGAATTAGGGCAATTTAGGTCGCTCTGTTTCATTTTTGCTGGAAGGATTTTAGCCCTAGTTTTTACCTTATCGCTTATTACACAATTTATGATAAAATGAGATGTGATTCCATTCTTATTGTTGTGCTATAGTCTATTGAGCATGCATATATAGAATTCATTTCAGATTTAAACACTATCTTAATTATAAACTGAATAAAATGGAGAACCTATCGGGTTCTCTAAATTGCATTTCAACAAATAGTTTCATTTTTATCACATTTCTACCGATGACATATTGGGTATAATAATGTTCAGGGAGTATTCCCTTTTTATGCAGCATCTTAATTGTGCCAAAGTATTTCCCATGTGACAACACATAGTTTGTTCCTGGCTTACAAGTTTGAGAACTTCAGCCGCATTTCACACCTCACAACATTTTTCGTGAAGTTCTATTTGAACAATATTACCAGAAAATCCTCAAATTTAAAAATAACCTACAAATGAAATACGTTTTACATAATGAAAACATAATAAGAAGATTTCACATAACTTTATATTTTCTTAGGTAAATAATATAATTGTATTTAGGATCATGTAGAATTACTTTGAAAAACTACATTAAATATACTATATTTAGAACTATTATAAATGAAGCATATACATAATTTTTCTTTAAAAAATTGTTCACACTTTGTAGCCAGTAAGTATAAACTTAAAATAAATCTTTTAGGTTCCTTAACATGTGTTTTCTTTAAAATTATACTTTATATTTGTGTTTATTTCATTTTTAAGCACAACTCAAATAATTCCTTTCAATATTTTCAATCTTTTACATAACTTTTTTGGAAAGTAATTCTGAATGAATAATATAGGTTCTAATGATCAGAATATATTCTGTGTATTCTTTAAAAACACTAGTTAATATTAAGTTATAGTTTAAGATTTAGAAAGAATGAGCATGTTGGGAATACACTTATTAGAAATTGTATACAACATAAACTTTTGTAATTAAAGGTAGATTTTAATATTTAGAATTTCTGTCTTAAAATTATTTACATGTTATTTTATATGTCACATAAGTAACAATTTCATTGACAACAGGGGAAAACAAAATAATTAGCACTTTAATGTTAATTGTTTATTGATGTGTTAAGTTTACCAAACTACCTCAGTTACTTAATAGATAATGTTATATTTTTAAGTATTTTTCAAAGAAAATGACATACAAATAAACACATATACTTTGGACATTTTTCTAGATTTTTTAAGTTTTCATGCAGCATATAAAATGTAAATGCAGCCAACTGGTCTTTTAGAATAGAGTCTGACGTTTTATGAAGTTTGCAACTAAAGCATTAAATAAAGCAGTTGTCCTACAGGACCTGAGAGCATCCGCTGTCCACCAATGTGGTCTTGCAGATAGTTTTTTGAACAGTACAAATGAAACTCAATTCATTTCTCTCTCTCTGTCTCTTTCTCTTTTTCTTTTACTTTAAGCAAGGAGTTGTCCAACACACACACACACACACACACACACACACACACAAATACAATTTTTTAGTCATTTTTTTCAATTTAAATGATTTGCTATCACAGTTACTCCATCTTTTATCTCTCAAATAGTTTCAACCCTGTTAATGTGTGCATGTACTTTTTTCTTATCAGCCTCTCTGCAGCATTTGTGATTCATAGCAGCCATCAAAGTGATAATAAACTCATTCACAATACTAACAAACACGGGGCTCCCAGTTATT
This sequence comes from Xerus rutilus, assembly GCA_028644305.1. NCBI lineage: Eukaryota > Metazoa > Chordata > Mammalia > Rodentia > Sciuridae > Xerus > Xerus rutilus. The sequence continues at coordinate 121,039,281 of CM053401.1, read as the reverse complement.
TACGAGGCAAATTCACTGCAAGGCTGGGCTGTGGAACAGGGGAGAATCAAGATGGTGTTGATTGATAAATTGACAGGTTAATTTACAAGTGGATAATAGGAGTTAGACCCAGAGGGAAAGAACGAAGGTCTGCATTCCAGCTTGGTTGCACTGCCATCTGTCTTATGCCCAGAAATCTGCAGGACTTGTGGCTGGCAGGATCAAATACAGACACATTCTTCATAACTTAAAGACAAAGACCTCCATTTACTGCTGTTTGATGGGTCTGTTGCCTTGGTTCTTCACACAATTGACCTTCAATGTGTCACAAACAGTGCCACATCTCAGTGTTTTTTACAAGTACCACTTAGAACACAATTTGGAATAAGTTATTCTGTCAGTTTCTTGAAACAAACAATGAACAAAATTCTTTTCCAGACTCCATTTCACAAAAAATAATTGTCATTGGATTGTTAATAGTTGAGATTGTTCTTTCAAGTTTCTGAGGTCTCTGATATTTCCTTGTTTTAGAGTGTACATTCACCCCACTTTCCCAAAAATAATACATGCTTTCTTTATGGATCCTTGCTATGTAGATGCTAGTTGCTTACAATGTAGCATAAGACAACAGATATAAATCCCATATTAAACATTTGCATTGCTTTTTGCTTAGCATTTCATTTTTGTAAATGTGAACATATTATAGATTTTAAAAATATATAAAAGTTTACCAAGTACTTTAAAAATGGAGTAGAAGTACATTGGTATATTTTTCTTCTTCCAAAGAAATCTTATATTTTTCAGGTCAGACACTTATATTATTAGTTTTGTAGGAAATAAATCTTAAACAGTCATTTATTTTTCAAAATCGTATTGGCCTGTTATAATAGGAACATTTCAGGGTAAGTGGTCAGAATATTGCCTCTATATTGAGCTAGTGGCACTATTAGCAAAATTGTTAACTATTGCCACTTTGGAAAGAGCCTGATCTTTTAAAATTAGCAAGTTAGAGTGTTAGCAGCAGTGGCCCTGCCTGGTGCCTCCCAGACAGAGGGCTTTGCTTCTTACTTGCCAGCACCTAGAATGACAAAGGCTGATATTCTAGGATCTCGACTCAAACCCTCTCTTCCCATATCACTGCCACATCACAGGCGAGCACTTTTCTCAGATTCAAAAGTTCATTTAATGTTCAGCTAATGTTAGAATTTAGTAGAACTGAACAAATACTGGCAAGTTCAACACATTTTCAAAGGGAATTGAAAAAGGCACAAAAAGAGCACATCTGCCCAGCTCCTATAATTCGTTACAAAATGCCAACACTAATAATATTTTTAAACAGATCTCTTCCTATTAACCAAGGCATTAAAATAAACTATTAAAACTGTTTCTCTAGTTCAATAACATGATAAAGCCCATGGAAAATATGTAGTGAAATAATGAATGTCAGAAAAATAAAAACAAATAACTTTGCATGCATGGAATTTTATAGTGTCACAAGGTTAAAAATGTCCCCTTAAAGGGTAAATATCCTTTGAAAATAAAATGCATTTATGTGTGAATGGGAGGTTGAATGGCCTTTACTGCTTTGTTTAAACATAGACAATCATCTTTGTAATTTTTTGCCAAGTTATATAATTTTTTAAAAAGATCACAACACGTTTAAGAGTGTAGTTTTTCTTGATTTGGTGGTTGTTTTATTAAAATAATGCCTTTTATTCAGAAAAGTGATTAGTTTTTAAGTTTCATTATCTACAGACTAAACCTGAATTCTTTCTTCAGTGTGTGAAGCAAGGTATTTTGTTTTCTGAGGACAATTTTAACTTTAAATTATATATTATCTTTTCATTTAAAGGCTTAGTGACCAGCAAAAAATCATACAAAATAGAAAATAATCAGTAGAAAGCTCATAGATATGTATGCTTTTATGTCAAGTTTCTATAGGGAATCCAGTAGAAAAAAATGTGCTCAAAATTCAGTCCAATATGAATCTTTGACTATCTACAAATTCCAGTGGTAAAACTATGAGTGTTTAGAGGCATAATTTCTAATATATCATATTTTCTTAACTTAAAATATGTAAGCAAACTCCCTAGAGATATACTTTTAGTTAATATTTTTAAAAGCTTATGATTCCCTTGAAATGTAGCAGAGCTCATTTTAATCTCTAGCATGTTGATATAGAAGGAAATAAAAGCCCCATGTAAGAAGGGGAAAACACTGACCATTTTGTGTATATATAATTTTGAATTCTTTTTAATAAGGCACACTTTCTCTTTATGCAAGCTAAGAAGAGATTTTCTATCCATTTCTCTCTGCAGGTACTAAAAGTAATTCTGAAACAAAAAAACAGAAAGGAAAAAAAGAACCCACAGCAAAAAAGATATCAGATCTAATATCCCATCCAATTTCTGAGTTAAGCCAGTGACAGGTATGTTTCGAAACAAGACTATTTAGACACATTGATTTTTGTTGTCACTTTCTTCTTATTTCATATGTCACATCAAGGCTTGGAAATTAGATGAATGTAAGAAGGGTCTGCTGATCATTGTTCCTCAGGAGGAATTTTCAAAGTCAGCTGGCTGTGCTTGATAAAAGTGGCCCTGCAAAGAGCTCCACTCTGCCTACAGGGAAGTTTAGGCAAACTCAACTTTAGCACTTCACTCATATTACTAGGATTCTTGGTTGTCAAGGAGGCATCTATTTAACTGAAGTCTGGTAAATCTCAAAAGTAAAGCATTAAGGAATGAAAAGGAAAAAAAAATGCTTAAATCATTTTTCCCCCTCTTACTTCAAAGTCCTTTTAAATGAGCAGGCACCTCCAATTCTGGTAAACAAATTTTATGGAGTAAGTGATGCAGGTAATGTTTTCTTCAATCTTATGCTTCCAGGATAACATGTTGACATCCAGTCTTTGTGCTTTGAAGAGTTTGTAATAATAAATAGAAATCAATGCTGGAGACTGAAGGGTGCATCAATTATATTTCTTTTATCTCAGAGATTCTTTCCATGTTGTATCTATCTGTCTTCCTGAATTTTTTTTTTTACATTGTAAAACGTTCTGTAGTCTAATTGGCAACAGAGACACTGAATGCTGATGGAGTCTAAATTATATTTGACAGAAATAAAAATGACTTTATCTTGGGTGAAATGTAAAATATTACAATGGTCCTTGAATTTGAATAGAGTTTTTGTGAATCATTTTAAAAAGAAATTTCAGAACAATTTTTTAAAAAGCTGAGAAAGAAGTTAAGAGAAATACTATGTTGGTGAAAAAAGCGATAAAAATAGTAAAAATATTAAGTATGGAAGATAAATGATTAAAAACAAAATATCTAAGAAATAAAGTGATTGATTCTCGTTAGTTATTGAAGGAGGAAATGGAACTAGCAGTCCCACGAGAAAGTAGGCTTGAAACTCTTGAGGGTGGGCAGTTTGCTTAGTTCTGAAGCAGGCTGAAATTCAGGATCTTGGGCAGACTCTACAGTTTTAATGGCTATGTTCTAAAATTATAAAACATTGCATGGATGTTGGAGGAGGAGGCAAGGCTTGTGGATGCCACACTAGTGTAATAGGGAGATTTCTTTTCAGAGCGTTTACTGTTCCTTCCCCGCCTGTTGCCGATCTACAGCCTTTTGGAAATTTCATTTGAGCCCACAGGGAGAGAGTGCTTGCTAAGCTGTAATTTCCTATGATTTGAAATATGGCATCTGTGGGCCTCCCATGTAGGATCACTCAGAAAAACAACAACAACAGGGTTTATCTTTTAAACTTGGCTGGATACCCAGTCATTTTTAACTTGAATTTCCCTTTCACAATATATTTCCCTTTAAAAATATGTCCAAGTAATTGTGTGAATATTTTTGGACAGTGGGGCATTAGACTATGTTAATTATTTATTCAAATGATATTTTTAGCTTAAATAAAATTTCTTCCAGTTATGTTATTTTAAATATTGAATTAAATGAATTTAAAGTGGAGGATATTAATCTATTAATATAAATGAGGATTTATGGAAACTAGGAGCGAGGTCAAAATGCTAAGTCAGAAAACAAATAAAAAAGCAAAGTTACAAAGAATATTGTGAAATAAAAAATTATATAATTTTGTAGTTCTCAGCCTGCATGATCTATAGCTTTGTTCAAGTTCTACCTTTTTCTTTGTTATAGCAAAGAAGATAGGACCGAGAAAGTAGTCATAAGGTCCCAGTTCACATGGGTAGAGAATACAAAGGCACTAGCCAGGATCCAATTCTGTGGATTCTCAGACAGAATCGTGTACTACGATGGGGACACTTTCTTTGGCTGTACAATTATAATGGCCATTAAGAACAAAGAAAGTTAGCTTGACATCGAGCCTCAGTTTTCCCATCTCAAAAACGGAGACAATTGCATTGTCTTCTCTTTCTAAACATTGAAAACAATGTTTCAGAATTTTGATTGAACACTATATTAAGGAGGAAAACACAAGAAAATACATATATGGCATTATTTATGATAAACATTTATTCTTTCACTTATCAGTACAGAATATAAGGGGGGAAATGCCAGCTGGCCATGGCAATGGTCATTCTAGAAAATAGCTTTGCAAACTTATGGGGAAATAGA
>CM053401.1:120930846-121034198 GCA_028644305.1 Xerus rutilus | reverse complement strand
TTTTAATTCAATGTGTAGGTTGTCTTCCTCTTTTTCCTCCTCTTCCTCCTTCTTCAGTACTGAGGATTGAACCTAGAAATACTTTATCACTGATGAAATCCTCAGCCATTATTATTATTATTATTATTATTACTACTATTACTACTATCATCATCATCATCATTTTTTATTTTGAGATAGGGTCTTGCTAAGTTGCTTAGGTTCTTGCTTAGTTGTTGAGACTGGCTTTGAACTTGTAATCCTCCTGTCTTAGCCTCCCACGTTACTGGGCTTATAGGTGTGCAATACCATGCCCCATATCCTTTTTACTTTCTTGTCAGTGATTTTCAACACAATTTTTTTTTACTTTTTTGAATTATAATTTATCCTTTGGTTGCTGTGTTTTAGAGGTCATCAAAAAATCAACAAAAAATATTGCTTAAACCAAGGTTTTGGAAATTATGCCTATATTTTTTCTATGATTTTTATAGTGCTAACTCTTATATTGGGTATTTAATACATTTTGAGCTACTGTGTGTACATATTTTGAGGGAAGGGACCAATAGATAGAGAGTTAGTTTTCTAAGTACCAATTCTTGACAAGTCTTTTCTCCTTTGAATAGACTTGGAAGCCTATTGAAAATCAGTTGGCCATAGATGGATAAGTTTTTTTCTGGACTCTTCATTTTGTTCCAGTGATCCATACATCTATCCTGGCCAATACCAGGCTGTTTTGATTTTTGTGGACTTGTGGTCATTTTCAGATTGAAAAGTGGGAGTCTTTCAAGTTTGCTATCTTTTTCAAGATTTTGTAAAAGCTATTTTATGGTCCTTGACATTCCATATGCAGTTTAGGATTAGCTTGCCCATTTCTGAAAAAAAATACAATTGGAATTTTGATAAAGATTGTTTTGAATGTATAGATGAACTTGCAGACTATTTCCATTTTAATAATGTTTTGCCTTCTAGTGCATGAACATAAGATACCATTTCTTTTATCTAAATCTTCCTCAATTTCCTTTAGAAATACTTTGTGTTCAAACTTATTCCTAGATATTTTATTTTTTAGGTGCTTTTGTAAATGCTCTTTCTTTCTTAATTTCCTTTTTCATATTGTTCATTGCATATATAGAAACACAACTGACTTTTGTTGATCTTGAACCCTGAAACATTCCTTAATGCATTTATTAGTTCTAGTAGCTGTTTTGTGTATTCCTTGGGGTTTTCTACATATAAGATCATGTCACCTGCAACCTGCAAACAGATAGTTTTCCTTCCATTCCAATTTGGATGATTTTAATTTTCTAACCTAATTTTTAGCTTCCAGTGCAATGTTGGACAGAAATAATGAAAACAGTCATCCTTATTCCTGATCTTAGGTGGAAATATTTCATACTTTCACCATTAAGTATGGTATTAGCTGTCATTTTTTTATGGAGGTCTTTATCAAATTGATGAAGTCTCCTCTTTTTAGTTTCATGATTGGTTTTATCATGAAAGAGTTTTTAAATGATTTTTATATACCAAGTGAAATGACCTTATGATTTGTTTGTTTCTTTCATTCTATTGATGTGGTATTTTATATTGATTTTTGTATATTAAACCATTTTTGGATTACTGGGATAAATCATACTAACTAATGGTAGAGAATATTTTTAATATGATGTTGAATTCATTTTGCTGATTTTTTGTATCTGTAGTCATAAGACATATCAGCATGAAGCTTCTTTTCTTTGATATCTTTATCTGTCTTTATCAGAGCATTAGTGTTCTCATGGAATGATTCATAACATATTCTGCCCATTTTATTTTTGCCAACACTTGAAGGCAAGCACGAGATATAGGAGGCCATCCACAGGGCTTGTTCTTGTGTAAAAACACTCTATTTCTACTGATTTCCTCTTTAAAAGGAAATCTAAGTACCAAGCATGTAAATTTCACTTGACAATCAAGGACCTAATATGAGCATTTTAATAAAGAAAAATAATGATCATAGATTTTGCATACTTTGTTTAAATGACTTATGAGTTTACCTGTTTAAATGGGTGCACAAGATGAGAATGTTCTACCAAAGAATTTGCAACATATTCTAATAAATATTTTCATAGAGTGCCTTGCAATTGTGCAATATGCACACATTTCACTGTCAGTAGTAAGCATAGAAAAAAACACCAAAATTTTATGATTTAGTTTTTTTTAAAGTTTTTATTCAAGTGATGAATTATTCATTGGAAGTGGACATTTAGGAAGCTAAGTGCTAATCAGGATACTTTTGCAGATTGTTCCTCAATTAGCTGATTAGCATTAAGAGAAGTATGTTTAAATGATGGAAATTTAGTAGTTAATTTCACCAGTGTTGTGAAAATAATAAATTTATCAAGTTAAAAAAGGAATTTTTCTTCCAATTATGGCCATTATTTCATAGGTGGAGAGCCATTGAGAATGGCAGCCTATTTCTTTCTTTGATTGTTAAGCTTATTGTATCAGAATACATAAAAGATAGGGAATTAACCTCAGATTATAGACACTCAAAATTCTGCATCCATTTTCTGCTTAGTCACTGGAAAGTGAAGAGAAGACACATTACATTTTGTTTTGCTTGGTTGTACTCTCTGACTAGGGTTTTGTATCATGTGGAAATGTGATAAGCCTAATTTCAAAGGTGTCCCCAAAATTTTCATTCCTTGGTTCTTCAGTCACATACTAATGTAAATAATTCTGTGAAGGACTTTGCTATTAGAATTAAGGTAATAATCAACTGACTTGAAAGTATGAAAATCATCCTGTGCTATCTGATGGGCTTAATGTGACCACACAAGTTCTTAAAAATAGAATAGGAAGGAAGAACAGGAGTCATAAAAGATATGAGGTAGAAAAGATGAGCAAAGGCAAGGTGAAGGATGGAGAGAGAATGGGTTGTAAGCTATAGATCACATGCAAGCACAGGTATTTGGAATAGATTATCTTGAGTGATTTGGGCCAAAGTTGTTTTTAGATTGGTAATGTGGCAACCTGCATTGTATAAGGAAATACCACCAAGGGATTGCTTGTGCTAATCTTGAATGAAGTACTTCCTAAGGGCAAAATTTTGAGGACCCATTTTGCCTTTTCCATGAATAAAAGACAGGAGGGTGTCAAAGTGACAACTGAAAGGTAATGGCAGTATAAAATCCTGACAACTTTGTTTAAGCCACAAACTAAAACCCAGACACTTTCTCGATTGCATATCTTGCTTCTGTAGAGTGAGAGCAACCAGTCTGAGATTAATGATTGAGCTAAACTACAAGATCTACCAAATTAAAATTCACCCCTGTTTTATATGTGCAAGTTAGGAAAATAATCTGGGAAAAATGGAGCCCTGAGAATAAATGAGGATATGGGGGAAGATTCAGAGTTCTTAAATGTCTCTTGGGAACCAGAAGAAGCATTCATCCTTTATTTGATCTCATCCTAACATAGAGATGGTGCAGTCACCCCTGAACTTAGTTATTTGAGTTGGAGGACACTGAATGATAATATCAATTAAATTCAAAGCTGCACCAGATCTTAGATCAATAGGAAAATGATTGAGAAAGAATGGAATTAAATGATGATGTATAGGGGAGATTCAGAGGTCTCACGATATTCTTGTAAGCCGGAGGAGCTCACTCTCTCCTTGAGATTCTTTCACACTGTCAGGAAGGCATTTTAAGTGAGTCTCTAAGGCATTTTCCTTAAAAATAAGGTGATGCATCTTGTTTATCTACGCTGACTCTGAACTCTTCTTAAACCTTTGGCCTTTCAAAATGTAACTAGCAGTATATTACAGAATATTTCTGGAACAAATTAAAAATCAAACCTGAAAGATGCTTTCACATATATATATATATATATGTGTATGTGTGTGTGTGTGGTGTGTGCATGGTTTGTGTGTGTGTGTGTATGTGGTGTGTATGGTGTGTGTATGTGTTTATATGTATATACATGTTATATATAGATACATAAATATATACATATGTGTATGTACATGGTTTTACTAATTCATATTAATAAAACCTAGGAAATATATATAGAAATAGTTCTGATCTTATTTGTAACATAAAGTATCACTTTTTATTTGGCAGATTTAGATGGTATGGTTTCCGTATGCTGAATGGATTCCCTGAAAGTTGTATTAATTGTTGACTTGGGTGGATGCCTAAAATCTGAAACCTGGACCCAAAGGTAGCCTGCACTTAAAAGAAAGAAATTAGTCAAAATGCCAGAAAATTCTCAGTATGATTCATGGAAGAAGACAGAGACTTTGGAGTTAAAATGATGAGTGCATTCACTATGTGCTGCTTCTGACCATTTCCTAGCTCTACCAGGAAGATACTAGAAGACACTCTACCAGGACTTCGAGAAAAAACTGTGTGACAAGAGCCCTGGTATCTGTGAAGCATGCTTGATGGTAATTTGTTTAGGATTCAAGATGCTTATGAAATAATATACCTGAAATAGCTTGCTAATTTTGATGGATACCACAGAGGAGCAAAAACCAAAAAGTTGCATTTAATCTTCAGAGTCAGAAGAACAGCATGGAATTTAAATCTTCAAGGTCTCTGACCCTGGTCAATGATGATGAGATTCCCTAGGACAAAGCTGATTCAGAGTTGCTACAAGTTTCCTAAATGATATGTACCATTTAGGACAGTACCACTTGATGTCTTGTGAAAGTAAGCCAGACCTGACAAATTATTAAATATATTTGTTATCCTAGACCTAATCCTAATACTTGTGTTAGTTTCTAGATTCAGTACTCTTAGAATGAAATAGAAGGAAACGGCATTGTGATTGGGTCCTGTAGCAATATCTGAATTTGTATTATTATACTTCCTCCAAGTCTGTTTCAAAAGGAATTGGGAAAATTTACCACAAGGTAAAGGGAAATAGCCATACCTTTTGTGGATTAATGGATGGTAACTCCATAATACGCAATTACTACAAGAATCAGAATACTACTCTGATCCATTAGTTGTAGTAGAGGATCACAGTTATCAGATAATAAATAAACATTTGGTTCAATGAACCAAATGTTGTCTAGTTTTCTTTCAGAATTATACAGTATTTATCTGAAATTTAAAATTCTGCATTTGAATATGTGTGTGTGTGCGCACAAGTGAGCGCACACACACACACTCACATACACATGGGTGCTGTTTAAATCTATACTCATTTTCATGACCCATAAAGTAAAGTTTATTATAGTACCATTATGTCCTTTGAAGCTTCTCGTCATTAATGATGCAGTAAACTAAAAGCAATGTCCCATCCCTAAGGGAATCTTTCCTTCAGATAGAGATTAGTGCTTCTATCCAAACTTGAGACACAGTGATTCCAAATTTAACTCCACTTATCCTTCTAGTTGTAAAAGTGCAGAAATTTTAGAACCTTGAAGAATGAAAGTGAATTATTTTGAAAAGAAATAGATTTGATGCAAACTGTAACTGCTGATCCCGCTGTAGTTTCTCTGCTGGAGAGACTCAACATACTTACTGGCACCTGGAATGCATCTGTGGATTTAGGAATGCTTTCCCCCCACTCCCAATAAATAAAAATATCAGAAGTTTTTTTTGAATAAAGAGATATAGCTGTATACCCTCTGTGTCCTGCCACATGGTCTCAACAGTGTCCAAATTAGTTTCTATGGCTCTTGACTGTCTAGTTATTCCAAAGAACATTTTGTGGTCTGCTAGGTGGATAATATCATATTGATAGCATCTGGAAGGAAAGAATTAGCAGGCATCTTAAGTGCCTTGGCAGGACACATGAACACTATAGATGTGGAAATAAATCCTACAAAAATACAAAAACTTGCATCTCAGTGAGTTTTCTAGTGATCCACTAATCTGAAACTTTTCAAGGTATTCCCTTAAATTGAAGGTCGAAGAATATTTTTGTCTCCTAGACAAAAAAGCAAAATGTTTCTTGGGACTTTTTTTATTTTAGAGTAAAACTATATCACAAATAAATGTTACACTCTTTCTTTTTTTAGAGGAGTGGCATACTGGGGATTGAACTCAGGGGCACTTGACCACTGAGCCACATCCTCAGGCCTATTTTGTATTTTATTTAGAGACAACGTCTCACTGAGTTGCTTAGCACCTTGCTTTTGCTGAGGCTGGCTTTGAACTCATGATCCTCCTGATTCAGCCTCCCATGCCACTGAGACTATAGGTGTGCGCCACCATGCCCCACTTATACTCTTTCTTAATTACATATTTTTTCAAATATGAATGGAACCCCTAATTAGTAAGCGTTTCCTAATGAAGTAGATTCCATGATGTTACCATCCTTACCTTTTATAACCCAGCAGATCCAAGCCTTTCTACGCACACACACACACACACACACACGTATATTTTAGTCATTGAGGATGATTTTTCTGATTTTTTGAATAAATCTACATTCTTTAATCAAATAAACACATTAATTCCAACAAATGATTTTGCTTTGCTATTCATTTCTCATGATGATTAATTTTCTGATCATGAGAATCATATGACCATGTCAATTTTACCAAACTTCCCATTATGAAAAGGTTTTATATGATTTACCATCCATTTATTGACCTGGGCATGTCAACCCTTTATTATCATAAAATAGAAGTGATTCAAACAATACTGAGGCCAAGCAGAACCTGAGGATACGGTATAAGTGTGTAGCATCCTGGCTTTTTAACATTTTCTTTACACCTGAAAAATTATATGCATATACGCTGTGAGCAATTTTTCTATAACTCTGTAAGATGTCCTGGCACAAGTAGAGTAGATCTTCAAAGAGGATGGAGAAGAAATTTAAGTTCTGCAATCTGCAGCCTTCCTGAGAGTGAACCTACATAAAGAGAGGGCTTAATGGTTTGTCTATGTGGTCAGGGGACTGGATGAATAAGATTAGAAGACTATAACAGGGGAATTCAGGGAAGAACCATGTGTTTTTATGAAAAATCAGTGTGAGACTATTTGGAATGCTTGCCTAAGATCACACCCACAGCAGGGAAGGCTCTTAATAATCAGTAGTAGTTTTCCGGAAGTATCTTTTCCTTGTGCTAATTATATAAGCATTTCACACAGCCTTGGAACAAGGCTTGATACTCAAGATGGTTTTGAAAGCAAAGGAAGTCCTCCTCCCCAAGATTATTCAGGCTACTCCCATCAATAATGTACAATTTACTATTCAGTGAGTCACAATAAAATCCTGACATACATTGCATCTTGGATCACCAGAAAGGTATCTGTGAGCAGGATATTAACATTGAAACCTTTCAATTCCTCCCTGCCCCATTAGCATAGATAACTTAAAATGGATTTGGATTCATTGTCCTTGCCCTTCAAATATATTCTAGGAATACTATTAGGGAACTCACTGTTCCAACATTGTTACAGATTTTCACACAGCACTGTTTCTAACGAGAACAGTGAAGAGGAAAATAAACACGAAAGGACTGCTATATTTTGATTCATGAGCATCAACATATTTGCCATAATCAGAAGTATATGTTATGTTAGATTGTTGGAAATGTTCTTTTCAAGTCTCAGTTACAGTTACAGGTCAACTTTTAAATTGTTTTGCATCTTGTTTTGGTAAGCTGGAGTCCGATGGTTTAGAGGTAATACTGCACCAGGGAGAAGGTTTTCATCAAGGCACACAACAGTATTTCCATGGAACTGGAAACTAATACTGCCACCTGGACATTTTCAGTTTCTTTTGACTCTAGGAAAAAAGGAAATGATGGGGATTCCAGCATTGGCTAGTGTGATTGGCCCTTACTGTGAAGGAAAAAGAGGGTTATTACTTTAAGATGGAACAGGAGGATTATGGGTAGATCCCATGTAGTCTCTCAGGGCACTTTCTTATCCTAACATTTAAGACAGTAAAAGTTGAAGAAAGAAAATAAAATCATAGAGTAGAAAGACTGTCAAAGGCTTAAAGTTTGGGATAACTTACTAGGCTAATCAATACCTACCCGAACAGCCGAGCAGCTGGTTGAAGGCAGAGTGTGCATCATGGGTAATAAAGAAAGAAATCATAAAATGTCAGTTATGATTTCAGAGTAGCTGTAGATAAGAGAGGAATGATCTTTATATGTTTTATATAAAATATGAATACTTTATATAGCTTAATTTCCAATCTGTTATTTTTTTCCTTTAGCACTCTATTTGGGGTATGCTACTTTTTAAAAAAATTTCTATTTTTTAATTTTTTATTTTTAAAGTAGGTTTTATATTTCAGAATAATTTGGGTTCACAACAAAATTGAGAGGAAGACACAGGTGTCTCATCTACATAATCTCCACATCACACAGCCTTTTCCACAATCAAAATTCACACGAGAGTAGTACATTTGTTAAAATTGATAAAATTACATTAACACATCCTTATCACTCAAAGTCCATAGTTTACACTAGGTTTCATTCTTCGTGCTGGATAATTTATGGGTTTTGCAATGACATGTACCCTCTATTCCAGTATTATTCAGAATAATTTCTCTGCCTTTAAATTCCTCTGTGCTCTGCCTATTCATTGCTCCCTCCACCTACTCTTGGCAGCCACTGATCCTTTTTAGTAATGGACTTTTCCTCCATTTGGACATTTATGGATGTTTTTCAATAAGACTTGTCCTTCAATAGATGAATGGATAAATAAACTGTTGTATATGTACACAATGGAATATTACTCAGCAATAAAAGAGAATAAAATTATGGCATTTGCAGGTAAATGGATGGAGTTGGAGAATATCATGCTAAATGAAGTAAGCCAATCCCAAAATACCAAATGTTGAATGTTCTCTCTGATAAGTGGATGCTGATCCATAATGGAGGAGGGGACACAGGAAGAATAGAGGAATTTTGGTCAAAGTGGAGGGAGGGGAGAAGGGGGCATGGGGACAGTAACAGTGAAAATGGTGGAATAAAATGGACATCATAGCCCTAAAAAAAATAAATCCCTTGATGGGAAAAAAGCAGAGAGACCAGCCACCATGAACAAGTCTTATCAAAAGACATCCATAACTAGGGTATATTACTTAACACTTTCAAGAAAGCAGAATTTCAACATGGAATGGTGACTAATGGGAGGAAAGAAAATCTTTCATTTATTCTGAATTTTGAGCTGGATGAAACCACTGATGAGTTGTTGAGTTGTCTTCTCTTGGAGAAAGGATAGTTATGTTTATTGTTTCATGTTTATCATGTCCTGAGTATTCATTTCTTTTTTCCTTTATGGAAGTATAAATGTTGGAAGGGGTATTTACACAGAGGACAGACAATGGTGACCCTTTTCTATTCTCTTACCTTCTCAGCATAATTATGCCCTTGGCAAGTTCATCATTGTCAGTTTCTTTATGATTTCATATCAGCAGTGGAGAAGAACCTCTTTTCTCTTCTCAGTCCACTATACCTGGAATGATGTTTTTGCCCAAGGTTCAGCTAATTGGGATTATATGTTGAAAGAGTGATGTGAAGACACAGGAACATTTTAGCAATGACTTAACTGGGTTTGAGAAGTGCTGTTTAGGGATGTTGCAATTCTTGAAACTAAGCTGCCAGAGGTGGTAGGGGAGTAGAGCCTGAGGAGTTTCCTGTCAAAGCTCATCCTGTCCAGAGTCCTGGTTGTCTCACAGATCAGTGTCCCCTATGCTGTGTCCCAACTCCTACTAATTCCTTTAGCTTGTCCTTCAGCCTTCCTGTAAAGACTTTGAGCTATCTAGTATCCTGTAAAGTTAGTTAAGCACAATTTCAGTGGCCTCTGATTCAATTAATGCAAATATACTTTTAAGACTTGCATGATGATATATGTTTCCTATTACATAATTTTATTATAATAAAATTTATAAATTCATAATTTTATTATATATTATTTGTAATAATTTATATATAATTATAACAATTTTATAATTCTATAATAAAATATTCTATTATGATTTTATCATATAATGCATATTATATACTATAAAGCTCAAGTTGCTAATAAGTCATCATAATATTTTTTGTATTTGTTTGCTTTTCTTCCCATTTAACTTGATATCCACTATTGGTATCCATGAAAAGGCAATGGCAGGGGCTGGGGGTATAGCTCAGTTGGTAGAGTGCTTACTTCGCATGCACAAGGCCCTGGGTTCAATCCCCAACACCACAAAGAAAAGGCAAAAGCAAGATCTAATTTTTTCTGTAAGCCTTCTATACACTCATCCTGAATGAAAAGTCACTGCTTATTTAACTTAAGTGTGAATTTTATTTTCATTTTACCTTTCACTGTTAGATTGCTGATACTGATCACCAAGCACCTTTCTGCAGGTGACATTATGTTGAATGTGATGTAGACTGAATAAGTAGACACAAGTCCGCATCCCTAAGGCAGCTTGCAGCTCAGGAGAACTAGGATGCTTACAAATAAACATGAGCATTCATAGACTAGAACAGATATGGGGGAAATTAATATTTTTATCTACGCATTTGATATGGAGTACAATGGTTGGGTGTCAGGAGGAAGATTTGGGAGAGAAATAAGGTTTTCATATGAGAAAGGAACATGGAAAATTTGAGAGCTTTTTTCTCCAGTAGTCAGGGTAATTATTCAACTTGGTGGTAAACCTTACAGATTCAAAATGAGTTCTTCCTTTATTCATTAAGATAGCATCGAGAATGCTTGGCATAGACAGCGTCTGTCTGTATAGGACAATGTGCTGTGTCTGACTGCTAATAAGTCCTGCATGAAGTTGAGTCTTCTGTCTTTATGACATTTGAGCTCCTGGCATACTAATTTTATCTGACACAATACACTCAGATCCTCTGAATGTTACCTCATATTGATCAGTTTCATATAAATAGTTGGGCTTTGTTATTGTAAAGACAGAATCACAGAAGTAGCTGTTAAGCAAGTAATGACAAAAGAAAAAAGAAACCCTTGCATTTATTTTATTTTCACATTATTTAACAGATACTGTTTGACTTCTGAATAATTAAATAATGCTTGATCTTAGAAAATATTTACCAAGTTTTTGTATTATACAGCTATTGAGACTTTTGAGGAAAATATTAAAGCTCTGCATAAAATTTGACAAAAGTAGAAAATTATTAATATTTACTCTGTTAAATATCAATTAGACAATCATCTTAGAAATATCTAAAATTGATGTATCAAACACTTCCCTCAACAGCTCCCCTACCTTGTCTTCTTCCTGGTAACATTTACCTCAAGAGGAACTGGGCTCTTCTCCAAAGCAAGGAAGAACATTTTGACTTTTTCTAAGTTAACCCTGGTGATTCTATGATCCTGTCATCAGTGGTTGTTTCAGAAGTGAACTCAAAATACAGCTGTGGTCAATATGACTTAAGCAGACATTATCAGAAAGTTAATCCTGCTGTCAACATCACAAGAAATTTTTTCCTTTCTTTCTGTATTGAAGAATTTTACATGGGGATATGATGCTTGGAACTACTGCAGCCACATTACAACAACAAAAATATTCATTAGTTCTTTCTTATCTGTGCTTTCACTTTCCATGGTTTTGATCATTCTTGGTCAACCATGATCTGAAAGCATTAAATGAAAATTCTGACAAATAAACAACTCTTAAGTTTTAAATTGAGTGATGTTCTGAGTAGTGTGATGAAATCTTGAGCCATCTTGCCTCATCCTGCCTGGCAGGTGAATCATTTATGACTAGCATATCTACCCTATATATGCTACCTTTCCACTAATCACCTATTGGCCACTTTGGTTATCAGATCCACTCTTGTTCTATTGTGGAGCTTTTGTTAATGTAACCCCTATTTTACTTAACAGTGGCCCCAAGTCAAAAAATAGTGATTCTGGCAATTCAGATATGCCATGAAGAAGTCTTAAAGTGCTTCCTTTATGTGAAAAGGTACAAGGTACAGTAAGATAGAGAGAGGGAAGACAGCAAGAGAGAGAGAAAAGACCACATTCACATAACTTTCATTACTGTATATTATTACAATTGTTCTATTATTGTTGTTGTTAATCTCTTACTGTACCCAATTTATAAATTAAATGTTGTCAAACGTATGTATATATGGAAAGAATATAGTATGTGTATAGATCAATATTATTAATAATTACAGGTGTCCACTTGGGGTCTTGGAACATATCTTCTGTGGGTAAAGGGGAACTGCCGTAGCCATGCCAAAGGCCAGGAGGATGTCAAGACCATCAGAGCAGAAAGATGAAAACAAGCTTGTTTATGAATAACATCATTAAGCCACTGAATTTTACCTTGAACTGCTCTACTTCTGTATTATCAAGTGGCATTTGAAAGGCATTATTATGTAAACCACTTTTTGTAGATTTTCTATACCTGCCGATATAAAGTCTTAATTATTCTAATGTCTCCATTACCAAAACAACAAAAATAAAAATAAAATTAAAATTGCTATACATGCATATGTTAGAATGACACTCACTTAGAGATAGTATTAATTATATTCCACTGAGAAAAGCAACTTCTCTATAAATTTGAGTATTTTATCATTGGTATGTTGATATACCTTTGCAAAGAATTACTACGGGCATTTGGAGGGAAAAAAAGGGAATTCCACATTATGGTTTAGTCTGCTGTTGATAGAGATGGCTTGCCATCATTATATCATAATCATTAAATATCAACTCTACACTAATAACTGGTACTATCTATATCTCAGTTTTCTTCTGAGCAAAGTGAAGGGATTACATAAGGTAATTTCTAAAAAATACCTACCAGCTCTAGATTTCTGGGTACACTTACTTATTTTAAAATCAGAAAATGAGCCGGGCGTGATGGCTCAAGCCTGTAATCTCAGCACTTAGGGAGGCTGAGACAGGAAAATTGCGAGTTCAAAGCCAGCCTCAGCAACGGCTAAGCGCTAAGCAACTCAGTGAGACCCTGTCTCTACATAAAACACAAAATAGGGCTGGAGATGTGGCCCAGTGATCGAGTGCCCCTGAGTTCAATCTCCAGTACCAAAAAAAAAAAAAAATCAGAAAATGTGTCTTGTAAAAAGTAAATATATTTTGACACAAGCATGGTGGCAAGCACTGGGAATAAAACACTAGATAAAACAGATCCATGGCCCCACTGATCACTGAAAAGAAATATTAAGTAAATGCAAATATAATAGCAAAGATGTTCATATGTGGTCCAAAGGGTCTGAGAAATGGACTTGAAGCTGGAGATATAGAGAAGTGTATGATTTATGCATTTGAAGAGATTGGGGGAATTATAGAGAACAGTATTTATGAATTGGAGGGTAGAATGAACATTTAATGCAGTTGAGAAATTCATAGGAATCAAATATAAGTCAGGGTAGTGAGGAAAGACATGTTAGATGAGGTGGAACAGAAATGTAGGTGGTCTTTGAACACGGTTACATAATATGTAACTCATCACAAGGACAATAGTCATTGTATTTGGGGGCATAATAGGCAAAGTTGGAGGAATTCATGCCTTTGTCTCTCTAGATGTGCCCGTACCTGCTCTCCTCTTTCCTTCCGAACACGTGGCTCAATCACTCTTGAGCACGCCATCTATCTCCATTAAGGCTTCATTGTCAGTGCCTTCACTTTTGGTGTAGGATGACCTTACACATGAGGTTCTCCAGATCAGCAGAATGAAGCAAAGTGGAATGAGCCAGAGTAGTTTAGAAATGGTCTGGTGACCAGATAAATATTTTCTAGGCAATTGAGTGCCCATCAGCTGTTCTTAGTGTGATAGGGACTAGACATCCAGTCAGAGCAAGCAAAGTCAATTCCACAAAAAAAAAATACATTGATGTATGGGTTGTTAAGCAAACTAGAAGGGAATTAAAGAGTATAAATAGCTACTCACACCTAGACTGTGGAATTATCCCTGCGTTTATGAATTGGAATCAGTGCAATCAATAAGAAAATTTAAGTGCTTTCTTATTCTAGCCCGTTGACATAATTTGATCCCAGATGATCCCTCTCTGAATTTTTAAATTGTTCCTGTGTTTTTAAAATACTCTGTTAACTCATATATTGATGAAATATAATTTTCACTGTTTATAACAGACAGTAAGTCCTAAAGGATTCCAAGTTTCTTTTCTGATTAAAGATGTTGTCAACATACAATTTGTCCTTATTTTAGAGATTAAAATATATTTTTTTCCTTGATATTCCTTTAGGGATTCTGGATATTGATCCCTGAAATTGATTTTCTATGATTTTCTTCAGCTTTGGGTTGATCTTTGCTAATTTCCTTTAGCCCAAGGTTTTCAGTAGATGATAAATAGTTTCTACCTCAGTGAAGGTAGAATAAGATGGCATATCATCCTTAATAAAAAACACATGTGCCTCATGCTCTGCAATTCACTTGTTTCCATTTGACCAAGGAACTATTGAATTTTACATCTATATCTTCAAGGAGTGTGACTTGATAAATACTGTTTTAATGGCAGGTACTATGATAGCTAAGTGGTTTATACCTGGGATATCTGCCTTTTTATCAAGGTAAAATGATAATTTTTCAAGGTGTAGAAAGTGATGAAAGTAACACCTACTATATTTCTAAGTGTTGTGTATAATTTTTTTTTTACTTTACTAAACATGATATATTTAGATAACTTTTAAAAGTCACCAGGGTGAAATAAAACCTGGGAAGTAGTGAAATATTACCTTGGTACACACTAAATTGTACTAAAAATAAAAAAGGACTGCAAAAAAGCACATCAACTCAAAATCTAGTAAAGTTGTGGAAAGCTGTCAATGCAAATAGAACTTGAACACAAGGATCCAGTTGAGGGAGATGTACAGAGTGGAGCCCAACATCGTGTGCTGCTTTGCCACTAAAGTTAATTGCCAATCAGGAAGTGACAGATCCAAAGGGCTATAGAGTTAAGTGGAGAGTAGCAAGTGAGAGAAGAGGACCCTGAAATGAGCTGTTTTCAGTCTTACAGGTACAGGGAAGCCGGAAGGCAGCCGGAATCTGAGAGGCCAATATGTCAGAAGAAATGAAGTGTGTTTAGGTGAACTTGATATTTTGTTCCCTATTCTCTATTAGGGCATTTGCTGATGTATATGATGTCAAACACAAAGTAGTAGTTAATAGTCTTGGAAGTCAAGCAGAGATAATAGAAGTCTCATGAAGGAAGGAAGAATAAACTGGGATTCAAGGACTGGTAAGAAGAAGGGGTCATGGTAAACACATCAAAGTTCCAGTTAGGACTGTCAAAGGCTACAACTTAGGAGAAAGTTACATTATCCAATGTGGTTGTCACAAGCTCAATAGTCACACACAAGGTGTGGCTATTGAGCTTGTGAAATGTGGCTATTCCAAATCAAGATACATTTAAAGTATAAACAGCACACCAGATTTTTGAAGCTTTCTGACAAAAAGGAAAAAAAAGTAAAAAAATATTAATTATCAGATAAACAAATTTTACATTGATAACATGTTGAGGGAATAATATTTTGGGGGTTGGGTTAATCACAACTTTCTGCTTTTTGAAATGGGCTATTAGATAATTCATAAAGACCTGTGTGGCTCGCATTATATTTCCATTTCATAGTGCTGGGTAAGTGTGAATCTGAAAGAGAACAGCTCTCCTAAAGACTTAATGTAAGTTTTGAAGGAGATCAATTCCAGATTAAATTAAAGATGGTCTTTACTTTTGTGTACCACTTACCACAGCAAATGAAAATGCTCTCGGGAGGGAGATAACAACAGTCAAATCCTTAGATAATTGTTATATTTCGAAAATATTGATGTTTAATCAGTAAATTTAAGCCTGTTAGAGGGTAGGACTAAATAATTGCAAAGCAACAGAAAAAAAGGAGAAAATACAAATACACCCATAAAAGACCTAAATATTGACATTATTATCCGGCATAGACTTTAGAACAGGGGAAGGGAAGAGGAAGGGAAAGGAGAAGTACTGGGGACTGAATTAGAGGAAATTATATTTTGTACTTTTATAATTGTCAAAATAAATCATTGTTATATACAACTAAAAAGAACCAATAAAAATATGACTAATATGGTCAAGAACATAGGTGCTATTCTTGTAAGTCCAGCCACTTAGGAGGATCCCAAGATCAAGGCCAGCCTGATCAGATTAGTGAGACCTGATCTCAAAATACACTTTATAAAGGGGATAGAGGCATCTAGCTCAGTGTTACAGCAATTGCTTACCATCCATGATTCCCTTAGTTCGAACCCAATACCACCCCCCCATATATATATATATATATATACATATATATATATACACACACACATATACATGAAAATGGTTAATAACAACATCAGCAAGTAGCTATGGTTATACTTGGAATGAAAAAAATAAGCAAAAGGGAATAACTAGTACTGAAAAATAAAATAAGCAAAATTAAAAATTGAATAAAGGGTTTAACAGCAGATTAAAAATGAACAATATGTTTGTCACTAAAAGATAACTCACTAGAAGAGGTTCATACTAAAGAACAGACTAAAAAAAGTGGAAAATAAGAGAGTATAATTGCATGTAATTATAATGCAATGAAAACTCAAATATACATGCAATTTGAAAAGAAAGGTAAAAGAGAAAAAGGCCAAACCTATGTTTGAAATGGTACTGG
This sequence comes from Xerus rutilus, assembly GCA_028644305.1. Classification (NCBI taxonomy): domain Eukaryota; kingdom Metazoa; phylum Chordata; class Mammalia; order Rodentia; family Sciuridae; genus Xerus; species Xerus rutilus. The sequence continues at coordinate 121,017,630 of CM053401.1, read as the reverse complement.
TTAAGAATTTTTCAAAGCTAGTGAAAATCATCAAGCCACAGATTTCAAGAACTAGGTAACATACATCAGCATAAATATAAAGAAAGCTATATGTAAGCAAGCCAGTGGGAAAATATTAAAATTAAATATACAGAATACAAATCTCAAATGCATCTAAAGAACAAGGACACACTATTTCAAAATTTCAACAGTAAATCTGACAGTTGATTTTATAATAGAAATGATAGGAAAGAAGAAAATTGACACTTTTACAGTATGAAAATAATTAACCTCAAAATTCCATATTCTCCAGAATAAATGAAAGTTATAGATATCCTTGCATATATACATGTTACCTGTATGCTTTTGTTTCCAACAGTATGCACTAAATCAACTATTAAAGAGAGCTTTTTAAACAGATGAAAAAAAATTTTAGATTTAGACTACAAATAGAGGAAGGAATGAAGAGTAAAAGCATTAAATATTAATGATATAAAATGGATGCATGTATTTAAATCAAGTTTTGATATACAAAATAATGCATTCTTAAAGTATATAAGTGCCTTAAATTCTTTCATGAGTAATATTCATTTGTATTGGAAAAGCTGATATGAAGTCAAAGATGAATGTGTTTATCTCTACCGTAAAAAATTAAAATGAAGAAAAGAACATGCAATTAACAAGTCATAAAGGAGAGAAACAGAATGCTGAAAATGTTTTCTTTATTCAAATGAAGGTAGAAGCAGGATGAAAAATAAATTGACATTAGGAAAATTAGTAAGCTGGGGAATCAAAATTCAAACATCAGTAATAACATTAAGCTACATTATAAATATATTAGGTGCTCTTATTAAAATATTGAATGAATGTTAGAAGATGATACATTTCTGACAAAGATTATAAAACTGGATGAAACAATTATACATAAATACACAGATATCAGATATGTCTGACTTTCATATATGTCATACATATGTAATATATATAGGATATACGTGTACATACACACACATACTCACCCACAAAAGTGTTTAGGAAATTAAAAGAAAAAATGTATGCTCTGCAAACACTGAATAATAATAACATAAAAAACAACAGTGTAGCTATGAGAGTAGCAGAAAATATGGATGTTAAGGCACAAATATTTTATGTTATAAAAGTTTTAATCTTTGATAAAAAGTTTAAATTTGTATGTACCAAAAATTATAGCTTCACAAAAAAGGACATTGATAAAACTAAAAGAAGAAATATATAATTTGCAATTTTGTGTGTGTGTATGTGTGTGTGTGTGTGTTTTCCAGTGCTAGAAATCAAACCCAGGGCCTCACATATGCTAAGCAAATATGTTACCACTGAGCTAGCTCTTGAGCTCAAATATTTGCTTTTGAAAACGTTCTTCAGCTGATAGAATTTTCTAAGAATATAGATGATAAAAATCATGTTATCAAAATTGGCCTTTTTTACACATATAGAAATCTGCACTCAAACACTCAAAAATGTACAATTTTTTTCAAACACACATAAATCATCTACCAAACTGACCACATACTGAGCCACAAAGCAAGTCTCAACAAAATGGTAAGGACTGAGATCATGAAAGTACATTTTATAACAGTGTACTTATGCAAAGAATACTTGAGTCTGTCAGCATGGTGGTTCATGCCTAGAATCCCAGTGGCTTCTCTGGAGGCTGAGACAGGAGGATGACAGTTACAAAACCAGCCTCAGCAGTTTAGTGAGGCCCCAAGCAACTTAGTGAGACAATAATTAGTTATGGCTGATTTGATCGGTGCACATTGTATACACGTATTGAATCATCACATTGTACTTTACAAATATACAAATTAAAATAATAATCTTAAAGAGCTTTGAAACTCTGGAGAAGTTCATCTCTCTTGGCTTCTGTTTTCTCTTTCACAAAATGAAAGTTGTATGGAGAATTGAACATGGTGTCTGTGGTTATTCAGACCTTCAAGTTTTATCACACTGACTAATGAAGATATGGTGTGTGGCAAGCTCTTTAACTTTCTCAAGTTTTCCATCTACAAAACAAGATAATACTTAACTCATGGAAGAATATTAAGATCTGCATAGTTCTGAGTGCAGAACATGGTAATAACTGAGGCATTGGATGGTGACAGGGGCTTCTACCACTGTTAGGAACTATTTGAGGAACTAGCATAAAATGAATGAAAGGCAGCATAGTTACTGACTGTCAAGAACTCACCAAAATTGAGATACTGTGAAAAATATCATTTCTACCAAATTCCAAAATGCTCACCACCATGCATGTAATATCCTTATTTTGCTAATGAGTTGAGAGTATCTCCAAGGTTAGGTGACATGCATAGGTTGTGCACATGTGTGCACATGTACACACTCATAAATGCACATGCACACTCAGACCTCCGTGCTACAATGAGCTCTGCCTGCTCCTTGCTAAGGTGAAGTTACCTGGCACAGGGCTTGTTAGGAACAGCTTATGGCTGGCGGCATTCCATCCTGCTAGACAACCACAGCCGCTGAGGCCCCAGCAATCTAGTGACACAATTAAAAGAGCAGGCAGCTGGATTTGAAAATGAAACCCGTGAGGTAGAGACTGCTTTGCTGGGGTTTAGAAAGGACTGGGCTGCTCCCTCGGGCTCTCTCTGCCAGTGTAGTGGTGGTGGTATTTATTAGAAGTTCTAGTAGTAGCGGTAATGATGATAACAATAACAGGGAAAAATAATAGCAATAATACCTGTATTTGTTTCTAGGAAGAAAGTCTTAAAGAGTTAAGATTCAGAGGAAGGTACTAGTACGCAGGGGCTGTAAACCCTTGGCAAATGGAAGGGTATAAAGAAGCCCGGGAAGTGACTGGGGAATAATAAAATAAGAGCGAAGCTAAACCAGTGACCCTTGTCGGCAGTGAAAAGCGGGAGATTAGAAAATGTTTCATGCTAATTTCCATGGAGATTTCTTTAATTTAGCGAAGATTGCTTCCCGGCTCCGCCTGGCCCGCGCCAGCCCGCGTCCTCGGTGGTCCGCGCCGCCCGGCTGCTCCGCGCGCGGTCACTCGGGCGGCTCCGACGTCTCTATCAGCCTTGAGGCCACCCGCCCGCCACCCGCTCTCCTTTCCTAGCTTTCGCTTTTTTTTTTTTTTTCTTTTCGCAACAGTCTTAGGATTCTTGTCACATGATGGCTTCATCGGGCCCTTCTCCTCCTGATCCTTTCAAGCTCTTTCTCCTGCCTGCCATATCAAAGGAGATTTGTGGGTCACCGAGCCGGGACGTGGCATATAAAGTTATCAGCGGGCTGGGCACCACCTCGATCATTTGCTATATTGTTCTTGCTAGAGGCGGGGGTGGGTGGGTCTCTTTAATAACTGGATTAGTATTTAAGCAAAAAATGTTGTTTTAAAGATATAAAACAGTAGAGACATACTCATCTTTATTCACTTTTCCATACACTCCCAATTGAGTGTAAACTTATTAGTGTAAAATAAAGGAACACATTGCACGAACGATTTAAAGTGTTGTACAGAATCCTCAGTATTTAGCATAATTATTCTAGGATTTAATTAACAATTTAAATATTAAAACCTGGGTTAATTCAGCAACAAAATTACAGGCTGCACTTTTTTTTGAATGTGTGCACAGGTCTTTTAAAAAAATAACTTTTAAATTTAGTAAATAATCCAGATTCAGACATCTTCCACATAAGAGGGAAATACATTTTAAATGGAAATTTTATGCAAGGTGTGTTCAGTTGGAAGGATGTGTAGTTAGGTATGTATATATCGTATAAAAAATAATCGCCAAAATCAGACAGGTTCAATATTTCAATGGGTTTCCAAGCAAAAATTTCTATTGTTTGTAGGATGATGGAGGACAGATCAGAAGATTGCTCCTTCCTAGTTCTCCCCGAGTTTTCTCCTGCTTCATTTAATTCTCTTTGGGGGCAGGTAATGAGCACAACTCTGACCAAAACTGCAACTAAAGCCTGAGGCACTGGCTTCAGTGGAAATTTGTGTTGGAGTAAAACTGTTCTGCCAAGTTATTTTTGATCAAAAACTCTCCTGCAGCTTTTGCTGTTCTGAGTCTGCATTCCCTTTACTGCTCCCCCCGCCTTTTACTGTATTTAACACTTTCCTCACTACATTTCCAAAGGATCCATATTGCCTTCTTTTTTAAAGGAAAAAATGTTATTAATATGCTTTCATTAGCCACATCCTGTAGATCAGAGCCAGTTACTTTGACATTAATTATCTGTTGGAAAGTTTTACCTATAATAAACTGAAGTATTCCCTTAAAATCTTGCCCTATGATAGGCCATAAATTCCTAATTAGCATAGTGCGATTGGGGAACTGCAAAGTGGACTCTATATTAAAATGTCAAAGTAAGTTTTTGCTGCAATTTTTATAATACATAGGATCTACTAAATGCAGTTTGATAAATTGTATAAATTATGTAGTTCATATAATATCAAAAACAAACTTCTATATCCAAACATAGATATATACTCTATTTAGCTAAAGAAAAATTCTTAAGGCCTTTTCTCTGAACTTTACCATTTTAATTAATAGAAATTATTCAGAGTTGAGGTGGAAATTATGTGATGTTCATATCATGGTTTTCTTCTTCTGTGCCTGTAGCAGAGATTCACAAGAAATCTTACTGGGGGCAATGCATAGCCTCAAAAGTATCACCCACCCACCAGAAAGGCCATAGCCAACCCAGTGAATGAATTCTATTGGCCACTTTAGATCCAGGATAACAAGTATGTTTTGTGGTTATGAACACTAAAATTATCCCTTATTATCAGTTCTCAGATATTTAGAATGTAAAATTTTTATTTTGACCTCTATGACAAGAAGGTTGTGTTCTATCTCCAAGTGGTTTTGGACATTCCACTCTTATTTTGATGTTTCATTTTGAGATTATTCTGAACTTAATTTGTGGGACATGGTGACCCTTTGGATCACTCCCTGAATATGAAAACATTGACCTGTTAACCGTGGTTGGATTTTGAAAATAAGAAGTCATATAACATTTCCAAGTGGCTGTCATATTCACTTGCTGCCCATAATTGTTGTTGACACTATTACAAATATCAGCAGTGAAGAATTGTGATCCATAATCCATCATAATATTTTTAATAATAGCATATTAAAATTCTTTCTGGCTAATAAAACATGGGTAGGCATGGTTTTTTTCTTTTCTATTTCTAACATACATTTTTGTATGTCAGCTATGTAAAGTGAACTGTGGAGAATAAAGTAAATTAATCTGGAGATGGAGCATATACTTAGAGTGACAGGGTTTGGGATTTGATACCTCTCAATCATAGAAGTGGGCATGGAACACTTCTAAAATGTAAGACCTTAGTTGACATGTAGGAAAAAGTACCTGGCATATTTTCTTGTTTGATTTACTTTGTTTGCATTTAGCTCCTCTATTTACTAGACAACTTGGTCTCTCATATTCATCTCTTTCTATTGCTTCTTTGAATTTGAGATTAGGGTTGCATTTAATTCTGGGCTTAAAACCCATGCAATCCCACAGGATCAAATACCATCATATAGAGTTAAAGTTAGGAGAGATGGCAAGTGTTATATCATTAATTTCATAAATATGCAATAGTGAAATTAAATGTTACCTTTTGCTGTCAGCATTCAGCAAATTCCTTTGCGTATACTAGAATACATTAGCTGACCATGTGCCTGGGATATTAGATATTCATTTTGTAAGAAGATTTTCCAAAAGTGATTTCACCCCCCTTTGTTTAAGGGTTGTATGGATTGTCAAGATAGGAAACCAGAAAGGGGGATTTTATATCACATTTAGTGCCCACACCAGATATGTGTCACTGCTTTTCACTGTCGGCATTTCCCAAGACATATACTTAGTGGATTGAGAATCCTAATGACACACTTGCATTCTTATAGTAATACTGATGAGAACTGAGGTGTAAGCCAAGACATATTTATTAATGTCTTAATGAAGATAATATAGACAAAATAATTTCAATGTTCAAACAAAATGTTAGCATCTTTATCTCAGCATACTTTATTTGGATAATTCTAAATAAATTTTTGTAATATGAAGAGTTTTCATTGAATAATTTTGAGAGTATCTTTCTTGGTCATATAATTTAGAAAGAAGAGGTGAAGGAATACAAGAGAGAGAGAGAAAGAAAGAAAGAAAGAAAGAAACAAACAAACAAACAAACAAACAAACTTGGCCTAAGAAGCAAGAGGTACTGGGAGCAGACAATGATAGAATATTCACCAAGAAAAAAAATATTGCCATTGTAAAGACTTTAAAATCCCAGTCTAGGGTGCGTTTTGTTGCCTATTTTTCATTAATTCCTCATCTACTAAGCAAAACAAATCAAACAGAAAATTGTGAATAATACCCACTATCCATAATGGCACATTGTACTCGCTTGAACTTCTTTGAGAGACTATGAAAAAAATGACCTGGATGTTTGCAGTTCTGAGACAAGAGTGTGACTGAAATCTTGGTTCTTGTCTAGCGTGTCTCAGACTCCATAGTATCAACCTTATGAAAGAAAATTCTTTGTGGTGAGGCCGTCCTGTGCGTTGGTGGATATTTAGCATCATCTAACCCACCCCAATCACCCTGTAGAAGTAACCACAAAGATTCCCCCAAATTGCTAATCAACACAATTGGAAAGTACCAAATGGCTTCGTGCTGAAAATCACTGCTTTGAGACATTTCACTTTTTTACTTTATGTGGCATTATGAGAAATAGGAAGTCCAGTGGTCCATTTTCAGAATTTAATACTTAGCCTTAATTAGATCCAATTGTAACCATTTGAACTGTAGCTCTTCCCTTTGCCCACCCCCATTTTAAAATTAGTTTATCAGGTAAATTGTACCCCAGAGCTCCTCTAATCAGGGCAAAGGGCAATGATGTATTAGTGATAAAAGCAGGCAGACTGCATACCCAGGTGCTCTTACTAGCCAGGTTCTGGTAGAAAGCCCTTCTGGAAGGAGTAAAAATTTGTTTTGCCCACCCACTTTGGAGCACATGTTTGATTTCTTACAGTACCTCAATATTTCTCACAGCACTTACTCATCTCTTCCCCTCTCTATCATCCTTCTCTCCTAATGTATTTTATAGCTTCCTTCTCATTTTTCAGGACCTAGCTAAGAAGACTTTATCCCATTCTGGGATTTCCTCCTTCACTGGGAAAGATTTAAGTGGCCTGCTCTTTTTAATCAGAATAAGTGCACACTGGTTTTTATGACCTCCCAATTCAAGCCTCCAAGGAGTGCAGCTCCTTCAAAGACCAGAACTGAGCCAAAGTTTCTTCAGCACCTAGGACAGTGCCCAGCACCCTACTCAGGTGTTCATGAATTGGATAGAGAGCTGGCTAAGGTCAAAGACTGAATTAATACCATACTTTGCATCATACTATAATCTTTCTTGACTTGGCCAATGCTTCTCTTTCTCAGTCAACTCAGAGCCCTTTTACTCTCCAGCAGCATAATGAAGAATGAAATTTTGAAGGTGAATGTCTGCTTTATTTGGTCTCTATCTTTCCAAAGAACTCATTTAGGAATTTTGAATGATTAAAAATGTCATCACTGTCTGGTGCATTTTGTTTCAATATGGCACATTTCCCTGGTTCCCAAGCCTTGGGGAAAATACATGCTTGAAAGCAGGAGGAAGCAAAGGCAGACCCCTCCTGGTGCCAGAGTTTCCTGCACTGTTCTCCAGTCAATCTGCTTGTAGAGAAAGCAGACTTGGCAGACTGTGGGGCCTTTCTGTGGGTGTGTGCAGGAAAGTCTTAGCCACAATGGCAAGCTTGCACCTTGGGTCTGGCTCCACTCCTGCTTCATTAAGATTTTTCTATTCTGTTCCCTCTGTCATTCTTCTTGAGAAGTGGGCCATTTCAAAAGAAGAGAAATGACTCTAATTTTGTGCTTTTACAAAACACACAGGAAAATTTGGATACATATGGATGTGTGGATTTATTATATCAGTAGCATTGACCCAGAAACACTGAAGAGAATGTCTGAGCAGGCTGCAGGGTCCCTCGAAGCCCAAGAGCCTCCTGCTTTCTGTGGCCATGGAAATGTCTCAGCAGGTGTTGCAGATTTTTTTAAAAGCAAACTGGAAGACAATACCTTAGAGTAAATAAGGCATAAGATGGTGAGAAAAAGGCTTTTCCTCTTGTTTGTATGTTTTCCTGCTGTCTTGCCTACTTACCAAAAAGAGGGAAAAATATGTCAAGTAGAAATCATCCAGGAGGCTACAGAAGAAAAGGAAACTAAGAGAGAATGTTCTTAGTTAGGTCTTGAGTTCACAGGTAGTTTAGACCTTTTTGTACCTCTATCTCTTTCATTGTGTCAAAACACTTAAAGTAATTAAATTTAAAGTAAGGGGTGGCTTCTAAATTACAAGCAATCTGGAATGGCCCTATACACATTTATGTTAGAAAAGGAACTAAAAAACAAAGACTTCATCCACTCTTTAGATATGTGAGTTGGTTTATGTTCCTCATTGATAATTCACATTTATTGAATATATACCATGTAAAAGTCATGAAACTAAGGGAATTATGCAGCATCTCATTTAATCACCACAGTAACTTATGATTATCCTATATCCAGAGATAGAATAGCAGGGTGAAATTGAGCAAGCAAATTACAAGAACCAGGCACTAGGGTCCAACTTGGTGCTTCAATTACTTTTTTAACTAAACTTTTTATTTTGAGGTAGTCATAAGTGTACATGTAGTTGTAAGAAATAAAACATAGGGGTAATGTTTTACTTACCTGGTTTATTAAAATAGAGACACCTTGTAAAATTAGATTACCTTATACCATGAACTTGGTGTTGATACAATCTATCAACATTATCCAGGGCTGCCATTTGCATGTGCACTTATGTCTGTGTTTTCATTCTCTGTATGTTCTTCTCTTTGTGTGCCTTTTTGTGTCTAGCTTTTTGTGATTTATCACATGTAGAGGTTTTGTGCATCTAACACGGGAATCAGGAACATCGACATCATGACAAGGATTCCCTTCATAGTCTTACCCATTTCCTCTCATTCTCTCTTTCTCACTTCCTCCCATTCTCTCTCTCTCCCATTCATTTAACCATGAATCTGTTCATCTCTAAAATTTTGCCATTTCAAGTATGATATATAAATGGGATAATACAAAATGTAACCTTTTGAGGTCAGTTTTTTTTACTTAGCATAAGTGCCTTCAGATGTATCCAGTTGTTGCATATATCTACAGGCTGTTTCTTTTCACCGCTGAGTAGAATTCCATGGAATGGTTACACTATAGTTTGTTCATCTTCTTGTCCATTGTAGGATGTTTGGATTATTTTCAGTTTAGGGCTAATATGGATAAATCTGCTATGAATGTTTTTGTATAGGTTTTTGTATGAACATGTTTTTCTTTCTTCAGGATAAATACCCAGTAGTACAATAGCTGATTCACATGACATATGACATTTTAGTATTTGGTTTTATAAGAAACTTTCAGGTTTTTTTTTCTGAGTGGTTTTACCATTTTACATTTTGAGCAGCAATGTGTGAGTGATACTTTTTTTTTTACATCCTCACCAGGACTTTAAGTCATTCTGTTACATGTATAGTGACATTTCTGTGTGGTTTTTATTTGTATTTTCCTAATGGCTAATGGTGTTGAACAACTTTCTGTGTGGTTTATCGCTTGGTATGTGATCCTCAATTTTTAAGTTTTACTCAGTTTCCTTTACAAAATAGAACTTTTAGTGGCTATGTGCATGCATTAATATGTAAGGAGATCTATAATTTGTCCTTTGGCATATGACACTCAGAAGAAGATCAAGTTTCATGAGAGCCAAAGTCACTTTTTCTCTGATTTTTTTTTTTTACTATATGTAAGAAGTGAAAAAATTTGATCAAGATTAAAGCAAAACAATAACTCAAAAACATATAAAATGTGATGTGTAGTAAATCAACATTAATAATAGTAAAGTTACTAAGGGATTTAACGTTTTATTTGGTTTTGGAGTTAATAAAAGATTGCTTTTAAATGCCTGCCATCATATAATGACCCGAGGCTGTGTGGTTTCTTTTTTCTTTTTGATTCACTGTGGAATGAACCCTGGTTTCTTACCTATTTCAGGTAGCCAAAGAGTATAGACCTTTGATCACAATAGATCACCAATAGATCACAGCAAAAAATGTGTTTCCAGTACTCATGTCCTCATGATCTGGTGAAATCTCCCAACATCCTCCTTTCATTCAGAGCAATTCTTTGTTCTTGGTGTTTTGGCAGTATTCTAATAACAATCCATAGAGGTAGGTCAGTGATCTAAGTTTGAATGGAGACACTGACATTCACTAACACTGTGACTTCAAGTTGTTTACTTAACATCTCTGAGTCTATTTTGTTCCACTGTGACTTTCAGATGTCATTAGGGACTTAATACTGTCATCAGGATTAGATAGTGTTTAATATCCAGTTCTATGGGTGATAATCAACCCCTCCTCAATGATATTTCCATTTGTTACATTTTTTGTTCTTCCTCTGGCTTTATTTACCATGAGCCCCAATTTTCCATGGACAATAATCAACATATCTATTCAGTATAAACACCCCCTACTGAAGTTACCTGGGATAAGGAGATAATTCTCTTACTGCAATAACAGCTGACATTACCTTTTTTTTCCCTCTTAGTATTCTGGGATTACTGCAGCAAGTCAGAGCGTATGGATCATATTTTTGGAAGACAGATCCACCTATTGCAATCCTCTTGATTCCTTTCTTTAAAAACTTCAAAGTAGACAGAAATTTAAAACTGGCTATCAATATATGAATATATATAATGGTAAAAATATCACTTCTTCTCCAATTACTCCAATGTAATTGTGGGTAGGTCCAATGACCATAAAGCTTTCCTTTTGTTGGCATGAAATTTGTTTCTTATGAATGATTTGCAATGACCTAAAGCCTTTGCCATTGAGCTGTGTCAGATGTCTTTCATGCAACCATGTTTAAACATCCAAATTTTGGTATCACATTTCTCATAAGCTGCATATTCTCCTACATTAGTTTTTCTTTCTTCATATAGCAAATGTTTGCAGACCTGGCCTCTTCATCAATATTTTTTGTTTAAATGATACTTAATTGGTAATTCCTGTTTAAATAAGCTGCTCAGCACTGACCACAGTTAAGCAGAGGTGGCTATGTAATAATCTACTTGTTTCTGAATACTGTGCTTTCTATAATGCACCCCAGTGTGTCCTTCTACATGAAGCACTCCAATATGGTATTCTACTTTGAAATACTCATGGCAGAGTTTTATTTCAGTTATAATGCTCACGTAGCCATTAATGACATTCTTATCTCTTGAATTGCCTACCTCAAAGTGGAAAGTCTGGCAATTCTCTTCTTTCATATTTCTCCACTAATGTGTTGGAGCAAAACTCACCAAAGCACTCTGCACTTGTACTGTGTGCTGGGTGTTAGAGGTGCAGTGTCTGATTCCTGTTGTCAGGAGCTCACAGTCTGTTGTGAGTTCTGCATAAGGGCTGATGAGCAGAATGCACATGAAGCCAATAATGAGCAGGTGAGAAGGTCAGTGATGGAGTGTGTGACAGATACAGAGGTAGGGTAGAAGAGACACGTAATAATGACAGAAGATTCAGGTAGGCTTTCCATAGGGACACTCAACAAGGGATTGAGATAATGTGTTTGTCTTGTTTGCTTGATTCTTCATGGGTTGACTCTAGCCTATCTGGAATGGCTTCTTTTCCCCTGCCCTTCAGCTACATGGGCCTCATAGATTTTGAAAGAAGAGGATGATGCAGATGTAGCTAAATGTAGCCACTGCTTAAATCCAGCACCTCACACTTCAGTCTATAATTTCTGGTGTCCTCTCTTCTTTTCTGGCCTTTCTTTGGACCAATACTGGTTACTGGTCTATAAGAAGAACTGAAATATTATTGTTCATATTGGGATATCCTTGGGCACCCCAGTAGGCATTCAGAAGATGCCTGTGGAATGAGTATCTGAGATGAATGAATAATGCATGTGCCAACTTGTGGTGACAGAGGCAAGTCCTATGTGCCACACCGCTGGTGCGTCTGCCATGTCTAAAGAGCTGCTGTAAAATAACATTGTGAGTCTCCAGCATTTACAAACCCTTACTGAATTTTAATCATAGTTTTAACCATAATCTGAAAGCTCATGGTACTTATTCCATAAAACAGACAACAAATCAAACTCATGCTAGTGTGTGTCAAGGGATGGTCAGTGCCTCAAACCAATAAAGCAAGTTGGAACAAGAAGGGTGTAGAAGCTCCCAATAGTTCATAATTTAGTTTCTCAGAGAGAGACTTGAATTAAATGCCTAGTAATAAGATAGCAATTTTAGGAAGACCAATGTAAAGATTGTGAAATTTCTTTTAGTTTTTACTGGATTGTTTTTTTAATATGGTGACTATAGTTTACAATTATGTGTTCTATATATTGAACTAGCTAGAAAAAGGATTTGAATATTCTCATCACAAAGAATTTATGAATGTTTGAAGTGATGAATATGCTACTAACCCTGACTTGGTTATTACACATTGTATTGAAGTTTCCAAAATATCGCACACTATACCCCACAAGTATTCACAATTATGTGTATACTAAAAAATTTAAATAAATAAAGAAAAAGCATATAAAATTTCAAAAAATGAGCATTATTTGCTTAAAGAAAAATGGGCCATAAGCACTGAAAAATGAAGAAAATTAGCTTAATGCATAGAAAACCTTTCTCTTTTTTGCTATTTGTTTTAAAATACTCTGCAAATATGAGTGTTCTTCATCTTCTGTTTATTTTCCACGTTTTCTTTATTGTTATATTCCTTGTATAATAAAAAATTATACAAGTTTTTATTTACTTTTTTAAAAAAGTAAATACATTATACAAAGTAAAGTTTCCCATGAAAGAGACATTTAAACTTCACAAGCTTAGATTTCAGAAGCTTAATTAGCAAACAGCAGACCAGGATCATCATGCTAAGCAGATCTGTCCTTCTGTCCAGTTCATAAGGAAGGCCATGCCATACCCTTTATAACAGCCCAGAACTGAAAACATTTTGTCTAGCTTCTCTGGAAACTTCTAAACTTTACTCAAGTCCTGACAAAAAGATCTATAATGCCTTTTAAAATGTAATAGAGAATTAAGGAACAATCAGATAACCATCTAAAGCTAACAGAATGTGTCCCTCTGTGTGTGTGTGTGTGTGTGTGTGTGTGTGTGTGTATGTGTATGAGATGGAGGAGGAGGAGGAAGAGGGAAAAGATAAAGAGACACAGAGACATTGTTTTCAGGTTAAGCGACAGAGGACATAGTTTCTTCCATTCCGGGGTTGTTCTCTCAAAGCCCATTCATGAGGTACCTTTTATATAGTGAGTGAAGGTAAAACAATTCTCCTTAAGTGTTCTTCACTTACTGAGGTTTTATAGCTTACCTGGGAATTGCACAGAGAACACAAGACTCTTGCTTCTGAGCCTGATAGGAATGCAGGGAGGAGAGCTGGAAGCCTTGAAAGACAATCTTTTCTCTTGACATTTGCTGAGCACCTCTGTGAACTCAAGGGCTGCTTAGCACTCAGATTAAAATCTGATCTTAGAAAAACTTATCTGCACTAGTTTTAACCTAAACCTTTCACATTGCTCATCCCGGCAGAGAGGTTGTGGGCCTTCATTGAATTTTCTTTAGCCACTGGGCTGCTCTTTGATTATTTTGAAATGTTATAGCCAGAGTAAATTTTATTTTGCATTTTGTTGAAATAGCAAAAGTAATAGATATTTAATTTTTTCTTTCTTTTGGGATTTTAGATTTAAATAGACCTTTTAATTTATTTTCCCTGTGGGCCAAGATCTTCCAAGTTAATGCACACATTCAGAAATGCTAAGTGTAAAAGGACAGCACGTCAATAAACCTTAGGGATATTTTTAAATAATCATTTAGTAGGTGCATTCCTCCTTTTGGTTCTAAAGAATCAATACCTAGGTGCCCTTCTTGCATTGGAGCTGATTTTCCTCAGGATTCAAGTGAAGTACATATCTTTGAAAACTTGGAAATATTTAAGTGTAGAATACTGGCTCCTTGCCTGCTTCCAGTTGTTCATCTTGTACAACATTGTAAAACATATAATGATATTCCACATGGATAAAGACAGGATATGGTTTTTCCATACTTTTAGTAAGTGGCACTTAAAGTTTTGTAGATGGAGCTGGAGCCAGGGTGTCTAGAATACCAAGCTTTCTGGCAGTCTAGCTTTTAAGTGCAGCAATTGTTTTTTCATAGCCTGCTACCCTTGGGACCTCTGCACTAACAGCATCATCTGACATTGGTGCTGTGTGTTAGGAATGTCACCGGAAATCTAAATTAAATGGCAAGTGCCCTCATGCCTTAAATCTGCTTTTGGATGTCTGCACTGAGAGGGACCCTCCATAAAGGAAGAGGAAAACTTCCCATGTATAATCAAAAGTCAATAAAGAACAGGATCTGTACCAAATTGTACTCACAGAAGGTGTTGGCTACATCTGATATCAATCAAGATTTCATTAATAGGTACATTTTGGAAGCTTAGATTGAAATTACTTTGAATAATGAATTTATCTATCAGAAATTATGCCATAGTCATTTTACAATTGACTCCAAAATAGGCACCTTCAATAAATTAAAATAGGAAAATGGCTTTTGTAGCTTAATAGAAAGTTAGTTTTTTTAGTAAAGCTAAATTTTTGCTTTTGTAATGATATCAAAATTATTTCCTTTTTAATGTTCATAAATTTGGGAAATGAGAGAGTCGACTGAAAATCATTTGGAATAAACATATCCCCTGTGCTGATATCAATATTATGTCACAAATAAGTAGTTTAAATGTAAAATACTATGTGATGTTCTCCTTAGAGACTTATAGGAAAATGATTTTTTTCCTAAATGATTTACTGCCTAAAAGTATAAAAGAGCTTATTTTATATGCAAAGAAACCCTGTGAAGAATTTATGTGCAAAGAATTATCTCCTGCCTTACAATCTACATACTTGTAATCTCAGACTCTATCTAAGAATCTCTTCTAACAAGGTGCCCAGCATCACTGTAATGATGTCCAGATGTCTCTCCTTGGGACCCACATGCATGTGACATTCTGATTTTTATACACTCTTTACGTAAAATATAGTCAGAGGTAGTCTTTCAGTATCACAAGATCTACAAGAGCAGATCCACATTCCTTTTTATTAGTTTCTACTTCCTTACCCTTTTTACATTCTTACATATACTGCTACAAGACATTGCATTATGTATTAACCTGTGAATTTTTTTTTCTGTCTGCACCTTTTTTCTCTTCCAAATAAATTCATCTTGGATGGAAAGTCTTGGAATCAGAAACTCAAGTCAGTTTTTGTTTGTGGTTGTAGCCACTTTACCTAGTATACAGAACACAATAAATTTTTTGAATGAATTTATGGATTATTTGCTGAAGTTAGCACCACTCAAGCAAAAACTGAAGCATGGGATATTAACCTACATTTGTAGGTACTATATTTGGATTTTGAATGCTTCGCAAAGAACATGTGTTGAAGGCTTGGTCCCCAATATGGGGATTCAAGCTATCAGGAAGTGATGGAGACTTTAGGAGGAGGGGACTAGTGGAAGGAAGTTATGTCATTCAAGGGCATTTCCTTGAAAGGATTGTGGGAATGCTGGTTTCTGCATTGCTCATTTTGCTTTCTGGTTGCCATGAGGTGAACATCTTTCTTTTATCACATGATCCCAACATGAAGTGCTACATTCTCATAGACCCAAAAGCAATAAGGCTAGGAAATCATGCACTGAGCTCCCTGAAACTGTGAGCCAAAATAAACCTTTCTCTCATAAGTTGTTTATCAAAAGTATTTTGTTACAGTAACAAAAAGCCAACTAACACAACAAAGAGTTTTATTAGCCTCAAACAGGATACTTCTACCAGGCGCCTCAGCTTAGGACAGTGAAATAGCTGAAAATGAAGCTGGAATTCTGTCTCTGAAGCCTGTTAGCACTGTGGCCCTGGGTAAGTTGCTTCATTTCTCTAAGCCTCATCCATTACAATGAGTTTTAGTAAGGATAACAGCACTGCAGGTTTTATAATGAAATGAGCAAATACCTGCAAAATGTTCACCATGGGGTTTGGCACATGGAGTCTCATAAATGAGAGCTATTATTAGTATTGTTGTTATAAATTTATTTCATTAAATTGATTTGAGATATTTTGATATTTTCAAAGATGCAAATCAGAGCTATTATTGAAGCAAAAATGGGGGTAATTCATTACCACATTTTGCCCACTCCTGAGATGTTTAATGTGCTTACATACACAGATTTCCCTTTAAAAGTACTTCAACACTCAGCTGCTGTTCTTCTGATTAACCAACTCTTTCTTTAAAGACTTGAAGTCATGAAGTTTATTTTTTGTGACACTCAAGGCTAGGAACAATGATTGCCAATGGCTTTCCAGCAGGCTTTTGGTGCAGTTTATCATGTAAGCTTGCAGATGTTGTTTACATGAAAGATGTGTTTATAAAAAGAAGGTAATATTGATAGATAGCATCTGCTGTAAAGGACAATTCTGAAAAGTGTTGCTAAGCCGATTCAATTATTTTGCTATAATTTCCCACAATTGTTAAGGCTTTAATGATGAGTATTTAATTCAAAATTAGAGCATCATTCTGAGTAAGTTTCTCTTAGTCTTTCTATCTGAGGCTTAATGTACATAACCACCCAAATAGTCTCAATACATTTCAAAACCAAATACTTTATTGTACCTGTAAAACTTGTAATTATGCCTGGAATAAATCCAAAACTCCATGTATGCTGTGTCCCTTTAAGATTCATCACTTCCTACTCCTTTTATTTCCAGACATGCCTGTTTCTTGTTTTTCCCATGTCACCCTCCTACTCTGAAATAGTTCTCATTTCCCATCTTAGAGATTTGCATACAGTGTTAATTTATCTCTTTGGACCACTCAACCTCAGATGCTCATGTGACTGTTTCCTTCATGTTTCAGCTTCAATACCAACTTCTTGGGTTTTCTCTGTCACACCATATAAAGTAGCAAAATTCCAAATGAATGACTACTTCATACCTCAGGAATTATTTCATCATAGTTCATAGTATGATTTGAAATTATGTGTGTATGTGATCACATATAAAGAAGATACTTATTTTACAATGGTTCAACCTGTCATTTTTTGACTTTATAATTGTATGAAATTGATACATTAGATTCAAGAAATTGCACTTTGAATTTTGAATGTGGTTCTTTTCTCAGTCTGGCATCTACAGTCCAATACTCTTTTGTGATGCTGGGTAGCAGCAGCAACCCTCAGCTCTCAGTTAGCCACATGAACTCAGTGGAGATAACCAACAGTCTAAAGGATGCTGTTCCTAAGCTACAATGTTATGTAGGTTTGGTGTATTCAATGCATATTCAACCTGCAATATAATCAGTTTATAATGGGTTTAGTTAGATGTAGTCTCATTGTAAATTAGGGAGTATCTGTAGTAGGGGTAATTATGTTCATATGTATAACATTTATTTTTAAATGGATTCTTTAGTTTACCTGTTTTATTGATTACAACTTGAGACCCACAAGACCAAAGAGTGAGTCTTTGCCTCATTCTCTCATGTGTCACTTGTACTTAGAACCATGATTTTTTCACCAAGAGGAGATTGTGTGGATACTAGGTATAGTGGGGATACAGAGAAATGTCTTAAGGAATCTTAGTTCTTTAGGAGCCTTTGCTTGGTTAAGCCACTGGTGTATGAGAAGATAATTTAACAAGCTGGTATAATGAAGTGATGAAAGCAATAAATACTGGGAGACATGCTTATGGAGAAATCACTTTACACTGATCAAGAGAGGATTGATAGTGGAAGTGGGTTTTAAGCTGGGCCATGATGGATGAGCAGGGTTTATAAAGGGAGTATAGCCATAATTCAGCTCTTCATCACATAAATTCAAGCAGATAAGTCATCTCACTTTAACTGCAACTCAGGCATGCTCACTAGACCCCAAGGGATCAGGGAAGGAAATGCATGTTGGCTTTAGTGTTTTGTTTCTGTACTCACAGACTGTACGTGGATTAGAAGGCTCTCCAAGTGGAATGCCATGTGGTGTGCCCTTACAGTCCTTTCGCATGTGGCTTGCCTCTTGCCCTGCAGGTGCCAGATGGACTGCTTGTTCTCCAGCCCCTAAATTTTCTATAAAGTGCCCTGCACATCCTGTCCTCTGGACCCTCTCTCAGGCTTTTCATTGGTTCTGAATTCTTTCAGCTGTTACATCACCTGATTGAGGCCTTCTCATTCTTTACACTGTAATTTAGGAATTATTCTCTAAAAGACCCCTCAGTTTCCCTCCAGACTAAGCTAAGTCTCTGGAGGTTAGTTTTCAGCTTCCTGTACTGCTCCCACATTGCCCAGCACATTATCATTACCCATGAAATGATCATGTTCCCCCTAGACCATAGAGTACATGAGGGCAGGAGTTCTGTTTTCACTACCTCTGTATCCCATGATAAGCACAGGGCCTAGCACTTCAGAGGAGCTGAGTAAATATTTCACCAATGGATGAATGAATGTGGAGGAAAAGCAGAAAGTTTTCCTCCTTAAGTGCAGTACTGAAATGCTGAGCTTAACTTGAAATCATTTCTCCAACTTTAGACTCTTACTTAATGGAAACAAACTTGAAAATGCCAATGCTACCTTATTTACAGGGTGCTTTGTTTACTAAAGCTATTAAAGGGCCCTGTTGATGGGAAGTTATGTATAATTGTAGGTATCATGCCAGAGACCACTTTCTGTCAGGTTGCCAGACCAAAGATGTAGGCACAATACTTTAGAGACCTTCACCCCAAAAGATTATTAAAACAATCTGTAAGGGTTAATAGGTGGGTGGAGCTCAATAAAATCAACTATAAATGATTCACTTTAACCACAAACTCAATATGGACCATCCTGGGAGGACTGTTGAAGTCTGAAGTGCTTCCTTCAAGCTGTGTTAGGTTTGTAAGGAAGGTATGCTATGCATATCTGTAGCAGCCAAAAGAACCAATGTTGACTAAGCCCCTATATGCCAGGCACTATTCTGGGTACTTTATACATATCATTGTCAGTCTTTCCTGAAAAACCCGAAGGTTTAAGTATCATTTCTATTGACAGTTGAGGAAATTGAGGCTCAGAAAGGGATTGTAGCTATAGGGAATGGACTATTAAAGATTGTCCTTTCTCCTTAATGACAATTGACCAAGTGTCTCTCAATTGCTCTCATGGAATTGCTTATGAGAAAACATTGTTGGCTGACAGAGCATATTCATTTTATTCCCTTGAATCTAAGACATCATTCACTGAAGAATGTATCAAATTTAAATAATGGGCTTTGAAGGGAAAACAAAACACAGAATTGGGTGCACATATTGTTAAATAAACTGACCGCAGCATCCAGTTATGGCCTGTTGTTTTCTGAGACTCCTGTTTGATTCTAAGGCTTTACATCCAAACTTTAGACTAACTTCAAGGAGGACTTAAAATGAGGTGGTTGAATGTGCAGCTAAACTGACTGGGTCAGATGTCAGCCCTTTAACTCATGACCTGTTTGGGTACCTATAGATCCTACAACATATCTGTAGAAAGGGACAATGGTGGGACCTTTCTCATAAGCCTGAGGTAAGTACCAGGAGAGTTAACACATGTACAGAATTTGGACTGTGCCTAGCTATTTGTGATAAAAATTAGTTGGTGCTCCAAGGCATCTAGGGAGAACAGTAGTCACAGATCTTCATTCATCCATTCCTTGTACCATCCTTGAGGACAACTCATGCACTGCGGGGTGCTATACAGTGATGGCACTGTCCTCAAGGACCAATGATGATGTGCTGCATTTCAAGACCTGCACTCATGATCTTGATCTTTATTAACAAAATCTTTAAGATAGTTAGCATAGTATTTTAACATAATGAAAAATATCTGATTTCAACTGAATTTCCTATATATTTCCTATTTTTCCCTAGTAAGCTTATTGGCTTTATTCTAAGGTTGGTTGGCTCTTCTGACAGAAATAATGCTTTAGGGAACACCAGGTTCTTTCACCAGCTTCTCTCAACTTGACAAATGTTAGTGGTTCCTAGTGTATTTATTGTCCTAGTTATGACAGACAGTTTTCGGTAGACAAATTACTTTTTTTTTTCAATATTTCATCAGAGTGTAATATCTTTGAAGACACATGAAACCTCTACTAGGTATTCCTATTTTAATTAAAATTTGATTTGGTAAGTTGCTGCTGATCTAAATACAGTGGGGTGAAAGGAACTCCCTCTTCCCAGGATGGAGGAGGCAAGAGCTCCCTATTCTCCCTGTTGTCCCATTACTAGAAGATGCCTTGTCAAGGAACTCAGGGTGTGAGTTCTCAAAACAGAACCAGGCTTAAGTGAATGGAGTGATATGACTTCCTCAAACAGATGGGGATCTAATCTCTATGGTAATAGATATATTTCATTCTAGATGTGTTAGGAAAAAAAAGTAGCAGCCTGATAAGGAACCTCTGCTTCCTCCTCCTCCAGAAATGAGGACTGCATTCTCCTGACTCCTCATGGCTGACCTTTGGAATCTGAATACATTGCTTTAGCATTCGATGGGGGGGAATGATAAAGAAGAAAAGCTTTGAGATGCAGTGGATTGCCAGAACTTAAGAGGTTAGGACTCAGATCATCACTGCAAGGTTATTAAGGGAATAAAGGGTGCTGTAGTAAGACATAACTCTGAGAACAAGCTGGTGAGGTTGGGATCATAGATTGACTGGAAACAAACTGGGCAGAGGAGGTGGCTTGGAAATGCTATATTGAGAAGAAGAACCTGAAATACATTGAGCATTTCCCCTGTGCTCCATGTGCTCTTGGTGCATAAACTGATATGCATTACTACATTTAATGTTCTCAATTCTCTGCACGGCCCTAGGTATTAGACATTCACTCTGAGTTAGAGAGGGACCTGGTAGCGCAGCTCCTGCTGGCATCCTTGTCCAACTCTGAAACGAGGTATCCCCACAGGAGGTACCTGGGGAATATCAGGTAAAAGTGAGTGGTGTGTTGAGGAGAAAAGGACTGTGATAAGAATAAAACATAATTGTAATGCAAGAAATAATTCTCAAGATCACATCTACAAAACTAGTACAAAAATTAAAATTCAATTCATTTTTCTTCTGTAAATGTTTTCATTTCCAAAGAGGCTAAATACAATTGATGTAAGGCTTGATATATTTGCTTAGTAATAAATGCTTCCCCAATAAACCTGTAGCTTAATGTGTTGCACATATCCATGGGGACATACAAATGTCAGGGCATGATTGAATCAGATGGGACTAGATTTGCTTTTAGGTCACATACCCTCTGCATCACATGTTACTTTTATGCTAGATTTCTGAGTCACACCAATCAATAGAATTAGCCCATCCTTTTCTTCTCTGCCTTCATTTAAACATCAAGGTGAAATTCAAAGGATTGCAGAGAATACTTGGGTCATTCAAGAGACTATTGGTCTTGTGGGAACTGCCTTTGTCTTTTCATCACTACATTGGTTTTATTGCCAAGATTTGGGTTGTCTGCTGCCTGTCAGTGAACTCCTGCCCAAGCCCATGCGGGAACTGAGCACGGCACATGCAAACAGTCGTGTAGTCATAAAGTAAGGTGGGGGAATAGAGAACAGGTTCTGTTTTTTTCTCTGAGCTGTTTAATTGCTGTCTTGTGCAGGAACTCCCAATGATGACCAGAGGTTTTATAAAGCATTGTAGCCCCATTCAACAACAGACTACTAATTAGTTCATTTACTTGGGTACTAAACTCATCTAAGAAGAGCAGCAAAGCCTAATTAGAGAAATCTCAAAGGATATTAAACTCCAATCCTTTAAAGTTACAATTTTTTTAAACGCAAATCCACAATAGCATACATACATGCACACACAAGCTTGAATATACACACATACCAAAATCAAGAATGAATAGTATACCAAGCTTTGGGTGATGGCTGCTAATTAGAAAAAACTTCAGTCATTGTTTCAGTATAAAAAAAGAACAAAACCGTCATAAAATGTGCTCAAACTTAACCAAACAAGAATTCACTTTTCCTTTAACTTAAGCATCTTCAGAAGATATGATAGGAATAAGAAGTTTTGGATCTTTTTTTAAAAAAAAAGTTTTGTACTTGATTTTCTTCATTCATTTTATATATATATATATATATATATATATATATGTATATATATATATATTTGTTGTTGTTGGTTGAATGTGATGGATTTTTATGGAGCTTTGTTCATGTAGAAGTAGATGGTTGTTTTCAGGCAGATTGTTCTTTCCTTTAATTATGTAATCCTTACATATTTTTCCAGTAGCAGCTATAGTCCAGACATCATACTGGGCATGTTGGAGGTTACCAGAATCAGTCTAGAATCCTACCTTGCCAGCAGCAGCAATCATCATCAGCAGCAGCAGCAGCTGTATTTCAGTTCATTCAACAAAAGGTGAATTGTTCAGGAGTGCAACTGTTAAAAAGGTACTGTCTTTTTTCAAAAGGGAGACAAACAAATAGAACTGAGTAAATGCAAATATAAATATATATATAATTGCATTTCATGTATGAAATTCATATTCAAAAGTGTAAAATATATAAACATAAAATATAAAAAACATAAAATATGTATATTATATATGTGTATACAAAATTCATACATATAGAAAAGTATAAAAATGCACACTTCTAGCCTCCAGTACTAAGAGACATTAATTTTCTGTTGTTTAAGTCATCTGTTTGTGGTAGTTTGTACAGCAGCCTTAAAAAACTAATACAGACATGGTTTAAATTTCTGTCATATATTGTATGTTACATACAACATAATTTTCATTGCATATTATTAAGTATGAATTTATTTTAGACAATGGGGGCTCTGAGGATCAAGATGTTTATAAGTAGTGGTAGAGGAACATTTTGGAGATTAATATTATTTTGGTAAGCCTGACTATCTTAAAGAGTTGTTGAAAAGATTGCTCTAACCATCTGTATGAAATGGCATATGTCGAATTAGTCAGCTGGTCTCAGTGTTAATCAAAGGCAGGGTCCAGAGGTCATAGCCATCAGCTACACAGGAAAGATCCATTCTCTCTCCCCACATCCTGAGAACAAGCTTCCTGGCCCACAGCCAAGGCCAATGTTAAGATATGAATGGTATATTTTTGCCCAAGTGGAAAGAATAATTTCTGATTATAAAAGTAATTCCTGCTCTTTTCAAGGAATTCATAAATAACAAAATATGTATATAAGTCTACATAAAAATCACTTGTAATCCCATCAGCCAGAGATATCAAAATCAAATATGTATATATGTACACATAAGTTAGGTATGGTGAAGAATAAGATTATTCTATATACATTATATAATATATATTAAATATTTGTCAATTTTCCAATGTAATATCAGGAGTATTCTCTACTAATTAAATAGATCTGTTTCATATCATTTTAAAATATGTATGGTATTCTAATGTATGAGAATAGTGTAATTTATTTAACCATTTTCCTGTTGACAGACTTTTAAGTCCACTTGATACACATATATTTATAAATTTGTCCAGTTGCTCTTTGTAGAATCTCCATTTTTACAAAGTTGCAAAAGTTTTATGGACTCTAACATATGGATATGCTTACATGAGAATGAAACATTGATTTTACAAGGTTTTGGCTCTATTTAATCTGAGGGCTACATAAACTAGAATGGTTTCATTAGATCTGCCTCTCTCTAAATGACTTCATTTATAAGAATGGAGTTCTTCAGGGGCAAAGAAGAATAGAAAAGAATCTTCTAGTTCAACTGTAACATGTGAAATGAGTGTGTAAGTTTGCAAAATGATTTTTAACCACAAAGGCATAATGAGTTGTAGTGGGGAGTGGTTGTGTCAAAAGGTCCATAAGTCTAGAAAGGTCAGTGGTTAGGATTAAGTGTGAAACTCTGGGAAAAGAGGTCAAAGACTTGAAGCAGGTGAAGAAGACAGGCCAAGGAGAAGAGGGATGAAAATGAGAGTGCAATCAAGAGGGGAGGTAGGGTGGCTTGAGTTTGTACCTTGTTTAGTCTCTTGTCTTTTCTTCTAGGGAGCCTTCTTTCACCTCTCTGGAGTGAGTAGATATCTCCATTATAGATTTCAGAATAAATCGCCAACATAAGTTTATATCTATCTCTAGAACTTAGCATAGTACCTTAGGAAAATGGAAATATCTTTTCAACATGTGAATAATACATGAGTGAGCTTTTGACAATATCAAAAGCAGAGATTGTTGAAATGAGTGTAGGATAGCTTAGGGGAAGGCCTTGAGGAGAAAAAAGGGAAGGAAACCCTTGGAGCCTTGCATGGATTCTTTGTGGAACAGGTGACTGCAATGAGACATTTTGAAGTTCAAGTGTAGTCCAATGACCTGGACTATGTGGGCTTGAAATTTGGAGATCTGCCTGTTCCTCCCATATTTCATATATGACTGGGACTCTTGGCCTCTCTCCTCAGCACAAAATCTGCCCTTATCTGTGAGAGCAATCTTATTGTCAAGTGAAACTCCAGAAGCCTCCAGGTTGGGAGTCTAGCTCTAGGGCATCGGACCTAACCTGAAGTAAATTGTTTGTAAATTAGGTCTTTAAAATAAATCTTGAAATCACCTAGTTAGTACTTAACTATATTCTTGTTTTTAAACTTTGTTTTGGCCATTGTAATCCTTCAAACTTCATATGCATTTTAGAATTAACTTCTCAATCTCTGCAAAAACATTCCATTGAATTTTCTGTTTAGAAATAAAATATATCATATGCCTACAGTGGAATATGACTTGGTGACAGAAAGGAATGAAATATTGGTATATGCTACAATGTAGATTAATCCTGAAAAAAATGCTGAGAGAAGCTATTCACAAAATACCATGTTTTATAGGATTCCATGTAGTATATGAAATGTACAAAATAAACCAAACTATGCATATAGAGAAAGTAGATCTGTGGTTGTCTGCACATGGGGATATGAAGGAAAAGGAAGGAGTGATTTCTAATAAGTCAGGGTTTCTTTTAAGTGCAAAATATTCTAAAATTAAATTGTGATGATGGTTGTGCAATTCTGTAACTACTGAAACCATTTAGTTGCACACCAAAAATGTGTGAATTGCATATTATATGAATTATATCTCAATAAAATATTTTAAAAAATGAGCAACTTTGGAAGAATTGATGCTTTAACAGTTTTAAGTCTTTGGCCCATGAGCGTAGTATATAACTCACTGTCTTTAATTTCTCTGCAATGTAGTGTAGTTTTCAGTCTAGAGATTTTTTCCATGTTCATCCAAAATAATTCACATATCTGAAGATAATATAAATGACATATTTTAAATTTTTTTGTTATTTCCAAAGAGAAATACAGTTGATTTTTTTAGTGATCCTATCTCGTGTTACTTTCTAAACTCAACTGCTATGGACTGAATGTGTCTCCCCAAATACATGTGTTGTAACCTTAATCCCCAATGCAATAGTGTTTGGAAATAGGACTTTTTGCTAAGTGTTTAGTGTATGAGGGATCTGCTCTCATGAATGGATTCATATCATTTTAAAACAGTCTGGTGGTGGGAGTTTTTCCTTTTTAGCCTTCCAATTTTTGCCATGAGAGGTCCCTGCAGTCTTCCTCTCTGGAGATTTTAGCATTTGAGGCACAACCTTGGAAGCAGAGAGCAGCCCTCACTGAAGGTGGGCTCCTTGATCATGTGTTTCCAAGCCTCCAGAACTGCAAGAAACAAATTTCTGTTCTTTATAAATTATCCAGTCTCAAGTATTTACATATTATAGCTGCTCAAAAATGAAGACACTTCTAGTTCTAACAGGTAGATTTCATAGGAACAGACTATCATATGGTCTTCAAATGAATCTCTATTTGACACATCTTGCCAGGTATGAGTGGATCATGAAGGTCTGGATGATGTTTGCTCTTGAGATCTCTGTCTTTCCAACTCTCTCTGATTCATCATAACTTCACTAATAATGGATTCGCATGTGCTGGATGCCACTGGAAGCTGTTCTGAATGTTGGATGTTACACAAGATTTCTCAAGCAAAATGAATCCCAAGGTCAAGTAGCTGGCTCCACACCTAAGCACTTAACCAATTCTATAGGCACACTTAGTTCTTGTCTTTAATGCTCCATATATTGCTCATGTCATTGTCCACGGATGGATTTTTAACCTTACTTCAATAGATAAAGAAGTATCATACCTCAGGATTTTCTGATGAAGTTTTTTTTTTTTTTTGAGACAATATGGACCACACAATAAATTGTCTCAAATTTTTTTATAAATGCTTAATTTTAAATAAAGATTTAACCTTATAGTTTATTTTGAAAGTAGAATGCATAGCAACATTGGGTATACATGTCCATTCTAATAGGTAAGATAGATGCTATTCATAGTCACTTTAATTTAGGTCACTTTCTTGGGCCTTATATGTGGGTTTCAAATATTTTCTTCCTCAGGTGATCTTGCCTAGACTTAGCAAAAGATATTCATTCATTCATTCATTCCTCTATCAGTCCTCACTGAGTATAGTGGTAGCATGACAAAATAAGCATAGAAACTAACACACACTATTTCCAGAGTGCTCACAGTTCAGCAGAAACAACTGTGATACTATTATGCTGTTAAAATTCAGCATGTATTTCTATAGCTGTATACAATGGAAGGTAGAGGTCTTGCTTTGCAGTGTAGGTTAACAATTGATCAGTGTCTCTAGAGTTCAAAGAATCGCAGGTAGAGGAAAATATGTGAATGGTGATGGAGAAAGCAGCACAAAGGAAGGTACTGAGCTACAAACTGAAAATAGTTTTGGGCATGTGCAATTAATCCATTGAGTTTGGGCCTAAGAGATGGGGAGGAGTTGAAGCTAAATTTAGCATCTCTAAAGCAAAAGTCCCTATTAGAATAGAAAATTGGTTGGCACTAAATAAATAACTCCCAGTGATCACAAATTAATGAATAAAAGTGGACAACCATTGCCCAACCAGAAAAGGGATAGTTAACTGCCAGGTGAGATCCACAGTGTCCATTTCCACTGCTCTTTGTTCCTTCTAAAGATTTCTGTTATAACTTACTGTGTGTATGCAAGTGTCAGCTCTAAATTTTAATCCACTTCATTCTTTTTATGTTTATTTTTGCCTTAGGAAAAAACAATTTCCAAGAAATATGCCAGTGTAAATTAGAGGTGCAGATTTCACTGGAAATGATACCTTAGCATTCGTAGTTCCAAACATCTGAACCTACAAGAATTTTATTTCCAGCAAGATATCTGTTGTAATTTGGATCTAGAATGTCCCAAGGCTCATGTGTGAAAGCTTCATCTCAGCTGGTGGCGCTGTTGGGAGGTGGTGGCAACTTGTGGAGGTGAGGCCTAGTTGGAGAAAGTTGATACTGTCCACTTGCTTTTGAAGTGCATATTTTCTTCCTGATCTTTCTTCTTTCTCACTTTCTGTCTCTGTCTTTTTGCTGCTAACTGGCTGCCATAAGGTGAGCAGTCTTTTCTGCCACAGGCTTCTGTGGCCATGATGTTCTGCCCAACCATAGGCCCAAAAGTGACCGGGCCAACCATGGACTAAAATCACAAGCCAAAATAAATCTATTTCTTAAGTTGATGTATGTCAGTTATTTTATCAAAGCAATAGAAAGCTGATGAGCAGAGTACTCCAGTGATGAGTTTTCTTTAATACTGTATGTGTGCTTGTTTCATCATCAAGGAAGCCATTTCCCATCCCCACTCCATTTCCACTCAAACTTTCTTGGTAATATCTGGGTGAAATACAATATCAACTCATCCTCATGAAGGCAGTAACTTCTTTTGTTAAGTGGAGGTATCTCCCAGTATGATGAGGTATTAGGTTGTGATGATCGCACAGTGCTCATTGGAAAGTCTCTGAAATCACATCCAAGATCGGGGAGGGACAAAAGAAGGGAAAGGAAAAATAGAAGAATGACAATGTTGCAATGAAAGTGAATTTATTATTGTTTACCTTCAAGAAAGCAAGGAAACTGTCCCTATCTTACTTCCTTAATTGCTTGGTTGACCCTAGCGGGGAAAAATCTAAGTTAAATGCACAGCATATCTTCTGACAATACTCATCCCTTGCCTCCAGTTTCCTTTCGTCAGAGTACCCATGTGGTTTCTCTGCTTCTGAGCAGAGAGAGAGCCAGAGTCACTTTAATAGCCCTGGAGAAAGTGCTTTAGGAGGTATTTGCAGAGAGCAGGGTGCCAGGCCACAGCCTTGTCTCCTCGACATGCCCCAGATATTGAACCTTCCAGTAACTACAATTACAACCAAAACCACAAAATGTAGATTTACAGATTGTTTTCAGCAACACCCATTCAAATTTACTTATATTTACACTAGAAAAATTAGGGTAAGTGCTATTGTGACCAGAGACACAGACCAGGATCAATAACCAACCAATTCTTGGCTAATAAAGCACTTCTCTAAGGTCTACGGTTGCTCTATTCTGACTTTGAGGTTGGCCTCTAATGTCTTATCCATTGACTTTTCCCGTAAATATGTCTAATCGAGGCCATGTAGGATTCTAAAGAGAAATGATACACTGGGTTTGGTAAGAATTGCTAATTAACCAAGTATGTAAAACCTGTAGCTGTCACAGCTCACAATATTTCTCCCATGGTGAAAATTTATACATGACAAGAAACTAAAAGAAAAATAACAGCTTCCATTCTAGGCAGAAAGTTGTAATTTAAAAAAAAAAATCTCCTTCTAAATTCTAATGGTTCCAAAATTACCTTTAAGAAAAGGACATTCGATGTCTGTAATAGTACTGCCTGAAGTTCTAAAACCTCTAACCAGGAAAATGATATGTGGGATATTTTCATGTTACACAGAATTCTTTAATCATGCTTAACCTCAGTTTGTACAAAGTTCTTTTTTTTTTTTTTTTTTTACAGCCACAAAAGATTACGCTTCATATTGGAAAGGTCAAGAGAGATTAATTTGGTTCCTTGTACACTTGAATCATTAATTTTGTTCTGGTGACAGAGCAGAGTGTTTAATCAAACCTAAAGGAAATAAAATAATGAATGACAAAGAAAAGGAAATAGGCAGAGATCTCAAAAAGGTTGCTGATTTCCATTTGTGTTATGCCACTATGCCACTTTTGCATAGATGTCTGAAGTACCCAACTCTGCCTGGAGCTTTTGCTTGTTGTTCTCAGGCCACACACTCCTGGTCATCTTTTATTTCCTGTGCCACGGGCAAATATTTCCCCGACTCAGTTGATTACAACCTGGTACAAGGAGAGGAAGAATGCAATTTCAATTAACACAGGAGCCACTTAGTGTGGTTTTTTTCTAAGTTGACAAACTTGCCCCTGTTCCCATCCAACAGGCTCCCACTTGAGAAACTAAATTCAAACTTAGGCCTCAGATCTCAAGTAGACACTAAAAGTAAAATTCCAACTTTCATTGTAGACATAAAGTTGTAATTTATGGCCCCCGGATTATAAGAAGAACCCCATGACTCTTTTGGGGTAAAACTATCACTAGTTTTTTTTTTTTTTTTTGAAAATGTATGCAAAAAATGCATACCTTGCAGACAATGCCCCAGAGACTTTTTCCTCACTGTGAAAAAAAGTGGCGCGGTGGTGCCTGCCTTAGTCCTAGCACTTTGGGAAGCTGAGACAGAACTGCAAGTTCAAAGCCAGCCTCAGCAATAGCAAGGTGCTAAGCAACTCAGTGAGACCCTGTCTCTATATAAAACACAAAATAGGGCTGGGGATGTGGCTCAGTGGTCGAGTGCCCCTGAGTTCAATCCTCAGTACCAAAAAAAGAAAAATAAGAAAAAAAGCCTATGATAACAGTACTCTATGTGAAAAAAAAGACGACTTGTGTTGTTTAGGCAGAAGCTTAGTATAGGTTATGCTTAGGATTATTTAACGAAAGAATTCTTGTGTTTGAATCATAATGTAGTGATCAAAGTTGAAACTCCAAAGTTTCTGTGTGCCTTGTCCTGGTTCGACCAATCTGAAGTCATTAGAATATTACATTAGAAATATGATATAACATTTTAATACAATTTAACAAAACAAATCAGAAAACACATTTACAGCCTATTATTCTTTGGTTCCCCAGGCGAAACCTGTGAGAAATGAATTGATTTTATTCCAATATTACAGATAAGCATATTACAAATTTTCATTCTCAAGGAGTTATCAGTCAAAATGAGGAAACTTTGAATTAGTTTATCACAAAGCTGTTCTATAGGTAGACAGGTGCTAGGAGTGCAGTCTGTCCCAGCTTCAAAGTTAAGGTGCACATTGGTGGAATAAAAATCATTTAGAAAGATGGCAGGCCTTTCCTTAGGAGGTATCCTAAATGAGTGCCCAGACAGTGATCTTAAAAATGAAGAAATTCTCTCCATTAAAGCATGATTAAAAAGTAAAAGACATAAATACAGAAAATGGAAGAAGATATTTGCAACTCATGTAACAGGCAAAAGCTAGAATAAAGAATATGTGTAAACACTTAAAAATAAAAATACAAGATAAACATATTTATCAAATAGAAAAATTACAAATGAAACTATAACATAAATATGTGTAACTAAATAGACAAAGGAGCCAGGCGCAGTTGTGTACACCTATAATCCCAGTGGCTTGGGAGGCTGAGGTAAGAAGATCGCGAGCTCAAAGCCAGTCTCATCAATTCAGCGAGGCCCTGAGCAACTCAGCAAGACCCTGTCTCTAAATAATATACAAAAAATGCTGAGGATGTCTCTCAGTCGTCGAGTACCCCTGGGTTCAATCTCTGATACCTCCAAAAATTAAAAATAAAAATAAAAAATAAATAGACAAAAGATAAGTAAAAATGTTAGATAAGGAGAAAATCATATTACTGTTATGTGAAACATTTGTCTTGGCTTTATTAGTAATCATGTAAATGTTAATGAAGACCATAAAGAGATAATCACTTTATACTACTACACTGGCAGAAATCAAGGAGTCTAAATAAAACACACATTTTGCTGGTTGAAGTATTCATTAGTGCAACTAGTTTGAAAAACAATATAAAATTATCCTGAATTTCAAGCATAAGTGCCCCAGGAGATATGACATGAATCTTTATAGAGGCACTGCTTATAATAACTAAAGAATAGAAATAACACAAATATTTGTCAACAGGATATGAATAAATAAATCACAGTATACAAACATAATGGAATAACTTCCATAGTAATAAAGACATCCTATAGCTACAAGCAATATCATACATGAAATCTAGAAATGTGTTACCAGAACTATCATAGTGAACAAGGATAGCAATATCAAGAAGACTACTCACAGTATGATACAGTTATTGTTGATATAAAAAGCAAGGTAATGAATCAATACATTTTTCAATCATAATGCATATTTAATAAATGTATTCTAAATGAGGCAAGGGGAAAATAAACACAAAATTCAGGATAAAATGAATACTTTTGAAAAGAGATCAGGTGATGGGGTTAGGGAGGACATGTATTAATTGTTGTTGATAATAAAATTTAGTTGACAACCATTTTGTAATCTCATTCCTTAACTGGGAAGTTAGACTAAATAGCTACTAAATTATTTCTTAAAATAAACCAAAATGGTGTTGCAAAAATAATGAGGTATCCTTAAGTTGTTATCATGTTAGTTATTTAGATCATTAATAGTATTACTGAACTTGTCCAGGATCATAGATGGTTCCATTCCAACCAAAATAGTTAAGTAAATAAACAAAGATGATTGAAGCAAAGACTTTTGGATTGGGATAAAGCTCTGGCCTGTAAGAGACACATTAAAGAAAATGTCATTAAAATATACAAATAGGTAATTCAAAACAAAATAAAGTATGAATTACAATAGTACTTGAAAATATAGTAGACATCTATTAGTAATATAAATATAACTACAAAAATTCCTAACAATAATGAAATATTATGCCCCAAATAACAGAGCATCTAACTATAAAGAGCAAAAACTTATGTAAATGCTCAGAAAAAACACGGTAATCAATAACAATAACAGAAACATAAACACCTTTACTGATATTAATTTTTTGTGATAGTGGCACTCTTTGAGCCAGGTATGATTAGTATTTCCAAAACACGAAGTAGGAGTGACTTATTCATTTTTACACATCTAGAAAGTTATTCGAATCTGTTTTGAACCCAAGCCACATGGCTCTACAGTCTGTGCTTTTAATGCATATAATGGATTGTATTTGAGTTATTTCTAATTACATACATATTTAATTCTCTTCATTAAAAAAAATTAAAAATTACAAACATTTTCTCTTCCAACATTACTGAATTGTTAAAAAAAAAAAAAGAAAGAAAAAGAAGCTCAGTTTCTGGATTCTGGCTATGCGAAGTGTGGCCTCATTGCCAGCAGCATGGTCTTCCTTGGAGATTGATGTGTTAATAGCATCTCCAGGATGAATTCTGTTCTAACAAACCAGAGTTTGCATTTTTTTAAAGATCTTTGGAAGATATATGTATATATTGAACTCTGGGAAGTGTGAAATGAAATATAAGAAAATAGGCATGGTATATCCTTTCATCATAATCAATAATGCTGGAAAATAATATGTTAATAAGAAATCACTTTAAAAACCTAAAAAGTGTTATTTTGAAAAATTGTTCAAAGAAAATAGAAATGAATTCACTCAATACCAGATTTTTTATAAGCACACAGTAGGAGAAGAATATGTAGTTAGTCTTGTCAAATGTGACAAAAA
Source organism: Xerus rutilus (assembly GCA_028644305.1). Classification (NCBI taxonomy): domain Eukaryota; kingdom Metazoa; phylum Chordata; class Mammalia; order Rodentia; family Sciuridae; genus Xerus; species Xerus rutilus. The sequence goes on along the minus strand of CM053401.1, from coordinate 120,984,783 downwards.
TCGGGTTTTGTGGTAAATTTACAGTCTAGGTTACCGAAATGATATAAATGGAATTGTAATTTAAATAGTTATTAAAATATGCAACAAGAATATAAGAAATAGAACCTAATAAATATTAAAGCAGTGAAAAATGAATTAAAAATGTGAAGAAATAAAATATTATAGTCCACAAGCTAGCTCTTAGAGAAAATAAGAAGATAGATGAATTCCTGGAAAGTTCCACAAAACAGTATGAAAACAAACAAAATACCCAAAGAAAAAGAGAAAAGGCAGAGAACTGAATTGAAAGTAATGAACATCAGTAAAAGCTGACCTGTTGCTTCTGGTTCTTGCTTCTTTCCTCTTGCTGCTTGTTTTCTTCTTTTTGATGAGATGACATGGTAATGAAGCTAAAGGCACATTATTGTTTGAATATTCATTGGAATGCTGGAGGGTATTTATAAATTTTTAAAGACTTAGTTCTGGCCAATCCCCTTGGTGCAAAGAACTGGGCCAGGTAAAATGCAATAGTAGAAAGGTCAGAAAGGATGCAAACCAGCCTTCAAGGAGCTGGCAAGCCCCAGGACTCTCTTGGCAAGAATATTCCCTGTGTAACTTTGCTTCTGGCAGGCTGATTCTGTCTGTAGAAGAAAGAGGCCAAAACTATAGAAGTTCAATAACCTTGTCCAGCAAGGGACTTCTGGGGGAGCGAGAGCCCTCTTTTCCAGCTTCCACACTGGAGTCTTAGTTATGTCATCCACACAGGCCTTGGGAAGCAGAATGCTCATTTGAGAAGCAAAAGATACTTTGCAGGGCTGGGAATGCAGCTAGAGGTAGAGCGCTTGCCTGGCATGAAGGAGGGCCTGGGTTCACTCTCCAGCACTGCAAGAAAGAATGTGATTAATTAATTAACTAACATTTTTATAAAGACAATTTTACCAAAAGAATAAAAATATTAGAAAAAAGAAAGTTATAATAAATACATGTAAATATGTAAATAAAGGCTGTTGTAAAGAAGTACAACAATTTAATTTTAATTGTAGTCCAATTTAACGGTGACTCTATTTTTTCTTCTTTATTTTCCAGGTATTTACTGTAAATATATATGGAGTTTATACCTGGAAAATCATATTAACCTTACTTAATATTCTTCTATTTACCCTTTGTTTAAAATGTTTATTTCTCTGTAGCCTCTCCTCAGCTTTCTGTTCTCTCCTTTGTATGTAATTGGCAATGCATCTTTCCAGGAAACCAACCAGTATTAACTGCTGGGACTGGCAGAGCTGGAGCAGTCATGTTTGGAGACCTTTCTTGAAGCTCCCTAGAAGATCCCCTAAGCTGTCTGTTGTGGCTACTGTGATAGGGCATCATTGGTTTTCTTCTTTTTGCTTTATACCCTGACCTTGGGTCATTGTTCCCAGAACTGTAACCTCAAACACACTCTGTACATACATCACTTCATTCATCTCAGGCTCTTAATTCAAGGGAACCCAAGTTTGGACCCCAGCTCTAGCCTCTATAATTATTTTATTTGTCTGATACTCACCAATTAGAACCCAAATAGAGTAATATATTTTACATAGGTTTTAAGAATTAAATAAATAAATATGATGGGTGATGTGTAATGACTAGCTCCTTGTGGTAGGCACAGTGGTAACCTTTAATTGACTATTTAGTTCTTTTTTTTTTTTTTCTTTTGGTACTGAGTTGAACTCAGGGGCACTTGATCACTGAGCCACATCCCCAGCCCTATTTTGTGGTTTATGTAGAGACAGGGTGTCACTGAGTTGCCTAGTGCCTCACCATTGCTGAGGCTGGCTTTGAACTCATGATTCTCCTGTCTCAGCTTCCCGAAGTGCTGGGATTACAGGCGTGAACCACCGTGCCTCGCTGACTATTTAGTTCTCTTTTTGACCCTATAAAGAACATATTTATGTATTTTTAAAAATTTTTTTTGTTAGTTTTAGTTATACACGACAGTAAAACATATTTTGACATATTATACATACATGGAGCATAACTTCCCATTCTTATAGTTGTACATGGTGTGGAGTTATGCTGGTCATGTATTCATATATGAACATAGGAAAGTTATGTCCAGTTTACTGTCTTTCCTAATCCCTTCCTCTCTCTTCCCTTCATTACCCTATGTCTAATCCAATGAACTACTATTTTACCTTGTTCCCTTCTGTGTGTTAGTATCTGTTTATCAGAGACAACATTCGGCCTTTGCTTTTTGTAATTGGCTTATTTCACTTAGCATGATGATCTCCAGTTCCATCCACTCACCAGCAAATGCCATGATTTCATTCTTCTTTATGGCTGAGTAATTTTCCATCGTGTACATACACCACATTTTCTTTGCCCATTCATCTGTATTCCCCATTTGATCCCCTGAATAAAAGATTGTCATGGCCACAGCCCACTTGTATAGTGTGGGTTGCAAGCAGGCCAAAGAACGTGCCTAGAGACAGCCCAGGAGACATATGGTTTATTCGGCAAAGCTTACAAGAGATGAGACTGCTCCGAGAAGAGTTTAATGGCAATAGGCTGAACAGATAGCTCCTCCATCCCTCAAAATGCTTTTCCAAGCAGCACCTCTTCTCCCTCACGGTGTGTTTATAGAAGAGGCTGGCTGGATGCGTGACAAGAATTTTTTCTACAATCCTTCAGTTCTGAACCTGTCTCCACTCAGAGAAGGGTTTTATATGTTAAGTTGAAGAAGCAGTGACATTGTCTGCATTAGCTTGCTCAGTTTGCTTATATGACCAACACCCAAGGAACAACATGCAAGGAAATAGCTATAACAGATAACACTAGCTTGCACCCATTCCTAGCATGCATCAGAGAAAGCCAATGTCTTTCTCATAGTGTGCATCTGACCCAGGCTTGCTCTCATTATTTCCTTACCTCAGGTAGATTTTTGAAAATGAAAAGGAGACATTCAGTGATTTTGTGTTTTAGTGTCCACTTTTTCTTTAGGAATGACATAAAGATTTAAAAAAAAAATAGAGTTGATTCTCCTCTGAAGAGCGAGGTGTCTCAATTGGGCAGACATAGTTTAAGATAAAAGCCGCTTGTTCATAGCCCTGATGTGACCTTACCTTCCCTGTCTACTCTGCACTGAGAAGGAAGGTGGACATCACAGCCTATACTCACTCTGCAAAGCACAAAAACACCTTCCAAAGTAGTAAGCCACCAACCCAACCTAGCTTCATGCACTATAGACAAAGGGGCCAAGCTCACACCTGTTGCCTGTAGTTGTAGGGGTATAAATTACACATTAGAAAACTTTCAGAAGAAAAGTTTTGATCATTTGGGTATCTTGTTAAAGTCCCATTTTAAAATGTAGAATGTCTTATCATTGGTCTGATTCATTAAAGACAAGTAAAGACAAATGAAAGGCAGCTGTGTCCTTATAGAAGAGGCAGAGTCTAAACATTCCTGTATTGCCAGCTATGTACCAGGGGCAAGTTCAGTTTTGTCTTAAGGAAAAACTATCCTACTCCTATTTATTTAAAACATAGAGCTATGATATACAAAAGGTGTGAGGGAAATAGCTCATATGGTAGAAATACAAAGCAGGAAGCAGAGCTTGGTTTATAGAGTGAAGACATTTTAATGACTTCATAGAAGTGAGGGAAGATTTTGTCTACCCATGATGGGAAAAGTTCTGGGAAGAGAATAAGGAGGATGAGCACACATCTCAGTTTGTGGAGAATCCCTGGTTTATCTGGTTCAGAATGAGTTTCTGCCTCCTGTTATACTATCCAAGTAGTTTCACACTTGTTCCTAGCTTTCTTTTTTAAGTATGCATATTTAGAGCATTTCTAGGTTCACAACAAAATTGAGAGGAAAGTCCCTGTTTCAACACTTGCACCCCGTTATCAGCATTCCCCACCAGAGTGGTACTTTGTTATAATTCATGAATCCACAATGACAATCACAATCACACAAAGTCAAGTTCACATTAAGGTTCTCTCTTGGTCTTCTACATTGTTTGGATTTGAAAAAATGTAGAATGACATATATCTACCATTATAGAATTATATAAAGTATTTGTAAGGCCTAAATATTCTCCGTATTCTCTCTGTTTACCCCTCATCTTCAGCATCTGGAAACTTCTGAACTGTTTACTGTCTACATAGTTTTGACTTTATGAGTATGTCATATATTTAGAATCACATAATATTTTCAGATTAGTTTATTTTACTTTGTATTTAATTTTTTTCCCATTCTCATGGCTTGATACCTTATTTCTTACAGTGATTGGTAATAATCCATTGTTTAGATATACTAATTTGTTTATCCATCCACCTCCTAAAGGACATACATATTAGTTGTTATTTGGTTTGGATATGAAATGTCCCTTAAAATACTAACGTGTTGAAATTATGGTCCTCAGTGCAGCAGGGTTCAAAGGGGTGCTTTTAGGCAAAGATTTGATCCTAAGGGCTCTGATTACATTAGTGGATTATCCATAGCCACTGGATAGCTGAATGGACTACTGGGAGGTGGGACCTATTTGGAAGAAGTAGATCATTAGGGACATACCCTGCAAAAGGTTTACCTTTCCCCTGACACCTCTCTCTCTCTTTCTCCTTCCTAGCTGCCATGAATTGAGCAACTTTCCCCCTACATACCTCCTGCCATGATGCTCTGCCTCATCTTAACCACTGACTGAACCTCTGAAACCATGACCCAGAATAAACATTTTCTTTTCTAAGTTGTCTTGTCAGCTATTTTTGTTGAATTCAAATTTATATTTTGTTGAGTATTTTTATATTTGTAAGACTTATTAGTGGTAGTTTTCTTTTTATTATTTTGTCTTTGTTCTTAGTATGCGAGTAATTCAGGATTCACAGAATGAGGTTAGAAACATTCTCTCTGCTTCTAGCCTCTAAAGGACATTGTAGAGGATTGGTACAAATTATCTCTTAAATATTTGTAAAAATTCACTCGTGAAATCATTTGAGCCTGATACTTTCTGTTTTGTAAGATTACTATTTATTGATTCAGTTTCTTTAATAGGTATATACCTATTCAGATTGTCTATTTCTTCATATGTGAGTCTTGGCCAATCGTGTTTTTCCAAGGTCTTAGTACATTTCAACTAGGTTATTAGCAATGGGAATAAACATGTAAAGGGACAGTGAGAAAAAAGACTGAATGATTAGTTCTGAAGAGAATGCCTCATGTGGTGAGGACCTAGGCTCATATGACCGTGAGGTCACCTCTGTCTATAGTTGATTTCCAATGATTTATGCCAAGGTTTACCTTAAGTTAGAAAAAGGAAGCTGACCAGTGAGTTAGAACTTCCAGATAAGGAATCATCCTGATACATTCTGAAGGAAAACTCGGTCAGATTGTCATGCTGCTTTGAAGGCAAGGTTAGAAAAACTGATCCAGTATTTTGCCAATAAGGAAAGAGACACTGATAGTTTGTTAGCATGATAGTCTTGGTGGATTTAGGATATTGTAAAAAATATATTAAATTAATCTCCAAATTAATTACTAAAAAGTTTCACATTTTTCCTAACAAAAGATATGATTTCACATGCCCAGAATATTTTAGATGCTCAGTAAGAAATTTTGAGAAGGAGTAGGAAGAAAGAAAACCTTTCCACTTTTACGGTGGTGTGGCAAACTCATGGCAAACACACCCACTTATGCAGGTTTTTGAGTGTCAATTTAAAACATTTTGATTTATTGGGACATAGATATGTTACTCTGCATCATATACCTTTATGAAAATTACTAATTTTAAGCATAAACCTACTTCTTTGGAGATTATATTTTATGTTTAAGTGTTTGTTTATTTGCTTTGATAAATCCTACTTGGGATATTAGTGTGGACCAGTTGAAAGAGCCAAGGATCCAGAAAGCATTTGTAATCTCTAGCAAGGTCTCAGTTTCTTCATTTGTCAGGTGGGGACTAACTAAACTCCCCTGATATTTTGCTAAAATATATCATCCACTGAATCCACACATCTGGGCTCAAAGACAAGGGAGAATGGAGGAGAGGGCAAATAGACCACTTCAGCTATGTGATAACTGACAGAAATTGATTTAAGGAACAGCAGAAGGTTAAAAACAAACAAACAAACAAACAATTATCCAAAACAAAAAGACAAAAAGAAAGAACATCTCGACTGACTCTTGATGGTTGAATTTCATTTCTTAGAAAAATAAGAAAGGAAGTGTTTCCCATAAGATGGGAATGTATATATAAAACTTAGAAATGCACAAATATAGACTCCTGTGCTCTAAAAATCATATAGAAAAACAAGATATTCTTTATTATGTCTAGAAGTACAACAGCTGCCTATTTATAGGGAGTTAAATGTAGGAGTATAGTTTCTCTCAGTACAATGATACGGCAAAGCCTCTACCCATCACTCATTTGGATCTCAGTGGAAATATACAGCATCAAGTGAAGAATGGGTGTGAGCTAAACATGTATTTCTTAACTGTGCAAGTGTTATATAGAATGCAACTGATCACTTTACAAGGTCAAAGACCCTCCTGCACCAAATGATTTTAAAACACAGGAAGTATCTATCTGTGCAGAATTGCTCAGTCTTACCTGGAGTGGAGGATAAAACAAGTGACCTCCTGATATTCTTACCAAACACGTGCACACAGGAAAATGGAAAATATTGAAGATGAAGATTTTGGAAAAGCTCATGCTCTCACAATCTTTTAATAAAACAGTCTCTACCAGTTTTCCCTATGTGTTCTTTAGGATACATATCTTTGTTACTTTTGTAACAAATAAAATTATTCCTTAACTCTGCTTAGTGTCAAGGGCCTCTCCCTGTCTAGTCCTAACCCCTCTCTCTACCTGAAGGCTTTGCTCTAGACAGGTTAGTTTAACATTTACCTTTCCTTTCACATCTCTGCCTTTTTACCAATCTTTCCAATCCAGATGGATTTTCCTGTTCTGTTGTTCTTAAGCCTCTTTAAGACCCTAGTCAAGTCCCATATATATTACATGAGTTAAACAAATACAACTCCTCTGAGCCACTTTCAGTAGCACATTGTACTGTGTCAAGTCAAATATTACTTTTGCACATAGCCAGTTCTTAGAATATGTATTACCAGCAATAGGTTAGTGTTCATTTTGATTGATTTGCCCTCCCTTGACCATGGAATATAACCAAGATTAGGTAATTCACTACTTAGGTAGCAACATCTTGAATTTTTAGTATTTGTTCACTTAGTACTTTTAAATCCTGAATTATTTACATGCAAGGGGATTATCCTGCATAAATATTACATACAGCATTGGTAATAGGGCCTAAGTTTCCCTCATATAATCATTCCTTCTGGCAGGAGGTGGACACAGGACTTAGGCTTTAAAGAGCCACTGTGATTTTTAAAAGGTCATGTTTGGCCAGCCATAATTTATTCTCTGTGTCTTTCAGGAATACATAGAAGTTATTCAGTTGACAGAACTACTTGATTATTTTTTTCCCATAAAAGATTTTACAGATCTTCATAAGGAGGTATAATTTCCAAACTGCACAGACTTAGAAGAATAGAAAAATCCATATGATGGATTGGAAAAGAAAAAGTAACAAATCTGAGAAGTAAAACCATCTTAGGGAGTAATAACCAAATAGAAGTAAATGCACACCTAATTCTCAATTGAAATGCTTTAAGGATTAGAAAAAAGTTTGATTTCCCCCTTTCTTTCATATTTTTGAATTAACAACTTTAAGAAATGGAAATTGATGAGGTATTTAGAAATTACACAGTATTGGAAAACTTTACATCTTATGTTTAAGACATAAAATAAATATACTTTAAGAAAAAATTTTTTCCTGTGTAAGAAATAGCTTAGAATAACAAATAACTTTATATCTTAAATATGAATGCACCTTGAAAAAGTTTTACTCTACCTAATTTCCACTTTTTCATCTTCTTTTTTTTTCTCTTATTTTGATTTAGCCAAGACTTGATCTAGAAATGCTAAAGCATATAAAGAGTATTTTAAACTTATTAGAAGGCATAGGACATTTATTAAACCTTTTTAGAAGTTTAGAGTAATCAATGTTTTGAGCATTATCTTAGTTTTGAAAATATGGAAAAGTTTATACTGTCTGGGCATTTGGTAAATTTGGGGATTATGCCTATTGTTTCAAAAATACCTGAAATGAATATAATATATAATTTGTTTTATATTCTCAAATAACTCAAATTGCTTTTTAAAATGGAAAGTTGGGTTGCACATGGGAAATATTATATAGTAATGACATAGACAACCAAATATTCACAAAGTGAAAAGTTTTTGAAACCATCACCCATTTAAGGTACTGATGAAGAGATGTTGAAAAGATCCTAATAAATATTATCTCTTCTATGTGACTTTTAAACATTTGAATACTAAAACTTCAGGATGACTCAGGAATCTTCCACTCCAGGAAATTCAATGGGGAGTAACCAGGAAAAGGACATTAAATTTAGGGAATCTAGTGAATTAATATATTTATGGATTCAAAGACACATTTTTCCTTAGAAATCACATTTGAAATTTAAAGTGCCTAGATTTTCATACATTATTATGATTGTTGTGTGTGTGTGTGTAGTACTGGGAATTGAACCCAGTGCCTTGCACTTGCTAGGCAAGTGCTGTACCACTGAACTACATCCCAAGGCCTCCCATGCATTATTATTAAGAACAACTATAAAATTGTTTTCAACATGATGTCTCTGAATAATAATACTCAAACCAATGTGGAAGAATGTTCTACATTGATAATATAGTTGCACTTGTCTCTGATTTTTATTTATGAATACTAAAGGACTTAGCATTATCAGGTCTTGCAGATGAAGAATTAGAACAGATTCCTAGTACTAACTATTGTTACCACTGTGTCCAGGATGTTAACAAGCTCCATGTTAAAGCCACAGACCTGTTTAATTTTCTCCTGCTTACTCTAAAAACTTCACAGTTCTATGCTAATTAAGTGCAGTTGATTCTCAAATAAACTGATTTCCACCTAATTTAAGGTGAGACAAAGGTAATTTTTTTTTCAGGGCTGTCCTCTTTGCTATTTTTTTCCTTTTCAACTTGGAGGATTTGATTGTTCTTCCCTGTTCTAGAGCCCATCTCTCTTCATTGGGGTCAGATCAGGAAAATTTATTGAGGTCAGGCCAGGAAAATTTATCTCAGAAAAGAGCCCAATTCCTTCTTTTCACTGGCTACATCCAGCTTTTCTTCCAATAGTGCATGTGATTTTTTTTTGATCTCTCCCTGAGTAAAAAAATCTTTCTTTACTCCTTCTTTTCCCATTCATTTGGAATTGGCATTCAGTCTGCAGACCTGAATGTATAGCCATGATTATGGTGGTGATGACATCAATCTATGACTAAAATCTTCTTGCTTATTTCTATTTGTCAATGTAAATGAAGTGACAGAAACTTACAGTTTTCCAAGACCAGAATTAAGCCCCAGGCAGGATCACTTTCAGGAAATCTGTGTCCTCTCTGAACCAAATATCAAGAATACATATATATTGTTTTACTTTTGAAAATGACTATTACTTTGGCAAAAATGACACTTAGTTTTTGTAAATTTGCACATTAAAAAGGTAGGAATTCTTAAAACTCTGATGCACATCCTTTTAAACATTTTTAAGCAAGAATATTCACATGAATGCATATCCTTTATAGAGTGGGATCATGTTTATTCACATTATTCTGTTTTTTTCACTACACTTAGTGGGCTGCTTTCCACATCACTTAATATGGTTTTTCTCCATGTTCGTTGGTGTTACATTATGTTCATGAACAATTTTGACCAAACATTCTGAGAAAGAGCATTCTTTTGCTCTTATGTATAATGTTGTGGTGAATAGTTTATACTGTCTTTTTTTCCTGCTTATATGATTATCTCGTTTGAAATCTTGATTTTGCCTTAGTTGGGTCAAGTCATATGCAAACAAAATTTGATACATATGGTAAGACTGCCTTCTAGAAAGATTATCTTGTTTGTATGGTATACACCCCAAGTGAAAGTGCATGCTTTGCTGGTGGTGGTGTACTCCCCTGTAATCCTTGCAGCTCTGGAGCCTGAGGCAGTAGGATCCCAAGTTCAAAGCCAACCTCAGCAAAAGCAAGGTGCTAATCAACTTAGTGAGACCCTATGTCTAAATAAAATACAAAATTGGGCTGGGGATGTGGCTCAGTGGCTGAGTGTCCTTGAGTTCAATCCCTTGTACCCACCCCCACCAAAAAAAAAGTGCACATTGACTTACTAAATGCATTTCCCTAATATTTCAAATCTTTATTTTATCAAAAATATAATATTTCACTGTTTGAATATCTGTGACATTGACATTACTGCAAATATGTTGGCACTTTGCATTTCTTCATTCATTTATAAATTCCCTGTTGGTTGATCTTTACTCATTTTAATTTTGGACACTTCTCCCTTGTTTTCTTTTTCCTTTCATTCTATATTGAATCCTTTATGGTTATTATGCATATAGTTAAAATTTTGTGATTTTTTTGATGTTGTTTTGTGTTATTTTGCTGTAAAGAAATTTTTGCTCTGTGTAACCTTAATTTTGTTGTTATCAAAATGCATCAGCTATTTCCTTTTGTGCTTTCTGGTCTTTACAGCATGTTTTCAAAGTCTTTGCCACCTTCCTAATAAATTTGCATCTCTCACTTTTGCTGCTCATCAAAGACTGCTTTAACTTGTTTGCTATTCTTTCTATGTATGTTGCCTGTTTCTCAGAGTATATTATATTCCAGTCAGTAGATTTTATCTTGAATTTTATAGAAGATCATTGAACTTCAGTTTAACATATTGGGTACTGAAGGAATTCAATAATTATGGCTGATTGACCATGTTTGTCAACAAAAATTTATCATATGGACTCATTGTTGAAGGTATGGCAAATGGGCATTTTATTTCTTTTTGGTTAGGCTTTAACTTCTTCTAATCTTACATTTTTCTTTATTGTGCTAGAGATTGAATCCAGGGCCTTGAGCATGCGAGGAAAATACCCTGCCACTGAACTACATCCTCATTCCCACATTTTCCTAACTTTTTTTCACAGAGCAACTGATAAGAAATACCAAAAACCTTTAAATTTTCTTCTCACAATTAATCCTACAGGCATAATAAAAGATACACAGAAAATTGAATGTACAAAGATTTTCCTAATGTATTTATTTATTGTTTCAAAATCATCAAGGAATATCCCAGAGGTAGTCGAGTGAAGTGTCACATGCCTGTAATCCCAGTGGCTCGGGAGGCTGAGGCAGGAGGATCACAGGTTTAAACTCAGCCTCAGCAATTTAGCAAGACCCTAAGCAACTCAGTGAGATGCTGTCTCTAAATAAAATACAAAAATGGGCTGGGGATGTGGCTCAGTGGCCAAGCACTTCTGGGTTCAATCCTTAGTAACAAAAAAAAAACAACAAAAAACAAAAACACAAGAAACTAAAAAAAACCTAAAACAAAAAGAGAACTATCTCAGAGGTGATACAATAAAACATTGCATAACAGGTAACATGTTTATAAGTTATCATTCTGTAAAATAATTAAATTAATGTATTTGATGGAAAATTTAATGATTTAGAAATGCTCATGATACAGTGCAAAGTTAATTTGAAAAAGAATCCACAAATTGGATCATCATAAAAATATTGTACACTCATAGTAGGAAAAAGCTCAGAAAGTATAGAAAGAAATCACATGTAAAGTACAAGTTTTCTTCCAGTTACTTCCTTTCAACCCACTCCCCCAAAAGTAATCACTACTAATAGTTTCTGTGACACAGCTGGTAAATGTCTCTGTATTTTCGTTAATACAACTCTGCATTTTGACTTGTGTGAACCCTTAGCAATCTGGAGAATTTTCAGTATGTCCCAGTTCTTATCCAACTCTCTTAATTTTGGGAGGTCAGGAACATCATCAGCATGTGTCCAGAAGTGTGTCTTTCTAAAAATTTTATTCCATTTGCTCCTCCCTGGAATGAGAATGAAAGTAATACATTTAAATTCACAAATTGGTACGTTTCTTTTGGTACAGAATAGCTCTGAGATATTTTATATTTTTGTTATCTAGTTTTTCTTCTGGAACTCCTATTACATAGGAATAGGAACAGATAGGTAGAGGCTTTTTTTTTTTTTCATTAACACTATTTTCTTTCCTGGTAATGGAGAATTAATTAATTAATTAATTAATTAGTTAATTAATTATCTGCAAGATCTCCAAATAGATATTTAGTGAAGCTAATATGTATATGCAACTTGTTCAGTGAACTTTGGGGATGCATACTTTATGTTTTCAAGATTGCTCAATACTCTTTGCCTTTAGCCATGTCTTCTTGCTTTTTGCACGCTGAACCTGAGCTGAGAAGGTGACCTCAGAGATGCAGAGGAGCAAGAGTGAAACGAAGTACCTATAAGGAAGATCAACAGAACTAAGTGAAGTCTAGATTTGTAACTTGGCAAAGAAAAAGGCTCTTAGGCTTCTGGTTTTCATTCAGAGAGAGTTCTGGCTTGTTGAATACATGAAAGACTAGGAACCACTTTCTCTTAGATTCTATAATGTTCAACTCAGGGTCTCCTGCTCTGAAATGTGCAATAGAAGTTACCATTTGATGAAAAGTTCAGAAAAGAATAAGGAAAAGTGATGCACAGAGGAGGGGCACTTACTTCTTGGATGTGGCAGTGTTTTCATTAGGTGCGGGTCTTTTTGTTATAAGAAAATGACATTTTACGTTGAAGGAGCAAACAAATGGAGATAGAAAAGCATGAGAAATGTTTAGGAATAATGATTTTGATTATGATTATGATGATGGCGATCATGATGAAAACTATTCTTATTTACCAAACATCTGCCATATATATTCTAGCACTAGGGACCAAACATTTGCCATATGCCCAGGTACTGTGGATAATTAATTATTAAAATCTCATTCCCATTTTACATCAATCCTGGTAGGTGTTATTTTTTTCCCATCTTTTATTAACACAATAAAACTGACAAATAGAAAGCAATCATAGTAGTAGTAGTTAAGAAAGCTGAGATTCAAATCTAGAACATTCTAATGTCTAAATCTCTTGCTCTTAAATGCAACATGTACTTGCTCCCGTTTTCTGGTTTAGCTGAAGCAAGCACATGAGGGCTGGAAGGAGACTCCCTAAGAATCCAGGGTGGGAAGAATAGAAAAGAGTTTTGTTGGTTAGGCTTAGCAAAAGGCATTTTATACTTCCCGAACAGGGAACTGTTAAGAACATGGATTATCTGCTTATAAGAGTGGATTGGTTTGGATGTGAAGGGAATACAGAAAGTCAGCTGTGTTTCACTGCAAGTTGGCAGAGAAATCAAGAGATTTAGGACAAGAATACTTATCACAGGAATGGAGAGAAGGGATTTGGGTACAAGAGGTCAATGAAGAAAATAGAAGACCTAACTGTGTGGGGTGTCCCAGAGCAGTAGAAATGGTGTAGAGGTTGGGGAAATACATAAGAATTCTTGGAAATGTCAATTGACACATTTAGAAGTGTCCACAAGGGTCCAGAAAGCCTGAGTTCCAGTCTACAATTTTCTCCTTGCCTGTCCCAGTAGACATATTTAAGATGCAATTGTTCATAACATTCATATGTAATAATTCCTTATAAAGTGAAACAAATTCTAAAAAAAATTAAAAATTAAACATTTTAATTTTAATTAAAATGACTTTCTAATTAACTGTGTAATAAGTTAATAAATTCTTCTTCCTCCAAGGAATAATTTTACTAATTTTATAGCCTGTGTGCTACTATAGTGCTTCAGGTGACCGTTGCCCTGACAATCACCTTATGTTCCAGTACAGCAGAAGATGATTTGATCCTAACTGTTCAGTTTACCTTTCTGTGTAGGTCATTCAAAAACTGTTTGATGTGGATTTTTAAAAATAGCTTTTGATACAATAATGTGTCATTAAGCTCAGTAATACCTACGGACTTCTAAGAACCCTAGTGGCTGGACACCCACTGGATTGTAAAACATCATTTTTTTCTGTTTGTGTTCCTGCTGGCTAGCAGTCCTTCATCCTCCATTAGTTCCATCAAGATGATTATAAAAGTGGGTGGAGAAATGGACACCGCCAGCAGTCCAATTACAGCTTATTGGAGAGGTCAACACAAGACAGCAGACTCAGATATCTCATAAAATAAAAGGAGAAGCATAGTTCTGAGGCTACTTCTTATTACCAAGAAGAGGCTGCCTCAGTCACTGGACTGAAGCCCACAAGTGAGCAAAGAAGAGAAGAACCAATTGACCCCAAACCAATTCTGATTACAATCGCAAATCTGGAGTCTTTGCTTTCCTCTCTTCTGCTGTGCCAAGGGTCAAATTTTCAGCTGTCCGTGGTCATGAGACATTTTCAGCCAGTTCCTCGTAGATGCATTTGTTGTACACAGAAACGTATGGCACAGGGATGGGTTTTAGCAGCGGGAGAATAAGATACATCTCACATGTCAGCTTTCTTTGGCACGTTTTTATTAGGATTTTCCTTCATCTCCCTGAATGAAAGTTGCAAATGGGAGAATTACTGTCAATTTCAAGTCATAGGAATGAACTGTCTTCCAAAGCTTTCTGAGAAGTGACCCATTTAAGCAGTGGGACACTTTCTTGGGTGTTGAGGACTTTGAAATGGATTTTGCTCCTGGAAAATTGGTAATGCTTGTGACAATGCAGAGATCTCTTCCTACAATAAACAAAGCAATTAATGTGTCTTTAATTTGCACCTAACCAAACAGAAAGGGTGCATTTATTCCATGTGACATGTAGACAAATTTTTCTTTAAAAACAAAGTTTCATGCTGTGACTACAATTAGTGTAATTGTCAGCTCTTCTCTAAAAACAAATATGTATTAAGAGAAACGCCAGTATTGTGCCCTCCTCTGGTGTGAAAATGAGACAATCAAAATCTATTGTAATTACCTCAGTGATATTATAATTAGCAACGATTAAGTTATTCCATGCTGCTTTTTTTCCTCTTGGCTACAATTAAAAAAGTATATATCTTTCTGCTGCACATTATTGCTGATCATTTTACCTCAATACATGTCTGGTAAGTGGATAAATTAGAAGTAATTTTAAAGCACAACTCCGTTAAAACATATATCTTTCTATTTAACTGCCTTAACCCTCTAGATGCGTCTGTGTTCCTTGTTGTTGGCTGAAAAAGAAAGAGTTTCTCCCTGGTTTCCTGTTTAGAAATCAAACACATTTTTAAATAGACAGTTGTAGATAATAGGATTTTGTTTGTTTTTTAATTACAGATATCCAAATGATATGATTAATCATTCAGTTCTTGCCAGGCATGCCCACCTAGCTCCAACTCCCCACACTGGTAGTAATCACTTGTTCAAATAAATTGCTCAAAAACTGGCTGGCTGTACCATCATAGCAAGATGAGTATCTTTGCAGTTAGGGTGGGAGAAAAAGTGAATGAGGCCATCATTATGAATGTCTTTCATTTATTACATATATTTATATATTTTTTCCTCATAAATGTTTTCATGCCATCTTTCCCTGCTTTACTGTTGATGGGGAAAATGACGAAGTGAGAAAACGGAGATTTGATTACAACTTGTAGCATTATTCAATTTGTGGGATAGGACAGGGTTATAGTGTGGCCTTATTCATCTCAATTATTTAAAGCAAAAGAGGCTTATTTGTTTACACATCTTATTACCAGAGTTTCTGGTTTTCTCTGTTTCTTTTTTAGCAGAGACAAATTCCAAACTTTATGTTTTCTTTGAAATACTCAGGACAGTGATTCAGAAGGGAAAAAGTGTATCCTTACATAATAATGGCAGAAACATATTTCCTCACCCACTGTGCCCCGTTTTGCATGTTTTACATGACAACCTGTAACCAATTTTATATTTTAAAATTTCTTACCTGATATATGTATGTTTGACTTTAATAACAGCAATAGTAGCATTATTGATGATGAAGTTTTGGATGTCCAGGGTATGGCCCTTGGACACTAACAAGGGTCACCTTGGGAATACCTAGGAGTAGCCCTTCTTTAAGCTGAAATGAGTGATCAGGAGATTTAAGTTGTGGCTTGAGGATTTTGTTAAGTACTAGCATTTCCCTAAGACTGAGAGTGGTAAAAGAGAGTAGTATCAGGACCACTTTCAGTATTTCACAAAGAAGTCAATTGAAGCAGGAAGACACATTGATTTAGGAAAGAACAAAAGCATCAAGCCTTTCCAGGATCATTCTTCTTAGGTAATAAGGGACTTATAGAAGATAGAAATAGAAGGACAGGGGCAGGCAGTGGGGGAGTTACATGCACAGGGTTTCCAAGGAACTGTGCCCATGTGCAAAATCATTCTCAGCCACTACTAACTGAGATGACCACTATTTTGAAAAGGAAATTTCATTTTTAAGAACTAAAGCATTGCAGGAATGTAAAAAACTGTAGACAAGTCTTCTAAGATGAACAAAATAGTAAAAATTTATGTTGAGTTTTCATAGAGTGCTAATTCTTTAATTTTTCTACAGGCTCTGCAAATTCTCACGGAAGAGTTCCATGGTTGGTTTATTGTTCTGCAGTAGCCATTGGAAATACTTAACTTTTGTTGAAAAAAAGCTCTGATTTTCATTTTGCGTTAGATACTGTAAATTATCATGTCCATCACGCCCTCCCATTTCCCAGCTCTTTGTGTGATAGCAAAAGGAAGTTCATGGTTGACAGCCATGCTGCCTTTCATCTGGAGTGGTTTGAGTGATACTGTTGAGACTGTGTGAAATAGCTACCCCAAACGATGTAGACACTTTGGATTCTATACTTTTCATAGAAGGATGTTCATGCCCGAAGTGGGAATGTGTGCAAAAAACCAATTTTAATTATTCCAAACATTTACTTCACTATTTTCTCAGAAATATTCTGCTTTTGCACCCAAACTGACTGAAAAATAAAAAATAAACAGACTATGTAGTGCTATAGTCATGCAATCACATGCACAGAAAAACATGCAGAAATATACACTGGCTGTGAGCAGAGGTGTTTTTCAAATACAGATATCATGAAATCTGTGCCATAACTTTAATGACACATCTGTTTAACTCTGATAGTGATATAAAACCTGGTTCCCATTAATATCTATCCCCATTTGTTGATGGCTTGTGGGAATGGGAAAGCCCTGCCACTCGGGGATGCCCATCAGTACCTCTGTTTACGAAGTTAGAGGTTAGGCCTTCCAGAGTGAGCTGTTGGGATCTCAGTAGCTCTGGGTACCCTGTCACTCCTCCACAGCTCCATCAGTATGAGTTTTGTTTAATACCTCTTATTTATTAGCAAGTTGACAGCTGTAATTCAATGGATAAGACTTCACCAGGAGAAATGAGACTGGAGCATGGGAAAGAAGACATCTGCCTTTGAGTGTTTTTAAAGTAAAGTGAGAAGGGAGGAAAGATGATGACCCAGCCAATGTACGTCACACATGACAAGCCCATCGGGTGTGACTGACCTGCTTCACTTGGAACCATCATTAAGTTTTATGGAATGAAAGGATCAGGCATCTTTTCATGCATCTTTCAGGAAATGCTCTTCTTCCTTCTAGAACATGATTCCTTCACATGGTTGCTTTTTTTCTCTCCAGGAGTTCTCGAGTTTCTATACTCAAGCCTTACTTTACTCCATAACCCTTTCTCTGAAAAAAGTACCCAGCTTCTGTTCTTTCTGCTCTGTTAAGTTTAAGGACACTAGTGATGACTTCACTGTTAGCCCAAACAGGACTCTTCCATCTGGGGTTCAGGAATTCACTGAAATTGTTATTCTGAAATAAGTTACCTACCTATATTATAGAATAATGAAGGCTCTCTAGGCCTTATTTTTCTGTACACAATCTAGGATGTATAAATTCAGCCATTCTTTTATTGGTTTTTTACTTTGAATTTCAAATTAAAAAAACAAAACAAAACTCTTTCCAATCCTTTCTTAAATGAGGCATGTATATTTAATGAATGAATGATTTGAAAACAGCATTCTAAAAATTTTTTATATTAATGATCAGTAGGGCTATTGCCATTAGGTTTTAGATGCTATTGTTTTTACATAAAATATTGTTAGTATGCTGCCATGTCTAACACACCTAAACTTTTAAACTGACCTATCTGGCTTCTAATTGTCGCCTTATTTATTTTCACCTAAAGCCTAGGATTCTGTAATGATTGAGACAAAGATTATTATGATATTCCTTCCAATGGGATGATTTAGACTCAATAGTTAATATGCATAAGCATCTGAATAGCAATGGCACGTAGAATTGTTCAATAAATATTAGCTACTAATTTTCCTCCATGTTATGATTCTTCTTCATTTTCTTTTGTTGTCCAAACCATGTTATTTCATAAATTCAGCTTATTATTTAACCCTCATTATTTTACCAAATTTTGAATACTGATCATTATTCAACCCATTAGCTACCTGTCCTGTTTTTCAATACTCTTAAATTAAAAGAGTATATATACTATTCATTGAAAGTGCATATAAAGATGTTTAATATGAAGAATGTAATCTGCTTATAATTTTGTGCAAAGTTAGAAAAATTATGATTGTAACAATTTTTTTCTATTTGCCTCAACAAATGTTTTCAGTGAATAGTGTGTATAGCTTCTGAAAATTTGTTTTTTTCTGTTATGTTTGATAACATGTATTAAAATGCAACTTTTGAGAAAAAAAATAAAGTATAAAAAAAATTGAAAGAGTATTACACTGTTTGATGTAATTTTTTCTTTTTCCTAAATTCTTCTCATGTTCTGGATGTCTTGAGCACATCTTATTAATTAAATATTGTTTTACACTATGGCAGTTGTTCTTTTTAATTTACCTGCAAGTTTTCTATAAGTTTCAGATTGTAGGGAACTTAGAAAATTATTCCTCGTACCACCTTTGCCATTTAAAGCATCCTGCATAAATTTTGTTGAATTACTGAATACAAATTCATTTTTATTTTTGTCTAAGGTATTTACTCTTAATTATATTTATTTTTTCTCACATATTTCCTAGGAGAATTGTTTAATTTTTGCCCCAGTTTATCATAATCTGAATAGAGACCCTAGCAAAAGTAAATATATTAGCAAAATGTTCACCATCCCAACAGATAGAGAATATATCTTATAACTCAAAATATCTCAGTTCAATCACAGCAGGCATTAAATTAATATGCCATAAGCATTAATATGATTATGCTTATAAGGGTTTATTTCATAAAAATAAAATGTATACATGAATATATATTTATCCAAATTTGTAAATATTTCAACACTCATGCTTTGCTTTCTACATGCAATACCAGATTTATGACAAAAGAACATTTCTTGTTTATATGACCCTGAAGAATCTTTCTCATGTTGAATTCCAGCCTATTTCAATTCCATTCCCTTTATCATTTCATCCACTGAAAAATCACTTTTGAAAATCATTGTCTTGATCTGTTCAGGCTACTATAGAAAGGGAAAATAGACTGAGTACATATGAACAACAGAAATCAACTTCTCAGAGTTCTAGAAACCAAGAAATACAAAAATCAAGGGGCCAGCAGAATCAGTATGTGTTGAAGGGCACATTCTGGTTCACAGACAGCTATATTCTTGTCATGTCTTCACATGACATAAAGGACAGATGAGCAGCCTTGGGCTTCTTTTCCCAGGACACTAAGCCTAATGAGGTCTGTACCTTCATGGCCTAGCACTTCCCAAAAGGACTACCTGCTAATACCATCTCACCTTGAAGATTAGGAAGAAAACCTACAAAGGCCCACACTGTAGCAGTATCCCTTACCAATCAATGCACAAAGATCTCTTCATTTCTTAGCCTACATTCTTTATAATATTGCTTGATCTTTCTCATTTCAGCACATGCCAAGAGTTTGTTCCAGTCAAGAATCTAAACATGAGTCACTGTTCTTC
Source organism: Xerus rutilus (assembly GCA_028644305.1). Classification (NCBI taxonomy): domain Eukaryota; kingdom Metazoa; phylum Chordata; class Mammalia; order Rodentia; family Sciuridae; genus Xerus; species Xerus rutilus. The sequence continues at coordinate 120,964,862 of CM053401.1, read as the reverse complement.
TTTTTCATCCTCTTATTTCAATTCATCAGAAATTCCTTCTTATTCAAATTTCAAAACATATTCCAAATATATCCACTTCTTCCCATTTTCACTGCACTCTTGTACAAACTGTAGCCATTGTTAGTTATCCTACCAGAGTCTCTCATTTCTTCTCTCTTTTGAGCAAGATGAGCAATATTAAGCTTGATATAGTCAGTCCCCTTCTCATGGCCCTTCAGCAAAGCCCCATACATTCCAGAATCAGGTACCGAATCCACAATGTGGCCTTCCTGGACCCAGAAGCTAAGGTTTTTGTTAATCAGTCTAGTTTTGTCTTTTCTGTCCTCTTAATACCCCACCCCCAGCACTCATTCCTCTTATCACAGAGATTCAGTGCAGAAGTTTCTCTTAACCTAAAATTCCTTGCACAACCCCTTACCCAAGGCTACATTTTGAATTTACAAGCGACATCTAGTTTTCCTTCATGTCCTGCATTAACAGCCCCTTCTTATGACATTTTCCTTGAAGCCCCCACCTTTTACAAACGGGTCATCACTCTTTCCTTTGAGCTGCTCCTTCCCTGCACATATCTTTTTTTGTGGTACTCATAAAACTCCATGGTGATTGCTTCTCTCCCCTGCTTAGCCTAGATGGGTTTGTTTGCAAACACTATATGTATTCATCTTCATACACAGTAATAAGTGTTCTGTATCTTCCACAGAGTAAGTGTTTGGTAAATTTTAACTCCTTTATTTTTTTCTACCTAGCGAATCAAACATACATTTTTGATGGTTATAGCATTAGTGAAATGCATATTTTCAAGGAAAATTATTATCATTTCACTTCATAGTAGCAATGCTAGTTATAAGGGTTATTATGCATGTGACAAACATTAAAAAATGTATGTTTGCACTTTTCAGAATTAAATCCCATCCGTGCAGTTCTCCCACTTGACCACTTTTCTAATCTTTTGCTATTGTCACAATCTGGCCCCAGACATTATCTTTCCATTCTAATCTTCAGCCACTACATTTTAGTAATCCTGAATAACTTGTGTTCCCTTTTCTAACATCCATGTCTTTGTTTAAGTTACAACATCTTTGTGAGATGTCTTCCCATACTTCCTCTGCCTGTTCTAAATTTTCCTCTTTTTTCAAGGTTCAATGCAGATATCATTTCCTCCAAGGGATCTTCCCCAATTTTCCCTGTACATCTGACCCACTTCCTCCTCTTATTTCCTTCCACTCTCCCTCCATTTCTCTCCTAAGCTTGTCTCTGTCTGACATAGCCATGCTACCACAGGACTGGCTCCTAAGGGCACAGCTGAGCTCTGCTCAACCCTGGGTCACCAGTGTCTTGAGTTGTGCCTGCTCTAATTTATGCCCAATCTTTACCTGATGTGCAATTCATCTTGAACTAGGCATGGTGCTCATTGGTTTTGCTATACTGCAAGGGAGGTCAGCAACTACAGCTTTCATCTTCCAGTGAATCGCCACTTTCACCCAAAGAGATGTTTTTTCTTTTTTTCATGTACGGTAGCTCTTCCTAGTTTATGTTATTCATCTTGATCTTAAAACCTCTCCTCAGCATATAGGTTGAGTGACAGGACTTCTGAACAAATTCCACATAATAATTAAAACAAAAAAAAAAAAGAAATCAAAGTCTACCTGTAGGTCGCAAAAATCTTCACATGCTCAGAAACAGTATATTTGATCCTAATTTTTATTTTCAGTCTAGTATTTGAAATGTTCATACTGGGGGGTTTTGAATTAAATTTTAAACAGAGTTACCTATATGGAACTAAATTTATGGTTTTGCTTATAACTTTTGGTTATAAAGTATCTGATAGCAACTCAGTAGAGTGATGCACTGGTATTATTGTTATTTAAATTGAATTCTGGAGTCTGAGTGAATATTCTCTCTAACCTTGATATAAATTTGTAAAACTGATTTTACTTCAGCTGGTATTCATTTCACCCAAAGGAAGAAGAAAGAACAAAGAGAAGTAGAGGTAAAAGTTAAAAAATTATTTCAGCATTCCATAATGATATCATTACTGCCCAGATTTCAAATTGTTCCAGAGCTTTTGAGAACAAGAATTACAGTTGGAAGGTATATTCATTCAGAGGAATGGTCCCTTGCTATGATGATAAGAAAGCTGGTAAATCTGCTGCTTTTTGTGCATAGGAAGAGTAATCCCATTAAAATAAATGGCTGTCCATTGCTCACTCTAAGGACTGCTAATTAGTGAAGTTTGTTTCGGGGGTAATGAGTCGCTGCCTCCTTTACCATTTTACAAATTAATGGCATGGATTGAGGATAGAATTCTGAAGCTGTGGATAGAATTCTGACACTTTAAACAGAGAACACAACTAATTAACCCTTAAATATCTCCAAGTATGAGTTACATATCAGTAAATGTAGTTTAAAAATTGTGTATTGGGGATCCAAGATGGTAAACTGGTGGAAGGCTACATTCTTTGTTGCTTCATGACTCTGGATTCAAGCAGAGGAAATACTGTTTCTCTGTGAGGCAGCTCTTGCTGTTTGTCCCTCTTTTGTCTGCAGTGATCACTCCCCTTTGACACCTGCCTTTTGTTTGTGGGTCGCTCACTGACCGTTGCCAACTGCCCATCATTTGCCCATTTGCCCATTTGCCTTCTTTTTGCTTGCCCATTGCCCCACCCAATGTCCACCTGTGTAGTAGCCACCATTTGCCTGCAGACCACCAGTGGAGCACTTGAGGCCTACTGTGGCCTGGAAGTTTATTGTCAAGGCACCTGCAGGTTTGATTACATTCCATGGCTGCCATCTTGGGATACAAGCCAGGGCCTGGTAGTCCAGGGCCAAGGGGCTTGCAGATTTACTGCTGCCAAAGCTGCTATCTTGGGGTCCAGCTGCCTCAGTCTGGGAACATGGGCCAGAGTCTGGAATTATATTACCAGAGTACTTGCAGATGTGGTTGTACTTGAGGTCTTCCTGCTGGATATACTAGGAACCACCATCTGGCTGCCTCTGTGCAAGGCCACTCCTTTGTTTGTGGGCACATCCCCAGTGGTCTCTCTGCAGGTTGGAATGGCATTAACATATTGGGACTGTAACAAGGCAGAGCCTTGAGATTCTGAAGCTCAGGTCCATTAGATTGCAGTTTGGTCTGTATGGGCAAGTCTGGGCCTGGCAAATGTGTGGAAAGACAGAGATTGGGGTCATTTTCCTGGGGGAGAGCACAGGTTGTTTAACTGGAGAGAACCAGTTACTTTCCAGCTAAGTGAGTCCTAAAGTGCATGGGGATAGCAGAGGCCTTCTACAAAGGGTGGGAAGACTGGAAGAGGGCTTGAGAGTACCTTGCTATTGGCTTGCCCAGCCGATTAATCCAGCACCCACCAGACTGGACCCACCATCAAACTTCAGATAACCCCACCTATTGGCAAAGAAGGGAAGCTGAAAAAAGTTTTGAAAGCCAGTGGAAGCAACCATTCAATTTTCCATAGAGACTTTCCTCCCCCACACCACATCTCTACTGTCTTTGAATCCAAATATTTTTCATGCATCAATTTATTGAGGAATGGGATGGCTGAATAGTATATTAGAGTTTTGTTGTGAAGTCTTATATTTTTACTTTAAAAAAAAATCTGTATATATTTTTTCTCTCACTGATGTGTCTCTCTAAATTCTCTTTCTCACTTCTCTCATGCTAACAGCCAACCTCTATTAATTCCTCCTTTACTCTTACTATAATTTTTTACCTGTATCTTCTCTTCTTCTCTCCCTCATAAACATCACATTCTACACTACTTCTGTTCCTTCTCTGTCCATGATTTGAAAGTGTAAATCCTTTTAGCAAACTTACTCTTTATATTGTGGACAATAATTGAACACAACATTTCTGTTCATTGCAACAAAACTGTAGACTCCTTAATAGGATATATCTGATTTAAGATTGGATATTGTTTGCATGTTAATATTGGTCTTCCTCTTAAAGGTGAGGTATTGAAAGCCATCATGGACACTATAAGACTACAGAGTAGAAACTGTACTGCCTCAGATCCATAATGATAGATGGGAAGACACACAAATGACAAGGAACAAAGAACCTCAAACAAACCAAGATGTTCCAACAACAGAATCTATAGACAACACAGTAGAAGAAATGTCAGAGAAGGGGTTTAGAAGGTACATAGACTGATCTTCAAAATAAAGGATGGTATCAGAGAGAAAATACAGGAAGTGAAAAATCACTTCAATTAAAAGGCAAATATTATAAAAATGAATCAAGCAGAAATCCTCAAAATGAAGAAAACAATGACCCAAATTAAAAATTCAATGGAAAGTATAACCACAGACTAAATCACTTGGCAGACAGAACCTCAGGCAATGAAGATGAAATATTGTACTCTTGAAAATAAAGTCAACTTTACAGAGAAGATGGTAAGAAACCATAAACAGAACTTCCAAGAAATATAGGATAATGAGAAAAGACACAATTTAAGATTTATTGGAATAGACCAAGGCATGGAGATACAAACCAAAGAAATGCACAACCTTTTCAATGACACAATATCAGAAAATTTCCCCCATCTAAATAATGAAATAGAAATCAACTACTAGAGGCTTATAGAATCCAAAATTTACAAAATTATAGCAGACCCACATCAAGGTACATTAAAATGATAATGACTAACACACAGACTATAGATAAAATTTTAAAGGCTATGAGAGAAAAAAATCAAATAACATGTAGTGGGAAACCAATTTGGATTTCAGCTGATTTCTCAATCAATGTCAGGAGGTCCTGGAATAACATATAGCAAGCTCTGCAAGAAAATAGATGCCAACCAAGAATTTTATATCCAGCAAAACTAAGCTTCAGATTTGAAGATCAAATAAAAACCTTTCACAATAAACAAAAGTTAAAATAAATCACAACTAGAAAGCCTGCACTACAGAATATTCTCAGCAAAATATTCCATGCTGAGGAAATGAAAAACAAACAAACAAACAATGAAAACCAGCAAAGAGAGGAACTACACTAAAGGAAAAATCAATGAAAGGAGAAACTAAGTCAAGTTAAAAACCAAAAATAAACCAAAATGATTGTGAATACAAATTCATATCTCATTAACAATATTGAATGTTATTGGCCTAAATTCATCAATTAAAAGACTAGCAGATTGGATTAAAAAGAAGGTCTAATAATATGCTCTCTTCATGAAATTCACCTTACATGGAAAGATACACACAGACTAAAGGTGAAAACTTGGGAAAATCATATCACTCACATGGACAGTGTAAACAAGCAGGGTTTTCCATCCTCATATCCAATAAAGTGGACTTCAAACCACAGTTAGTCAGTAGGTATAAAGAAAGACATTTCATACTGTTTAAGGGAATCATACATCAAGAAAACATCACAATCATAAATATACATGCTCCAAACAATTGAACATCTGCATATATCGAACAGACTCTTCTCAATTTCAAGAAGCAAATTGACCACAACACAATATTACTGGGTGGCTTTAATATACTTCTCTCACCACTAAATAGATTTTCCAAACAAAAACTACACAAAGAAACAACCAGAGATGTGAAAAATTGTGTTTCATTTGTGCACAATGATTCAAAGAGCATTCTGCTGTCAAGTATAACTGATTAGAATAAATTTTAAAAAAACTACACAAATAAAACATAGAACTAAATAATAAAATAATTTAGATGTAAGGGATATATAGAGAGTATTTCATTCATCATCGAGCAAATACACTTTTTTCTTAGCAACACCTGTATCCTTTTCTAAAATAGACCATATGTTATGCAATACAAAAACTCTTAACAAGTACAAAAAAAAATAGAAATACTACCTTGCATTCTATCAGATAATAACAGAATGAAACTAGAAATCAATAATAAAATAAAAAATAGAATTTTTTCCAACACCTGGAGACTAAATAAAATGCTATTGAATGATGAATGGATAACAGAAGAAATCAGGGAGGAAATAAAAAAAAATACTTAGAAGTAAATGAGAACACTGATAGAGCATATCAAAATCTCTGGGACACTATTAAGGCAGTGCTAAGAGTAAAGTTCATTCCATTGAGCTCATTCATGAAAAGAATAAAAATTCAACAAATAAATATTCTAACATTACATCTCAAAAACCCTAGAAAAAGAAGAACAAATCACACCAAAAGCAGTAGAATACAGGAAATAATTAAAAGTAGAGCTGAGATCAATAAAATTGAAACAAAAGAAACAATTCAAAAAATTGAAAAAAAATGAAAAGTTGGTTCTTTGAAAAAATAAATGAAACTGATAAACCCATAGCTACACTAATGAAGAGAAAGAAAGAGAATACTCAAATTACTAAAATTCATGATGAAGAAGAGAATAGCACAATGGATACTACTGAAATACACAAGATAATCAGAAACTATTTTGAAAATTTGTACTCCAATAAAATAGAAAATATCAAAGACATCAACACATTTCTAGAGACATATACATTCTACCCAAACTGAATCAGGAGGACATGCACAATTTAAACAGATCAATTTAAACAATGAAATAGAAGACGTCAGCAAAAGCCTACCAACCAAGAAAAACCCAGGACCAGATGGATTTTCAGCTGAGTTCTAACAGACCTTCAAAGAAGAATATCAATACTCCTCAAGTTATTCCATGAAGTAGAAAAGGAAAGAACACTTCCAAATTTATTCTATGAGACTAGTATCTCTCTGATATCAAAACCAGACAGTGACACATCAAGGAAAGAAAACTCCAGACCAATATCCCTCATGAACAAAAGTGCAAAAATTCTCAATAAAATTCTGACAAATTGCATATAAAATCATATTGAAAAAATAATGCACCATGATCATGTGGGGTTCTTCCCAGGAATGTAAGATTGGTTCAACATACAGAAATCAATCAATGTAATACATCACATCAATAGACTTAAAGACAAGAATCATATGATTATCTCAATACATGCAGAAAAAGCATTTGACAAAATATAGCATTTCTTCATGTTCAAAACACTAAGAAATCTAGGGATAGTAGGAATATACCTCAACATTTTAAAAGCTATTAATGCGAAACCCAAGGCCAACATCATTTTGAATGGAGAAAAATTGAAAGTATTTCCTCTAAAAACTAGAACAAGACAGAGATGCCTTCTTTCATAATTTCTATTCAACATAGTCCTTGAAATTCTAGCCAGAGCTATCGGTAAGATAAAAGAAATTAAATGTATATGAATAGGAAAAAAAGATCTTGAAGTATCACTGTTTGTCAACAACATAATTCTATATTTAAAAGATCCTAAAATTTTCACCAGAAAACTTGTAGAATTAATAAGCATATTCAGCAAAGTAGCAGGATATAAAATCAATACCTATAAATCAAATGCATTTCTATATATCAGTGATAAATCTAATGTAAGAGAAATTAGGAAAACTACTCCATTCAAAATAGCCTCAAAAATAAAATGCTTGAGAATCAACATACCAAAAGAGGTGAAAAACTTCTACAATGAAAAACAACACTAAAGAAAGAAATTGAAGAAGACCTTAGAAAATGGAAAGATCTCCCATGCTCTTGAACAGGCAGAATTAATATTGTCAAAATGGCCATACTACCCAAAGTGTTACACAGATTTAATGCAATTCCTATTAAAAGCCCAATGACATTTTTCATAGAACTAGGAAAAGCAATTATGAAATTCATTTGGAAAAATATGAGGCCCAGCATAGCCAAAGCAATCCTTAGCAAGAAGAGTGAAGCATGAAGCACTACAATACCAGACCTTAAACTATACTACAGAGCAGTAGCAACAAAAACAGCATGGTGTTGACACCAAAATAGACATGTTGATCAATGGTACAGAATAGAAGACACAGAGACAAACCCACATGAATACAGTTATTTCATACTAGACAAAGGTGCCAAAAACATATGTTAGAATAAAGATAGAATATTCAACAAATGGTTCTGGGAAAACTGCAAATCCATATGTAGAAAAATGAAGTTAAACCCCTATCTCTCACCCTGCACAAAAATCAACTCAAAGTGGATCAGAGACTTAGCAATAGAACAGAAACCCTGTAGGCCCAAATTTTCATCATATCAGCTTAGGACTTGATTTCTTCAACAAGACTGCTAATGTGCAAAAGTAAAATCAAGAATCAATAAATGGGATGGATTCAAACTAAAAATCTTCTTCTCAGCAAGGAAAACAATCAATAATGTGCAGTGAAAGCTTAGCCTACAGAATGGGAGAAACTCTTTACCACACACACTTCAAATAGATCACTAATTTCCAGGGTATATAAAGAACTCAAAAATGTTATCACCAAAAAAACAAATAACCCAATGAATAAATTGGCTAAGGAACTGAACACACTTCACAGAAGAAGAAATAATAATCAACAAACATGACAAAGTGTTCATCATCTCTATCATTTAGAGAGATGCAAATCAAAACTACTCTACAATTTCATCTTATTTCAGTCAGAATGGTAATTATCCAAAATACAAGCAATAATAAGTATTGATAAGGATGTGGGGAAAAAGGCACACTCATACATTGCTGGTGGGACTGCAAATTGGTACAACCATTCTGGTAAGCTGTATGGAGATTCCTCAGAATGGAATGGAATCACCATTATACCTAGTTATCCTACTCCTCATTTGGACACAAAAATTTAAAATCAACATGCTACAGTGACACAGCCACATCAATGTTTACAGTAGCTCAATTCACAATAGCTAAACTATGGAACCAACCTTCAACAGATGTATGGATAAAGAAAATGTGGTACATATACACAATGGAATATTATTTAGCCTTAAAAAGAATGAAAGTATGGCATTTGCAGGTAAATGGATGGAGCTGGACAATACCATGCTAAGTGAAATAAGCCAAACTCCCCAAAACAGAAGCTGAATGTTTTCCCACATAAGTGGATGCCACATAAGTGAATGGATAACAGAAGAAATCAGGGAGGAAATAAAGAATACTTAGAAGTAAATGAGAACACTGATAGAGCATATCAAAATCGGGGGGTGGGGGGCAGGTAGGGAAGCATGAAGGAACTTTGTATTGTGCAGAGAAAAATGAGGGGATGGGGATGATAGTGGAATGAGATGGACATTATTACCCTATATGTATGTATGATCACTCTACATATGTGACTGTGTCATGTTCAGCCAGAGGAATGAGAAGTTGTGCTCAATCTGTGTACAATGTGTCAAATTCATTTGATTGTCATGTATAATCAATTAGAGCAAATTAAAAATTAAAAATAAATAAATAAAAATAAAATTTTAAAACAGGAAAAAAATGCTTGAGTATCTTTCCACTTAAATGCTCTCATGCTTTCAGTAATTAATAGTGTTCCTAAATTCGAATTTTGCTAAGTATTTTTGATATCATACCCTTTAATTTTCTGTTAGAGGTAAATGTAAAGATCTGCACAAATTAGAAAATATGGTTAAATCTAAGGTCATTCAAACAGGTATTTCTTTAAACAGGGATCTGGATTCAGTCTTTTGAATGTTCCAGCTGATACCATTTCTGTGTTGAAAACAGCTAAATGGTATTAACAGGCAAGGCTGTTGGAGATGATGGGGAATCACACCAGCTGTTATGAGATGTTACCTCCCACCCTCAAATTCATATGTTGAAGTCCTAATTCCTGGTATCTTTGAACATGACCTTGTTTGGAAATATAGTTTTTCTAAAGGTAGCTAAGATAAAATGATACTGGTAGACCCCTGATCCAATATGACTCATGTCCTTATATGAAGAGGAAATTTGAGCATGGATGGGCACACAAGCCAGAACACAACATAAAGATGAAGACAGAGATTGAGTTGATGCTTCTACAGATGAAGAAATGCTAGAGTGCCAGAAACATTTTGAAGGTAGGAGAGCCCCAAATTGCATTCTTCCTCAAAGCGCTTAGAAGGAACCAGTCCTGCTGGCAACAACCTCAGCATCTCATGCCCCAGAACTGTGAGAAAACAAACAATCTGTTGTTGTTGCCACCCGGTTTGTGGGACTTTATGATGAGAGACCTAGCAAACCAAGACACTAGCTAATGGTACTTTATGGCAATAACAAAGGATTATTGGAAACTAAAAAAAAAAAAAAATTATACTAAGTGTGTCTCATAGTACCCTGTCTCAGAAGGAAATTTGGGAGATTATACACCTACATTACATATATAAATACAAATATAGATGTGTCCTTTATTTGTGGAGGAAAAAAGGGCAATGTCTGACACAAAAACATTTCCATTGAAAAGTTACGTCTGTGACTCTGTCCTGACAGGATATAGAAGAGTACAGCTCCAGTTAACATCTTCTCTTTTATTATGCTGTAGGAATTTTTCATAGTACTGACCCTACTGATTTCTCAAAATACATTAGTCTGTGAGAAAGAGACTGGGGAATTCAAGTTTCCTTTTTGTTAATAAGACTTACAACTATTAGCCGCAGTTCTTGGTTCAAAAGTTGTTATCTGAATCTGCCTACAGCAGAAATCAATGTGGATACTGGGGAGGAAAATGCACAAAGTAGGAAAATCCTTGTAGTTATTTTTTTCCCCTATCTTTACCCTAGGACCATAACAATTCTTCTAATCAAGTTCGATGTTGTAAATTGGTTTTAGATCCTTAAAGACATTCAACTGAAAGAGCATATTCTTTCTAATTTCGATCCTTGAAGTGCACACGTCCTTCACTCGTTGTTGAAAAATGTCTAAAAATAGGAATGTCTGTGGCAGTGCATGTCTGCAGTTATTGATATTTGCTCACACAGTGCCTGTGAATCCCTGCATGATGGTAACACCTACCATGCTGCATTACAGATATTTATTTATGGTCTGTTTCACCATTTAGATGATCAGCTCTATAGCAGCAGGGACCAAATCTTTCCCCATTTTTCTAATTCCATGTTTTTCAAAGTGTGGTTCCAGAAGCATTAATATCAACTTGTAACTTGTTAGAAATGCATAAGCCTGGTTCCCTACCTCAAAACAACTGCATTTCCAACAACCTTTCAAGTGTTTTATTTGCATCATAAAGATTGAGAAGCACTCCTCATGTGTAGCCTGGTATGTGAGCCATATTCACTACTGTTTATTGTATGGCTTCATTTATACATTAATGAACCTGAGGTCCATAGTAGCCCTTGTAAGATCACATAAAAACTTACCTCTTCTCTTTTCTGAACTTGAGAGAGCTCAGATAGAATCTTTCCTGCCATTTTACCTGATGAGGAAGTAAGAAGAAATGGAAAACCCAGATTCCTTTTGAAAATGGAGTGATATCCTCGGGGTTTAGGGATCTCGCCTTCACCCCAAAGATCTGATTCTCAAAACTGCTGCCTCCACACCAGAGTGTCCCTTTGCTACTGTTGGAAGCTGAACCCAGGAATGAATGATTTCATTTGACTTCATTCAGTGAATTGAAGTCTCCAGCTCCTAACATTACCACACTGAGAGTTAGGCTTCAATGTTTGGATTCAGGAGGAACACAGATATTCGAACTACAGCAGAAGTGCTCACTAAATGCTCATTAAATGAATAGGCAAAGTATAGTCTTTTACATGCAAAATCAACTCAACAATGCAATGAGAGAAACAATTGTTATCATGCCCTTTTAGAGATTTACTTTACAATATGTAATGTAAATCAAAAACAGCCTACTTGACTCCAAGTAAACACTTTCTATGAAATAGAACTACTACTGTACATGTGCTGCTTTACATACATGTGGTCACCAATCACTAAATATATACACACATGGTATGTATTGCACGGGACTTAAGCTTTAAGCATGTGCTGCATCAAATATGCCTTTCTTTGTTATCCTGGAGACTCACGTCAGTGTGTATATTCAACATGTGCAGATAGATATACGATTGGCTTACACAAAAGATTTTGAAATCCAGTTCATTTTTTAATGGAGCCAAACCTACACTATTATTTTTTCAAATGTATATTTGTATTTATGATTAAGACCATAAAGAAAATATAACCATGAGCAGAAATTCCACCTATTTCTTGCCTATAAGAGATACCTCACTAAGAGGGATGGCACTGGGTTGCTTTGCTTTAATTTGGAAAGGAACATGGGGTAGTCAAAGGAGATTTTTTTTATCTTAGCAATTAGAAAATATATTAACCTTATATTAATAGAAAACAGATTTACTGTGTTTCATTTTTGTTACACATGCTGGGAACTCCAATGGAGATTGAATTATACTGTCTCAAAATTTCATTACAGGAAGAATTTACCCAACACCCAATACCCATATTTTGATTTGCAAATAAATTTTGATTAACATTTGATTGAAGTTGTAATATCTTCTAGTATTATAACAATTTTGGCCTAACTGAAATTTATGATGAAGAATTATAATGTCATATATATATGTATAATATATATTTATTTATTTTAGAGAAAACTACTGGCATGGAAGAAAGAAGACTAAGATGTTCATACTGCCATGAATGGACGATGTGCTACCCGACTAAAACTATTTTGAGAATCTAAAGATTTGATTCATTATTTTAAAATGTTCTTATGCTAAAGAAAGACATGGATATTGTAAAATTTCTTGATTCCATTTTGATTTTATAAACATTTTATCGATAAATATTATCAATAAGGTTAAAAATAAATTTTTTTAAGCCTGGTAGTTTTATAAAGTTTTGAGACTAACAGAAAGAAGGAGGTGTGTGTTAGAGGAAAAGTAAACAGAATCAGTGGACATATTTGTATTCTGGATTTTACTTTGAACAAGCGATTGTATAGAATAATGACTTTTTAATGTTCATTGATGATAGATTGACCTGGAAAAAAAACATTAAAATGAAAATTCTTTTCTCTTTCAAATGTCTTCATTGCTTTTATGTTTGATATTTTTGAAAACCAAGAAAAGTTTTTTGTCATAAATATATATTCTGAGATGTAAAGAAACTATGTTTTGCTTAACTGGTACCATATGTTTTTCATTTTTTAATTCTTCACATTTCTGCACCAAGAAATCTACAGCTATTTATTTACTTACACTGAAGTTTATGAAAAGATAAGAGAGCAGAAGCAGACTCTTCTCTGTGAATTGATTGTAAGGATTTATTTAAATTAGAATTCTTCAAAACAAGTATTAGAAACCCCACATGTGCAATGAAGATCTATTGGACTATAAGGAAATGCCTTTAAATGTATGGGTATTTCCCTGTGATAAAATAGGAAAATTAAGCATTATTAAAATTTAATATGTGGATCAGCAGAAGCATCCTTATCATTGGTTAGCATGTCAGATACTCGGTAATCAGGTGAGATCAGTTTTACAGAGGGACCCTGACCTAATACTCATTTTCAGCATGTTGTGGAATGTGGCAGTTCACATGCTCTTACCTAATTAAGTGCTTGAGTAGTACACAGAAGTCTAGTTTTAATTAACTGACTTTCATAAAATGAACATGGTGTATAAAAATAATATGTGAAAAATCCAATATTAATCATTGAAATAATGTAAGACAGAGTCCTCAGTAGCCACATTTCCAGATAAGGAGAAGATAGAACCTTTGAAAATGTTGTGACTGTTATGTTATTTGTCAAATAACTGTGAATATAAATAAATCTCCCAATTTCAGCATGAGTGGACACACATATACACATTTATTTAGGCATATATAGACACAAAACTTTAGAAGGATGATTTTTCTAATATCTTTATAATAAATGCTCAAATTACAATTTCAGTACAGTGTGACTCTACTGAGCATATAAAAATGTGACACCTTTTTATTTGTCTGTATGATGAACTGATTGACAAAAATAGGATTAAAATTTGCTGAATTTCAGCAACAATCTTTGTGTAACTGGTAGATAACATTGACAGAATATGGCTAAATTTTTGTTAGATCTTCCTTAGCGTCAACAAGCATTTTAACTAGGTTGTTGTAAAATACTGAAGTTAGAAGTAGACCTTCAATTTCTGTTGACTTTGAGGGGAAAAAAGGTTATTTCTGTTATACAGATGTAGCCTATTAATAATTTTACTGAATACAACAACCACTGTTAATAAATATTGTTAATAAAATTAATAAAATAAATGTTATGGCCCATATCTTTTTTTCCTTTCTAATATTTATTATACTATACATACAGCATGAGTATAGTACTGTAATTATGGAATCTATAAAAGCACTCATATACACAAATTGAAATTGAGTGAGTTTATAGGCTACCAGAAAGTCTTAAGGGCATTGACATCTGACCTTTTGTTGGTCTTGCCTCTCCTATTTGATGGAACAGGACTTTTTGTTTTAATGTGGTACAGTATATTAAGAGACAATTTCATTGATAATATTAACAAAATATTTATAGAAACATTTGAAAAATAATTCACAAGAGTAGTGTGAATTATTTTTCTTATGTGGGAATTTATGCTATTCATTTTCTTTGAGAATATTATATAATTAAGGTAAAATATAGTAAAAGTTCACTAATCCAGATTAATTAGGAAAAAGGCCCTATGTGCTTTCATGACTTTGCCAGAGTTATAAAATTTATCTTAAATGCAAGGCCAGGATCTTCTATTTTCCAAAACACATAGTGACATGGTAAAGAGGTTCTGAAAAGAGAGGAAACCTTCTTCGTTTTCAGTTTGCATATACAAATAATTCCATTATTATATGCAAATACATGCCTCTCCAGTGTTTGAACATTTTTGCCTTAAATAAATATTCTTGACTATCATTTTGTGTACCTTGATAATTTGCCCAGCAAATTACTTTATGCACAGATTTGTTTCTCTTCAGTCCAATAACCAAAGGTTTTAAATTTTGAATTTCCTATTTCAAAGTCTTCCAATCTTCTTGATGAATGTGGTCTTTCTTTTCATACCCATTACTCCTACCATTATAGAAATGAGAGAATCTAGCTCTATTTTTCAGCTAAACTGTCTCTTTTTTCACCTTAGAAGATTGGTGGCCCTGAAGTCAGGAAGTGTAGATCTTAAAAGGTCTCAGAAGGCAATAGGTGTTGAATAAGCTGTTAAACAAGAGAATTGGGAGTCCTTTGTCATCATTCTGAGAACAGCATTGATTGATGTGAGCAGGGCTCAGTATTGGTTTTAGATAAACAAGACAAAGGCAAAGATTGAGAGTAAGTGTTGAGGCTAAGGTTTAGAAAAGGCAGTTTCAGGGAAAAAAAAAGTCAACAAAATAACAAGGAACTTTTTTATTTCTCTATTGACTTCCCTTACAGTCAGGTTCACATCAAACAAGCAGTGCAGTGAGCTACCTTCCTCTCAGGGGAGGTCAAATCTTGAATATATGTGGTGCTCATTCGCCTTCTCCCTGTCTGTCCAAGGAGGAAGGCACACCCTCCTCACCTTTTACAGGGTAAAAGGGTAACAGGGTAAAGGGGTGGGATAAAACAGGAAAGCTATAAACACTTTAAAAAAGGAAACCTGCTGTCCCTGGGTAGAAAGCTGGAAGATATCCAAAGAAAGATTTTCTCATCCCTATAGAATTCCATAGAAAAGAGGTGTTGGAATCACAGACAAGTCATTGCCAAGATCCACGTAGAAGCTGGTGCTCTGCATGGAGAGATATTCTCAGTATTATTAAAACTTCTGTTTTCATTTGTTATAATTTGATCTATTTCAGTACAATTTATGCCCTCTGTGTGCCTTATTGGGGAGAGACAAATGAAATTCAATAATATCACAAGGCATCCCATAAATAACTTTTATGTGTCAATTAAAAATATTTAAAAGTAAAATAATAACATTTAAAAATTAAAAATGCTAAATGGGGCTAAGCTGGCAGTCATTCCAAGACTAGAAAAGTCACTGTTCACTTTTGGATGTCCTTCTCATCTTTCTATTATATCAATGAATGACAGCCCCCTTACCTGGGAAATCCTACCAGGTGATAAAAAGGCCAAGGTTCAGGCTTGGGATGTAGATCAGTGGCAGAACATTTGCATAGCATGCAGGATGCCCTGGATTCAATCCCAGCACCACCAAAAAAGTAAAAGTAAAAAGTCCAGTGAGGCCATTACTGCTGTTGAAATGCACTGTTGGGAACCTAGCTCAGACCTGCATCTGCTATAAATGCTCTTCCTGTCATGTTTACCTAGGTGTGGATTGTCCCACTTGCACACAAATTATAGCTGAGTTCCCATCACTTCCTCCACTCACACTTGGTATGTCATCTCATGGGACTCTTTAGTGTAACATGTGCTTATACCAGATTTCTTAGTGAAGTTCTCAGCAAGTTCAATCTTCAAGATAAGAAGTAACCACAGTGCAACTGAAGTAGTAGACAGTAGCCATGATAAACCATTACAGATCGACAAGAACGTGGTTAAATCCCAGATTATCACTTGTTTCAACATATCTTGTCTCTAATACCCTTCACTTGAGTAAGTTGATCTGCAAGAAATGTTACTTTTAAGAGACTGGGTAACTGTGAACAAAGTCCAAGTCTTATAGGGTAAAATGGTAAGTAGAGGGAAAGAAAAAAAAAGACAAGCTATAAACATTTTCTTTCTAGAGATATAATGAGGATTAATTAGCACTGTTAGTGTAATACAATTAGCACAGTTCTTGGGAGGCAGTATTACTCTTTTGAGGCATTTAGAGAAGGTATCTAGGAGAAGATTAAAAGTAGCCTTTCTAGTCACTGATGCATTTATGATTTCATCCATCTGTTGTTTCATGTACCCATCTACATATTCATGTATTCAAGAAACAAATCTGTTTCAATGTGAATATTGTGTGTGAGGCCTTGTTGGGGGCTATGAACTGAAGTACACAGAAGAGTGATATCCAATAAATTTTATTCCCCCATCTCCTACAAACCTATATATTAAGGTCCTAATCCCTAATAATACTGCTCTTGGAAATAGACTCTTTAGGAGATAATTAAGGCTATATGAGGTTTTAAAGGTGGAGTTCCTCATTTGGTAGGATTAATGACCTTATAAAGGGAAAAGATCTCTTTTATCTCTGTCCATCTTTCTGTCTCTCTCTCCTTTAGCATGCATGATGGGAAGGCAAGTTAAGACCTAGTCAGAAGCCAGAAATAGTCTTCACCAGAAACTTGGCAAAATAGTACTTGATTTTTGACTTCCTAGACTCTAGAACAATGAGAAATTAAGTCTCTGCCATTTAAGCAGTATAAGTCCAGGGTATTTTGTTATAGCAGTCCTATATGAAGAAAACCTCCAATTTTCTACACATTTAGATAGTGACAAAAGCATTGTTTTGCTTTTCTTATTTTTGAAAAACTGCAAATGTATGATTATTCGGTCATTGGTCAAATGTTACAATCACTAAGGTACTGGTGCTAAAGTTTGTCAGATATTTTAAAAAGTTATAAAAATGATTGTAAACTTGCCTTACTTTAAAAAGCCATCACTAAATTATCAGTAAAATCTCCATATTCAAAATAGATATTAAAAGTGATTTGTTCTTGGGAGATGGGATTGTAGCTCAGTGGTAGAGCGCTTGCCTCGCATGCATGAGGCACTGGGTTTGATCCTCAGCACCACATAAAAATAAATAAAACAAAGGTATTGTGTCCATCTAACTAAAAAAAATTTTTAAAAAGTGATTTGTTCTTATGGAATGACAGGATAGTCATACATTTCCCAATTGCTATTCCAAAATAGTAATACATTTCCCAATTACTATTCCAAAATAGAGAAAAAAATGAAACAAAACAAAACCTTCTATATATTATCTATGAAACAAGTAAAAGAAGTCTCTGAAAAGTAGAGAAGAGGGAGACTATTTAAAGAGACTTGGGCCCCAGAGAACAACATAGTAGTGAATACTTTCAGTCTTCTTTTAGCCTTATAAATCTTATACTGGATAGTACAGAAGCAGGCAATCTCATTGAGAGATGTCTCTAAAAAATTAACAGATACACAAAGAAGCAAAACAGCTAATAAAAACAATAAGAAACTAAATAGATGATGAGTTTTATTTTAAGTGCTACATTAAAGTATTTAAAATATATAGTTTTAAAAAATAATTATGAATCATACAAAAATATTAGTAGAGTATGGCCCCAAAATGTTGGAAAATTGGAAAAAGACAGTTGTTACATGTCTTTTATATTGTTCCTTGTGTGGGTTCGCTCAATGAGCTGGGGTCCTGGGGGACAAGGGGCACCAAGGAGTCTTCAGGGAGGACCATATGGGGTCCAGCAGGATGAGGTCTGGGGTCTGGGGGGGGCGAAGCTATAGGGTCCTTAGGAAGGATGATATGGGGCCCCACAGGATGAGGTATGGGGTGGACGGTTGCAGAATCACTCACCCAGGCACTGGGGGTAGGTAAAACTGCTATACCAAAGCAAGATGCAGAACCCCTTTACTTCAGGAAGTGTGACAGTTTATGTAGGGTCCTCGGACCAATCATGGCTATGAGGTTACAGCCAATGGGGTATTGCTCCGTATCAGGCACACAGCCAATCAGCATGAGGTGAGGCTGAAGGCAGCCAATCAGCATGGGGTGAGGCTGAAGGTAGTCAATCAGCATGTGGTGAGGCTGAAGGCAGCCAATCAGCATGGGGTGAGGAAAGGGGAGGGGAGGTGTTGAAGGCAGCTAATCAGCATAGGAGGTGCTGAAGGCATGGAGAGAGCTCCTATAGTTATAATCAAGAATAATCTCTTTACTTAATGTCATATACTAAGATATATTATTATATCCTAAGCAAAAAATAAAACTTGAGATTTATTATGTAGAGTGATCTTCAACCTCATGAAAACAAATGAGAAATTAATTTTAAAAAGAGATCATAAGAAATACTACAAAGATATTGAAACTAACAACACAATTTTAAAAAATCCCTGGTCAAAGAAGATGTCTCAAGGGAGATGAAAAATATGCTGAATTCCAGTATAATAATAACTTAGGATATTTAAATTTGGATGTTGTGGTTACAGCAATTCTGAGAAGAAGATTTATTATACTAAATGCATACATTAGAAAAAAAGAAAATTCTCAATCAGTAACCTGAACTGCCTTCTCAAGAGGTTGGGAAAAGGAGAACAAATGAATGAAAGTACACTGACAAAAAGAAACAATAGAAGAGAACCAGGCATGGTGGCTCATGCCTGTAATTCCAGTGGCTTGGGAGGCTGAGGCAGGAGGATTACCAGTTCAAAGCCAGCCTCAGCAACTTTAGCAAGGCACTAAGCAACTCAGTGAGACCCTGTCTCTAAATCAAATACAAAAAAAAAAAAAAAGGGCTGAATATGTGTCTCAGTGGTTAAGTGTCCCTGAGATAAATACCTAGTACCAAACAAACAAACCAACAACAACAGCAACAACAAAACACAATAGAGACAATGGAGGAGGATTCAAGATGGTAGATCATAGAAGGTCACTTTCCTGGCTATTCTAAGAAAGCAGATAGGCAGCTTCTCAGCAAGCTGGGTGAACAAAAAAGAAAAAAAAAGGACCTTGACTAGAATTTAATACTGGGCACTCAAAGCAGATCAGGGACTCAGGAGATTGGATATAATAAAATAGGAAAGAAATCCCCAGGGCCACAGCTACTGCTGTAGCTAGAGATACCACCCATCATTACCCCTCTGCAAGCAAAGTGAAGTGATAAGGGAATTAAAGGAACCTCATTTTTGGGAAACCTGAGGTGTGTATGGATACAAAGAGTTTAGAGATCAAAGACACTGTCCAACTAAACTGAAAGGCAAACTGGACAATATCCTTGTGCTAGAAAGAAGTCTCATTGGATGTGGAGGACAGAGGAAGGAACAATTTTTCAACTGCAGCATGGGAGCCTGCAGCTTGTGGAGCCAATTCTGGGCAAACCTGAGTTTGGCCCAAAATACAGGCCTGGAAAACACACACTGCATGGCATAGAGTGTGCCTAAGTGACCAAGAGAAGATCAAACATGGAGAGAGGTTTACACAGGGGAACATTGGTCATGGAAACCCATGTGGCTCTCCCCCTTCACCACTAATCTGGATGCTTGCAAGACTGGCTGGGAAAGACATGCCTGGCCAGGAATTTGAAAGGATGGGGGCAGTTAAGATTGACTTTGGAGACTGAACCTAAGACCAGGAAATGTGGGGTCTGTGGGTGATGTAGTGGGGTCTGTGGGTGATGTAGTGAAATAAGAATTGACCCTTCCCCCACATGAGTAGAACACAGAGGAGATTCCTAGGGCACAATCTTCTAGTGTGGACAAACAATTGCTCAGCCCTGGAGATGCACTGATGTAAAATCTCCAGACCAATTGGCATTCAGCCAAAAGTCTAGAGCTTACATAAGACTGAACCACACCTCCAAGAGTTCTGCCAAAAGAATTACCTCTCCAATACAACAATATACTTGGAGGGTGGGGCATTATGCTCCAGATGACACCATCTAACAGTGCTGAGAAATAGAATCTTTTGAACTCCAATGGAAACAATCATTTAACTTCACATTGAGATTATTTTTATTTTTTTTTCTTTTTTCTCTATATAATTGTGATCTTAATGGTTCATGGACATTTATACATATTCATGTTTGTATTTTTCTCATTTCTAGCATTTTTGAAGCCAGTTATTTTTCATGGATCATTTTTGACAATTGGGATTTTTGATTAGTATATTTCACTTTTTTTATTGCTTTATTTTTAATTTTTGAAATTTTTACTTTATATGTATTTTACTCTCTAACCCATTTCCCTTGACTCTCATTCTCTCTTTTCTTGCACTAACAGCAAATCTCTATTGATCTCTCTTTCACTCATCCTTTATTTTTTGAATTCTATCTTCTCTCCTCCTCTTTCATAATCATCAAAATCTATATCACTTCTGCTCTTTCTCTGTCCACCATTTGATATTATAAACACTTTTGCAAACTTACTGTTTTTATTTTAGGGAAGAACTCTTCAATCGTTTGTTTATTGTAACAATTAATAATATAGAAGTCATAGCAGGAAATATTTGGTTTAATGCTGTGTATTGTTCACATTGGTTGTTATTATTTGTCTCCCCCTAAACAGTAAGGGACATTAAAAATTTCAGGGACACTATAAGTCCACAGAGTACAATCTCTACTGCCTCAGATTCATACAGTTAAATGGGCAGAAACAAAAATAACATGAAAAGGCCTAGGGATCAAAACGCCTCAAACAAACCAAAATATTCCAGGATCCATTGACACCACAGTGGAAGAAATGTTAGAGAAAGAGTTGAAAAAAAGTACATAGTTAAAGCACATAGCTAAACTGATCTGCTAGGTAAAAGAAGATGTAAGGAGTGAAATCAGAGAGAAAACACAGGAAGTAAAAGATCACTTCAAGAAAGAGAGAGAGATTCTGAAATAAAAAAGTAGAAATCCTCAAAATTAAGGAGCCAATAAACCAAATTAAAAATTTAATTGAAAGCATCACCAACAGACAAGATCACTTGGAAAACCAAACTTCAGGCAATGAAGAAAAAATATATCATCTTGAAAATTAAGTTGATCATGGAGAAAAGATGTTAAGAAACACAGGATAACCAGAAAAGTTCAAACTTAAGATTTATCAGGATACATGAAGGCACAGAGATATAAACAAAATAAATGCATTATCTTTTCAATGAAATAACATCAGAAAATTTCCCCAACCTTAAGAATAAAAATCAAATACAACAGGCTTACAGGAACCCTGAATACACAAAATTAAAACAGACCACACAAAGGCACATTATTATGAAAATGCCTAACATTCAGAATGATAGAATTTTAAAGTCTGCAAGAGAATAATTACAGGCAACATTTTGAAGGAAACTAATCCAGATCTCAGCTAATTTCTCAACCCAGACCCTCAAAGCTAGGAAGTCTTGGAATAATATACATCAAGCTCTGAAAGAAAATGGATGCCAGCCAAGAATACTATATTCAGCTTTGATGATGAAATAAAAATCTTGCATGATAAACAAAAGTTAATAGAATTCACAAGTAGAAAGCCTGCACTATAAAACATACTCAATAAAATATTTCATGAAGAAGAAATAAAAAATAAAATGGAAAATGAACAAAGGGAAGAACTACACTGGAAGAATAGTTAAAGGAGAAACTAATTTAAATGAAAAATCAGAAATAAATCAAAATGAGAGCAAATAACAATACTTTCTCATTAACAACATTTAATATAAATGGCTTCAACTCATCAATCAAGAGACATAGACCAGCAGATTGGATTGAAAAGCAAGACTGAACAAGATGCTGTCTCCAAGAGACTCACCTTATAGGCAAAAACATCCACAGACTGAAGGTAAAAGGATAGGAAAATATATATCATTCACAAAAATTTTACAAACACACAGGAGTTTTTATTCTCCCACTGGATAAAGTGGGTTTCAGGCAAAAGTTAATCAGATGTGAGAAAGAAGGTCAATTCATACTGATTAAGGGAATGATACATCAACAATACATAACAATCATTAATATTTATACCCCCCCCCAAAATGGAGCAT
Organism: Xerus rutilus; assembly: GCA_028644305.1. NCBI lineage: Eukaryota > Metazoa > Chordata > Mammalia > Rodentia > Sciuridae > Xerus > Xerus rutilus. Next base: position 120,942,371 of record CM053401.1, on the reverse strand, counting down.
CTATGTGTATCAAACAAAACCTTCTCAATTTTAAGAATCAAATAGACCACAACAAAATGATACTGGTTGACTCTAACACATCTCTCTCACCTCTAGATAGATTTTCCAAACAAAAACCAAACAAAGAAGCTATAAGAATTAAAGAATACAATTAATAATTTAGAATTAACAGACCTATATAGAATATTTCATCCATCAATGACTGAATACACTTTCTTCTCAACAGCACATGAATCCTTCTCTAAAATATACCATATCTTAGGCCATAAAGCAACTCTTAGCAAATAACAAAAAATAGAAATAATACTTTGCATTCTATCAGATAATAAAGGAATGAACTTAGAAATTAGAGATAAAATAAAAAATAGAAGCTACTCTAATACCTGGAGATTAAATAATATTATATTGAAAGATGAATGGATAGAAGAAGAAATCAAGCATGAAATTTAAAAAAATACTTAGAGGTAAATGGGAATAGTAATACAATATATCAAAATCTCTGGGACACTATGAAGGCATTACTAAGATGAAAGTCCATTGCATTGAGCTCATTTATTAAAAGAATAGAAACTCAACAAATACATAACCTAACTGTACATCTCAAAGTGCTAGAAAAAGAAGAAAAAATCAACACCAAAAACTGTAGAAAGCAGGAAATAATTAAAATTAGAGCTGAAATCAATAAAATTGAAACAAAAGAAACAACTCAAAAAATTGAAAAGATGAAAAGTTGGTTCTTTGAAAAAATAAATGAAATTGACAAATCCTTAGCTACACTAATGAAGAGAAAGAGAGTACTCAAATTACTAAAATTCATAATGAAGAAGGAAATAGCACAATGGATACTACAGAAATACACAAGATAATCAGAAACCATTTTGAAAATTCGTACTCCAATAAAATAGAAAATCTCAAAGACATCAACACATAAAAACAACAGAGTACAGATTTTACTTGCCCTTAAATTAATAAGGCTTGATGAAATTCTTACCAATATCCCAGGCAGAATTTAGGTGGTTATTGATAAAACTATTTAACACTTATATGGTAAGGCATAGGGACTAGAGTAGCTGAAACAATTTTTAGTAAACATAATAATGGAGAAGGAATAAGTATACCTGATATCAAGCCACCAAAGAGCTGCAGTAATGGAGACTACAATGGAAAAATAAACATTGATCACATAGAGAACCCATAAGAGATTCCCTCTGCTACCCCCCACACACAGGGAGGAAAATAAAAAAAACAAAATAAAACTAATTCTGGCAAGTGTTCCAAGGAAACTTAGCAAAGGAAAGATAACTATTTTTTTAAATGATGCCAGTGTAACTGAGCATCCATAAGCCAAAAGGTGAGTCTCAGCACAAGATTTACTCTTTACACAAAAATTGACTCAAAATAAAATGGAAACTTAAATGTAAAATATAAAACCACAGAAGTATGAGGGAAAATAGGAGAACTCATTAGATTCCAGGGCTTGGTTATGAGGTCTTACTCATTATACTAAGAGTATGATCTATAAAAGGAAAAATGAATAAAATGGACACTTTCCAAATTAAAATGCTTGCTCTGTGATGAATCTAGCTATGAAGATAGGAAAACTATGTATAGACTGAAAAAATTTGCAAAGTCTGTATCTGAAAATAACTAGTGTGTAAAGCACATACAGCAATGTCAAAACTCAACAAAAAAGCAAAAATAAATACAACACAATAAAGCAAAACATTTTAATTTAAAAATGGATAAAAAACATAAGGAGACATTTCACTGAAGCATATATGCAGATAACAATAAACACATGAAAGATGTTTACCAAGATTAGCCATTGGGGAAATGAAAATTAAAATCACTCTGAGATACCCCTACTAATATCAGAATGGCTAAGATAAGACATAGTGTCAACGCCAAATTCTGGCAAGGAGATGCATGCAATTGGACTATTTACATATTTCTGTAAGGAAAGTCAAAATGTAGAACTCTTCTGGAAAACTGTTTGGAAATGCCTTATTAAAATGTAGGTAGAACTATTGTACAACCTCAGCAATTTCACTCTTGGGCATTTATATGAGAGAAATGAAATTATGTTCACTCCATCTGTACCAATATGTTTAATTGCAGCTTAACCCATATGACTCCAAACAGCCTAAATTTGTTTAATGGGTGAATGATTAAAAACGCTACCATTTGCAACAGGGAATGCCAGCTAGAAATAAAAATGAATGAAATGAAATATTGATACTTGCAATAATTTAAATGAACAGAAATTTTTATTGAGTGGGAAAAAAAGTCAATCTCAAAAGTTTACATACTAAATAATCTGTTTCTGTAACATTATTGACATAAATTAAAAAATACAAAAAGAGAGCAAATCAGTGTTTCCCAGGAGTTATGAAGAGGATGAGAAGAAAAACTGGTATGCCTATAAAAGGGGAACCCCAGGAAACTTTGTGGTGATAGAACACTCTGCATCTGCACATTACCCATGTCAGTATCCTGGCACTAATATTGTAATATGATTTTGTAAGATATTATCATTGGGGAAACTGGCTAAGGGGTACATAAAATCTTTCTTTTTTTTAAATAGCTATATATGAGTGTATAATTATCAAAATGTTTAATTAAAAATGTGAATGGCATTAAAAACTCATTTTGTACTTGAAGCAAGTACAGTGTATTGAGGAATACATCCAAGTAATCACTAGGTGTTCCATTTACTACTGACTCTGTATTTTAAGCATCCCATTACTGTAAAGACATTAGACACTGATAATTAACAAAATCTATCATAATTAATTCCTTCAGTGTTCATACACTCATAGTATATATTTCCTGAGGAATTTAAGTCTAATTTGACATTAATAGAGATGGAAAATAGTACAATGATTTTAAGTTTATAGAATAATGTACACCAATTCTACATAATAAGTTTATTTATTTTATTTTTTGTCATTGAGAGGTACTTGTGACTTTATAAAGCAAGTCTGGGAAACTCTACAATTCATCAGGATCAGTTCATCATCATGATAGATTTTATATGAATTGCATAGATAGAGAAAAAACAAGTCTATTTCACCATCTTGAATTTTCCAAGTCTAGGCTGTGGCTTGATTATACTTCATGAGCATTTACAGAGGATACAAATAATGCTGATGTACTTCTGAGTTGTACTGAGTGGAGTGAATAGATCTGAGGTCTTCAGTTGAATCAGTTTTGACACATGCATACTCCTACAATCCGCATTCCTATGACACACTTAAATCCCTTCACAGTATTTCCTCATGTTCACACTCTCAAAAACAACAACAAATCAATTAGCTTTAATAAAAAAATTTACTCCTTCCCATGTGTAGTGTATATTCAAATTTCTAAACTGCAAGGTTAAATTAGATTAGTTGTGAGTTGTAGGATTTCTTTACAGATATAAGCTATTGATCAGAAATAACTAGCTCTGCCTATATATAAGTGAAACTCTATAGCATGTGCTCTTTGTGTTTGGCTACTTTTGCTTAGCATGACTATCTTTAGAGTCATTCATGGTACATCACATATGAATAATTTGTTCATTCCTTTTAATTGTGAGAAACATATCATTAATAGATATGCCCTGGTCTGTTCTTTCAGTCAAACGTTGAAGGACATGTGGTGTGAGTTGCTTCAAGTTTTGGCTTTTACAAATAAAGCTACTATGAATATTTGTATTCAAGTCTTTTATGGTCATACTCCTACCATTTAGCTTTGTCAAACAGCAAGAAATGAAATGACTAGGTCATATGTCATGAGTATCTTTTTAATTTTTTTCAGAAATTCAAAGTCAGATATTTCTTTCAGATAAGGGTAAATATGTTACCTGCTATTCCATCTTTGTTGGAAGTGAAAGTCTTCTAGTAAATCAGCACTCGCCCATCTTTACATCAGGGCTGCACTGTAATTAATGCTGTTAATATACAGGGAGTTCTCAGATAGGAAAACATTTTTTTCTTGATTGTTTTGGCTATGCTAGTTCCTTTGCATGTCCATTTGAATCATACTGTCATCTTCTGTATTTTAACAAAAAAAATCTTTGCTTTTATTTTTACTGAGTTTGCATTAATTTTGTAGACAAATGTGGGGATAATTAGAATCTTAAGCATATTGAATCTTCCAATACAAAATATGCTCAAGTCACCATTTACTCAAGTTAATTTATCTCACCAAATTATGTATTTTAATGTAGATTATTTGCATATATTTTTATTAATTTTATTTCCAAGTATTTTATGCTTTGATGGTATTGAAAAACACATTGCTTTTTCTTAATTTTCCAATTGATGCTTTCTGGCATAAAAATGCATATATATATGCATATATGCATATACATGTATGTAGTGAATTTACTAAAATCATTTATTAGTTTCAGTAGCTTTTTTGTGACTCCTTCAGGCTTCGCTTTGACATTCTTATCTCTTAGTGATGACGACTGTACTGGCTAATACCTACAGTGAACAACCTCTGCAGCAATTTGTTCAGAATAGTCAGGAATTACTTAATAACTGCAAGCCCCTTCCTTGGTCCCCACTTCCATCTCATGACTAAATTAAACAAAGCCAAATGCACTGTGCAAACAAAACACATAAGACCATCTTAGTGGGACAGCAATCTGTAAATGCATGAAGTCTTTCATTCCTTTCCTCTAAAGCCTTGCCACTTGACTGCTTGCCTTTAAGTCTGTCATTCATGCAAGTTATGGTGGCTAATTCCCCTATTATGGCAAGCTCTAAATAAATAGCTTCTGCTCATTCTCATTGGATGGCTTGTCTTTATTTATTTCAACATTGTAATTATATTCTTATATATTTGCAGTAAACAATATGAATGTGAAATTAATAAAACAATTACATTCACTATAGCACCAAAAAAAAAAAAAAGATACTAAGGACTAGTTTAGCAAAAGTAACAAAATACTTCTACATTGAAAACTGCAAAACATTGCCAATACAATAAAGAAAATATAAATAAATGTAGAAATATGTTCTCTTTGTAAATTTGAGAAATCAACATGGTACGATGCAGGATTGATTTTCAGAATACTGGTAAGAAGAGGCGAGTATTTGAACATGCTACATTGTTGAGTTTGAAGACAGAGAGGGCAGGAATCCTGAAACAAAGAATGAAGGAAGGCTCTAGAAACTAAAAAAGGACAAGAAAATGTGCCATCCCTAAAAGCATGCAGAAAGGAATTCACTGCTGTTAGCATCTTGATTAGGGATTAGATTTATGCTTGGCTTAAAGCTATAACTGTAAGAAAATAATTTTTTAAAATGTGCTTAATTTTGGCTCGAGATGTAGTTCAGTGGTAGAGTCCTTGTCTAGCATATGCAAGGTCCTGAGTTCAATCACCAGCACTGCAAAATGAATAAACAAATAAAATTTTAAAATAAGCAAATAACATTTATTAAGTTTGTGTTAATTTGTTCCAATAGTAGTGGCAAACTAATACACAAATATATAATTTTGCATCTTATAACCCAAAACAGAGGAAAGGAAATAATAAATATTATAATGAAAATTAATAAAATACAGAATACAACAATAGACAAAAATCAATAAAATCAAAAGGTTCTGCTTTGAAAAAATTAACAAAATTGATTTGACCTTTAGTTAACTAATGAAAGGAAAAAAGAGGGAATATTTGAAGTACAAACATCATCTTGAAAGAAGTGGCATGCATCCTAACTTTATGGAATTAAAAAATTATGAAGAAATGTTATGAAAATTGTGTGTCAAAATTCTATAAATTATATTAAATTAACAGATTTACAAAGATGCAAAATATATTATTCAAGAAGTACATAATAGAAATAGGTCTACATCAAGAAAAGAAAGACAGTAGTTAATTCAAAAAATTTCCACAAAAACCCAGCACAAATGAATTCACGGATGAATTCTAAAATACAGTTAAGAAATAATACTAATATTTTAAAACTTATTCTGAAAAATAGAAGAAGAATTTTTCCCAACTCATTCAACAAAAATAATGTTACTCTGGCACTACACCCAGGTGGGGATATTACATGAAAAGAAATAAAAAAAACTATAGGCCAATACCTCCTACAAATATAAACAGAGAAATCTTCATTGAAATACTGGTGAACAAAATGCAGCAACACCTGAAAAAAAGATTATAATCATGAGAAAGTAGGATTTGTTGCAATGATGCAAAGTTGGTATAATATCCAAAAATTCATCAGTGTAATGCACCATGTTAAAGACAAGAACAAATGCCATATAATTATTTAACAAGATACAGAAAAGATGTTTGGCAAAAGCCAACAATGGTAAAATCTAGGAGTTGATTTAATGAAGGTATCCTTGAAATCCTCAGCTGAGATCATACTTAATGATGAAAAAGTAAAAGCTTACTCCTGGTACCACAAAGAAGAAAAAGACATCTACTCCAACCACTTACATTCAACATCGTAGTGGAAGTTCAAGCTTAGGCAATGAAGCAAAAAAAGAAAAAGAAAAAGAAAAAAAAAGAAATTTGAGAAAGGAAGGAGCAAATTATCTCCTTTTGTAGATTATAGGATAATATATGTAGGAAATACTAAGAAATTGACAATAAAAAAACAGTAGCATGAATAAATGAATTCAGTGAAGTTGTGAGATAAAAGATCAAAATACAAAATTCAATTTGTTTCTATACACCAACAATGAACAATGCATAATCGGAATACACAAATTCCATTTAAAACAGTATCAAAAAGAATAAAATAGCAAGAAATTGATTTACCAGAAGATGTACATGACTTGTGTTCAATTTAAATGGAAAGATATCGTTCACAGTAATGAAAGAGTATTTAGAATATTTAAATAAACAGAAGAAATTACATATTCACAAGTCAGAAATCTTAGTTCTGTTAAGATGAAAGTACTCCTCAAAATGATCTACAAATTTGATGCAGCACTTATCAAAATCACAGCTACATTTTTCCCAAAAAGAACAGGCTGATAATTTAATTTAATGGGAATTTAAAGGGTCCAGTATAGACAAAGCAATCTTGAAAAATTAAAACAAGCTGGAGGACTCATCTTTCTGATTTTAAAACTTGCCACAAAGCTGGAGTAATCAACAGACAGTAGTTTCTGCAAATGAAGAGAGATTATTAATAAACAAAAACATGTAAGAGTCCAGAAATACAATCTTGCTTCTATCGCTAATTGCTTTTGACAAAGGTTCTGAGATAATTTCTTTTTTCATAAACTGATGTGAAAGCTACTGAATGTCCACATAGAAAAGAATCATATTGGACATCTTCCAGAAATCATCTACAGTAAGTTACTCAAAGATGTTGATAGGTAGAAATATAATAGTTAAAACTCTAGAAACCTTAGAAGAAAATACAAGCATTAATCTTTGTGAACTAAAGTAATGGTTTCTTTGCTACAACACTAAAAGCACAAGGGAAAAAATAAAAGAAATTAGACTGTGTTAATTTCCTTCTCCTTAATTAAATATCCAAGTTCATTACTAAAAATTTCCTATTTTCACAAAACTTAGGATGCCATTCAGCTAAGCTTCTTGCTACTATATAACTAAGAGCCTTTTTCTTCAGTTCCAAATGGCATGTTCCTCATTTCCTTCCGATCTGTCACCAGCAGCGACTTCTATGTCCATATCTCTACCATCTAGGCTGCTTATGACAATTTAGGCATTTACAAGATAACATAACTTTCTCCTCCATGCCCTCATTTCCTTAGCATCCTCACTAGCAGAGTCATTGACATCAGTTTCTACTGAGAGTCTGTTAAAGGCCAGATGTCACACTTTCAAAAATTATCCCAGCATCTTCTTACTCCAATTCTAAAGCCATTTTCTACATTTCATATATTTGTTACAGAAGTATCACTTTTGGCATGAAGATGTGTATTTGTTTCCCACTGCTTCAGTAAACTTAGTAGCATAAAAAACAAATTATATTTTCCCACATATAATATGAAGATCAGAAGTCTCACTGGTCTAAAATCAAGGTATTTGTGTATCTGTGTTGCTTTTGCATGCTCTAGGGGGAAACTATTATTTGCCCTTTTCACTTCCTCAAGGCCTTACATTGCCTGGCTTATGGCCCCTTCCTGCATCCTCAAACCTGGGCACATAACATGTTTTCTCTTTTCAAATATCTGGTTCTGTTGTCACATCTTCTTCTGTGGTGGAAAAGCTCTACGTTTTAAGACTTTTAGCTTTACCACACCTGAAAAGTCCCTTTTGCACTGTAGTTAATTCAATGACAGTTTTCATGGGTAAGAAATTGGACATCTTTGGAAGCATTATCCAGCCTACCGATGGAGATGATCAAGATTCAGAAGGTTTCTGCTTCAAGTGACAACATCAATGAAGTAAAAAAACAACAGAGTAAGAGAAACTATTTGCAAGCCATATATGTGATAAAGGGCTTGTTTCTGGAATATATCAAAAAATCTTAAAAAGATAAATAACCAACCAAAAATGGACAAAGAATTATAATAAATATCTCCATAGAGAATGTAGCAAAAGGCCAAAAGTTACATGTAAAGGTTCTCAAATTATTACATGTTTGGGAAATGCAAATTAGAACCACAATGTTAATATCACTTCAAACTCAACAGGATGACTAGAAGTATAAGGATACTATCAAGTGTTCATAGAGTTCTAGATATATTGGAATATTTATACATTACTGGCAGGAATACAAAATGATATTTTCCTTTTTAAAGTAGTTTTTCAGTTTTTTAAAACTTTACACATAATATTATCATAGAAGTCAATGATTCCAATTCTACATGTTTTCAAGAAAATGAATATATATATTCATGCAAAAAAGTTGTACATAAATGTGTTTAGCAGTTTTATTCACAATAGTCCAAATCTTGAAAAAAAACTCTATTAACTGGTGAAATGATGAATAACTTCTCATTTATACAATGAAATGTTAATTGACAATAAAATGAGTGAGGCACTGACTCATTCTATATTATGGATAAACGTTGAGAGATTTAGTCAAAGTGAAAGATCATGTATTATGATTTTATCTGTAAGAAGTGATCAAAACAGGCAAATATACAGAGAAAGGAAGTATAAAACTGGGTTGAGTGAAGTAGGGGAATGGAGAGTGACCACTTTTGTAGAAGGGTTTCCTTTTGGGTGATGAAATAGTTCTATAATTAGATTATGTTGCTGGTTGTATAACTATATGATAATACTAAAATGATTTTAATGGTTCACTTGAAATTGGTAACCAATTGTGAATTATATTTTAATAAAGCTTTTAAAATATTTTGATATGGCAGTTCTTTCCAAAGTATTTTACTGACACAAAGGAATTGTAATCAACATCCAGTGGGCTTTGTTTAAGAAATCAACAAGCTAAACATAAAATTTTATGGTAATTCAAAGGATTGAGAATAAACAAAATAATTTTGTCAAAGAAAAAAGTTGAAGGTAGTACATTGATATCAAACTTTAGTTATGGTAGTCAAGATGGTGTGTTAGTGATAAAAGTGGACATATTGATCAATGAAACAGAATTGAGATTACAGTAAGTGAAAGAAACTGAACACAAAAGGTACACTTCAGATAATTCTAGTTATGTGGAATTTCCCAAAAAATGTAAATGTATAGATACACACAACAGGTCAGTGTTTATTTGAGCTGAGATAGAGCAGTATTTGACTACAAATAGGGCCCAAGGAAGTTTTGGTGGTAACTGAAACATTCAAAAATTAGTTTGTAATGATAGTTGTCCACAATGTAAATGAACATAAATTCAATAATTTTAGCATTATAATGAATGATCTTCATAGCATGAAAATTGCATAACAACTTAAAAAATCACATCATAGGAAAAATAGAATTCATCATCAGATTGCAAAACACTGTTTTCTTCATAAACTTCACTGTCAGATTCTTGGAAGTTCTTTGGTTAAGAGATAATAAAGAAAAATCTTGGATCTCTATGGAAACATGAGTCTAAATTCTAAAACCCATGCAAATGAAAGATAATATTGCAATATGGATAGTTTAAGGGAAAGAGTGTGTGTGTGTGTGTGTGTGTGTGTGTGTGTGTGTGTGTGTTTTACTCAGCTTCTTCCCTGCTGTGACTAAAAGATTTGACCAGAACAATTTTAGGAGGAAAACTTTGAGGCCTCACAGTTCTATGGACGTCTTAATCCATAGAAAATCAGTTCTATTCCTTGTGGCTTACAGTGAGGCTGAACATCCTGGCAGAAGAGTGTGGTGGGGGAAAGCAGCCTACATTGTGATCAGCAAACAGAGAAAGAGAGAGACAGGGACAGAGAGAGAGAGAGAGAGAGAGACAGACAGACAGACAGACAGACAGACTCCATTTGCCAGATACAAATACATATCCCAAAGCCATGTCCCAATTCCCACCTTCTCCAGGCACACCCTACCACTTCAATTAACACTCAGTTAATCCCAACTAGGGGATTAATTTACCAATTGGGTTAAGACTCTCACAACCCAATCATTTTTCCTCTGAACCTTCTTGCATTGTAGAAACAAGTGAGCTTTTGGGGGACACCTCACATTCAAACCATAGCAGTGTGTGTGTGTGTGTGTTTGCATGCATACATATATCTCACAGGAGACACCAATATGGATGCATTTACTTAGGGATAATCTTGGTGCCTATTGTATGTCATTTTTAATCATTGCCTAAGAATTACATTCATTCATTATATTATCAGCTAAATATTCTCAAATAATTACTTAATCTGGCTGAGAAATTGCTCCTTATCTTCACTCATTTTCAAATTTGGGGGTTTATTACAATGTGGAATGTAGAAAATAAATTGAAGAATTATATTTCTTTCTTTTATTATTCCCACCAATTAATAAAACAGCAAGCTGTTAGAATTTATCTAAATACTGAGATAGCCACTCTAGGACAAACATTTAAAATGACTTTGTGAAATTTGAAATAATATTAAGTTTATCATATTTTACTAGAGTTAAAAATGCCTCTATTGTAAAATGTATGTTATTTTACATACAACTAATAAACAAAAATTCCCCCAATTAAGTTATGACATATCTTCAATCACAGGATGTATTCAAATGTGAAAGTGTGGTGAGATCTTCATTTATTTTTCTTACACCCCCTAATAGTTTTTTTTATTTTTTATTTTTATTTTTTTTTGTTTTTTTTTGTTGGTGTAATATTGAGTTTTATTTTTTTATATTTAATTCATTTATTTGTTTTATTTAGGTTTACATGATAACAGAGTGCAATTTGATTCATTGTACAAAGATAGAGGATAACATATCAATTCTTTAGTTGTAAGTTGTATAGAATCACAACATATATGCAGTCATACATAAAGTTAGGACTATGATGACCATCATATTCCACCACCTTTACTGTCCCCATGCCCCCCCCATACCCCTGTGAACATAGTTCCACCATTGTTCCCATGTCCTTCCCCACATTATGGATCAGCATCCACTTATCGATGAGTACATTCGGCATTTGGTTTTCTGAGATTGGCTT
>CM053401.1:120911484-120930346 GCA_028644305.1 Xerus rutilus | reverse complement strand
TCCTGAGGCGGCCCCTGAGGGCTGTTTTGCCCCTCTCTTGCACTCCTGCTGGTGAACAGGAACTCTGGAATGGAACTGGAGGTAGGCCCAGGTCTCACTTAGGCAGGGTCACAAGCAGGAGAGTCTGTGTGTGACCCTTACAGTGAGTGTGAGCTCCCCTGGGGCTGTAAGTTAGCAGGCTCTGGTCTGCCTTCAGCTGGGCACCCCTGGCACTCCCTAAGGTTGGTTTTGGGCCTTCTGTCTCACCTGACCATAGGAACTCTGGAGCAGAACTGAGGCAGGCCCAGAGCACACTTGGGTGGGACCTCTTCACTCTGGGATCTCCGCAGGCCACTCTTACCCTGGGTATGTCTTCCTCTGTGGCTAGTGGCTAGCAGCCCATAGTCTCCCATTGGCTGGACACCTGTGGAGATTCCTGAGGGCGGATCAGGGCCCTCTGCTGCTCCTGCTGGTCCACAGCACCTAATAGTTTTTATTGACAGTTTTCATAATGGATATCATTTATTTATTGATATATTTATTTGGTACTGGGGATTGAATTCAGGGGTACTCAACCACTGAATCACATCCACAGCCCTATTTTGTGTTTTATTTAGAGACAGAGTCTCACTGAGTTGCTTAGTGCCTCGCCATTGCTGAGGCTGACTTTGAACTCGCGATTCTCCTTTCTCAGCCTCCCAAAGTGCTGGGATTACAGTAGTGCGCCACTACGCCCAGCATAATGGTTACCATTTAGAGTTGGGAATGGTGGTTGGTATTGTATTCAAATACATTCCATTAATAGCAGTTTTACATTAGTAAAATAAAAGTTTATATGCTAGTATTTTTGCAATGGGCAGGACCATCTTAATGTACAATTTCTTTAAGAGAAATTGTCTTTCATTTTCATCTACCCTTCAATCGATTTAATACTATAAGAACAAAATTTTTAATATGGTACATAAGTGAGTATATTCAATGCCTATTGGTGATGAAAGAATTATTTAGTTAATATTACATCTGCTTCATGTATTACTAGTAGGGTTTCTTACAATGCAGAGAGTTGATGGTAATTTATTAACCAATTCCATGGAACTGGTTGCCTAAGCATATTTTCCCAACTAAAATAAATTAAATTACTGAACCTGGAAGAGTATATTTGTAGAATTAAAATTTTGACCTCATGTAGAGAATTTGGGCCACAATATTCATGGCCAGATAGCAAAGCTTGCTGAGTGCAGAGAAATTGATTTGTATAAGAATCATCTCTGAATAGTTGTGGGAATTGCTTCCTCCTCTATCTCCTTCTCCTTAACTTTCTCACTTTCATTCATTCTCCACCCCCCCCACACACACACCTGGGCTCACTCCCTTCATCTTTTTTTTCTTCCCTTTTATTCTGCAGATATAAATAAGTTGTTAATCTCCCTTAATAATTCTTCTTGAATTTCTTAAAATAATTATTATGAAAAAGTGCTACTTTTCTCTAAAATTTAAGGTGAGATTTATTCATTTAAGAAATTAGAATTATTGATTCTCTTTAGTTGTACATTCACATAGGTTTTTTTTTTCTTTTTTTTTTTTGTTATTGTGATTGTTGCTATGGAGAAGATTGTTGCTTTCTTGGTCACTCACCAGATAGAGAGGACTTAGTGAGATTTACATATTGGAAATATGCCAATGAAACTTCTACTCTGACTTACTGAGGAATGCATTATTCCTTAAGAATACTTAGCTAAAATTAGCCTTTTCATTATACATAGCCTTAAAATATTTTGCTAGATGACTGGATAAAAGGCACATGGTAAGAGCTCAAACCAAACATTGCAGAACATAAAAACAATCATGTATCACATACTTGTTCCTCCAGTCCTCAGAGCCTGCCTGTTAACTCTTCTGATGCTCATAGCAAAATGCAATCCAGGTTACCATGTATACTTTCATCTGTAGAATGTCAGGCTGGTTTTCTAAAGGAAGGGTTACCTCTTCAAATGAACTTACTTACCTATAATTTACTCCCTGGTGCAAGGTCAAATGTGTCTCTATTTGGCAGCTTTGCATAATGTTTAAAGCCTTTCTATGTCACCTCTGGCTTTTCTCTGGCCTAAAAGAAGAGAACATGAAAGATTTTTTTTTTCTTTTGAGATAGCACACCATCTAGAAATCTTGGGGAGCAATGGAAACTTGAAGCAAAACAAAACAACAACAACAAAACACAAATATACTGCAAATATGCAATTATAATGAAAAGTGAGAGCTATTGTATTGATGCTTTAGATAATGGGGAAAACTAACATGATAGATAAGCTGAAAATATGTCTGTTTGTATTTGTAATGCCGGTCAGCACAAATGTCTCATTTAGGCACTTGAAGGATGGGCAACACTGAAGGTAATGACCACAGTGCCAATGTCTTAGCACCACTATTGACTCACTAGAGGAAAGTTCCACAGAAAATACCACTTCAATAGCAGGAGAAGATTATAATTTTAGCTTTTATCATTAAAATGAGTTTAGATTTTTTTTTTTTTTCCTGCCTCTGGATTTATTTGTACAAACAGCACAGGAGGACACCAGTTCCTGTAGACAGGGGCTCAGGGGTCACACCAGTCCTTCTGTCCTCACATTCAGAGGCTTTTACTATGGAGCCTTTGCAGGGACCTGGGCACCCTTGGGGGTCTGGGCACCTTTGGGAGCGGGAGCTGGAGCTGGAGCTGGAGCCGGAGCGGGAGCGGGAGCTGATGCTGGAGCTGGAGTTGCAGCCTGGGTCTTGGCTTGGGCTTTGGCTTTTGGCCGGCTGAGCCTGCGATCCCTGGCCATGTGGGCACGAGCACGTTTCCTGTGCTTGGGATGGGCAAGCAAGGCAAGATGATCCAGCTTGTGGCTGGCACCCTCTGGCATCCTGGGCTTAACCTCCTTAGGCTTTACAAGGGCCATGATAGCCTCAGCACGTGCACTCATGGCCTTGGCGTTGTTTGCCTGCATTTTTTTCAGGCCCTTCTTGTTGTGCTTTTTAGCAAAACGCATATTTCTCAGGAACTTGGGGTCTACCCCCTTAAGAGATTCATATCTTTGTGATCGGGGTTTCTTGATGCCATTTCTGTGCCATTTTCGGGTTTGGTTGTGCGTGGTGTGGTTCTTGGACTTGGCCATGTCTGCACCATAAGCCGCCGCTCCCGGAGCGGTTGAGACCGGAAGAGATGAGTTTAGATTTAACAATAGTTAAGATTTCTATTAACAGATGAATTCTCACAATTTAAAAATTCAATGTTTTTACATATACATTTGGTTTGAGACTCTGTTGTCCAAGCACAGTAGGGTAAGGAACTGATCTGTGAGGGAATTAGTAGATTCAGTGAGAAAGATAATATACCTATTAAGCCACGAGTAGAAATATTACAGAGTTTGACACCTTGAGGATTTCAACCTGGCTTGATTTCTAGATAAAAGAAGCAAGAAGAATTTTATGAAAATTTCAACATGTCACTCACTGTTTGTGAAACCTTATAAAAAACTATACTTAGAGGTTCAATTTCCTCATCAATAAAATGGAAATAACATATTATTCTTATTTTAAGTAAAACTCTCATAAAGCCAAAATGGAAATATCTCTGTTAAATAATTTATAATATCTAAAATTTTAATCATGTATAATAAGGATAAAATACTAAAAGTAATAATAACATTAATAATAATCCAGGGAGAATTAAAATATATGGTGTATGCCCTATAAATTAAGTTTATATATATTCATTTAATTTAATTTTAAATATTATATCAAATTGAAGGTATTACCACTAACAGATGGAATGAAAAGGTGAACCCAGGTTACTTGGATCAAAAGCTAAAGATTCTTTAAAAAACTATTAAAAATAATTTTCTAAATATTCACTTCTTAGAAATGTATGTAAGACTATAAATGGACAAATTTTGTATTATGGTTGGTAAAGAGTTAAATGTGTTTCCCCCTTTCTGACTGGCTTGATGGAAGGATTAGTGAGAGTTTGTGATGGTCTCAGAACTTCCCTTCTTCCTGGTATGGAGGCTTCTTGGAGCAGAATTGGAAGGTGGGGTGGGATTTCTATAGCTGAGTCCAGTTAATGTTCCTTTCCCAGGTCCCAGAAGAGCCTCAGAGACAAAGGACTGAGCATCAGTTGAGAGAGAACACATCTTTTCACCCCATATTAGATGTTTTTAATCCCTCCTCCAAATGTCTAAAACATGAATAACTCACTTGCTGAGTTTATGTTAAAAACCAATTCAAATCTTATCAGCTAGCGATCATTACTTCCCAAATATTATACAGTTTTCTGATTCATATGCACTGCCGTGATTTAAGAAACAAAAAAGGGCAAAGTAACATGATCTCCTATCTTGAATTTAAGTCCAACCTTTCTCTTGGACCCACAACTCTGTTCAAAGATGCAAGCAAGGGATTTAAATGTAAGACTGAACAGGATCATACAGAAGTAACAGATGATTATGGCTATCGGAAAGAAATGGCTCTCCAGACAGAATAGCAACGTGCAGCTGAAATATAAAGACTTGTGCCATGCCTCATATGTTATCATGGGCTGGACTTGTACGTTTGGCAAAATAATTTGCTTTCTCTTGTTTTTATAACCTTAAATATTTTTCTCTCAAAAAATACCATTTTTGGCTTTGCTAGAAGCCTGCAAGGCAGAGAATGAAGAAAAGAAGGAGCAATATGTAGAAGAGCAAAGAGAGAGAAGGAAGAGAAAAGAAAGATTAGAGAATAATTTTCATTTATGTTTTGATGGATGTATTGGTTTTCCTTAACACAAAGAGAAGTTCTTTGCCATTGTTTTCTTTGTAACATTGATGGATTTCTTTTTGAGTGAGTATTGGTCTTGTTCAAACATGACAGAAGCAGGGATTTATAAGATGGCCCTCTCAGAGGCTGTTCAAGCGGCTCCATGAGTCTCTGGCCATAGATGTTTTTTGCATGTGCTTCTGGTAAATAACCAACAACGCCATGCACTCTGCCTTCACCCTGATTAGAGGGAACTCTTCTTTTAAAATGAAGAATACTCTCAATGAAATCAGGGCATAGGCAGGAGAGAAGGTAGAAGAAAATTTTTTTTCTTTTTCTTCTTTGGCATTTTATTAATTTCTTTGATTAGTTCATTTTAATTATACATAATATTGACGTTCATTCTGACACAATTGTATAAGCATGGGATATAATTTTCTCTGATTTAGTCCCCAGTACTTGCCTTTCCTTTCCCTCTTTGCTCCCACAATTCCCTTCCCTCTAATCTGTTGGTCTTTCTTCCATTTAGTTATAGTTTTGTTGTTGTTTTTTACTCAGTGCCTGTGGATATACATAAAAGTGAGATTAGGAGGTGGAAATTTTGTTTGTTGTTTGTTTTATCCTTTTTATTTGAACTTAATTGTCATCAGAAAGAACTGTGTGATCCACTGTGTCCTTGTGGTTTGTATTACACAGAAAAGCAGATTCCAGTTGATGAATTGTATTCTAAATATAATTACTCTCCTCCTTATAGTCTGCTAGCTCTAGAAAAAAACTTATGTGCATTAATATGTGTATATTTAAATATATTATAAATAAATATTTCTTTTTCTAAATATTTTTTAGTTGTCGATGGATTTTTATTTTATTCATTTATTATTTATATGTGGTGCTGAGGCTTGAACCCAGTGCCTCACGCATGCTAGACAAGCGCTCTACCACTGAGCTACAGCCCCAGCCTCAATAAATATTTCTTGATGAAAGCAAAAAAGTGCAGGTAGGAGCTAAACAAGAACCAACAGTGAGGAGCACACCCACATTGCTGGATGCCTCTCCCCTTCCTCTTCAGTCCTTGTTCTGTCCTCATGAGTCCCACGTACAGATAGTTGATAGTTCATTTATCTCAAACACATCAAAAGCTTTCATGAAGTTGAATGACTGTACAATAATTTAC
The DNA here is from genome assembly GCA_028644305.1 of Xerus rutilus. Lineage (NCBI taxonomy): Eukaryota > Metazoa > Chordata > Mammalia > Rodentia > Sciuridae > Xerus > Xerus rutilus. Next base: position 120,924,420 of record CM053401.1, on the reverse strand, counting down.
TTAACCTTTTGATTTTCTCACAATTTTGTACAGTACAGAAATAACCATTTTGCCCATAACACATTATTCTGCATTCAGCATTATTCACTTAGTCAAGATTTTAATAAATGACCTAACTTGGTATGAACATCTTAAGGGCATTTTATTCATATCGACAAATGGCTTTTCAAATGTACTTTATCAATTGATATTCCTACAACAGTCCCTTGCTATAACCTCAGCAGCAGGGGGTATTTTCCAATTATAAAAATATTTTGCTAATTATGATTTAATATTTAAACTTAACAAGTCAGTCTGAAAAATCTCATTTTCATAAACTATTTGCCAAATAGTTTACCTCCTACGTCTTAGCAAAATCTTAGTTTTTTTAATTACACATTTTATGTATTAGAGATAATATTGCAGTATATTTAAATGTTTATTTTACAAATTCCCTGTGCTTGTAAATTCTGATATTTTCATTTTCTTTTTTTGGAGGGAGGTACTGGGGATTGAATTCAGGGGCACTCAACCACTGAGCCACATCCCCAACCCTATTTTTTGTATTTTATTTAGAAACAGTGTCTCACTGAGTTGCTTAGTGCCTCTCTTTTGCTGAGGCTGGCTTTGAAATAGCAATCCTCCTGCTTCAGCCTCCTGTGTCACTGTGATTTTGGGGGTGTGCCACCATGCCTGGCAAGCTCTGATAATTTTTAAGGCTTTGTTCATTTGCATCTATATTAAGATTAAATTAAAGAATAAGGTATAGAAGCATATTTTTAAAGTGTAATGAGAATCCTTACCTTTAACAAAGAGAGGCAAAAAGAGTTAAACAACTGAATCAATGGGAGAGGCAGGCAAGTGAATGTTCTAAGTAAAATCCTATGAAACAACACCTTCAAACAAAGAACTAGGTTTATTTTTTTTGGGGTGGGGGGGTGGGTTTTTGATCTTATAATATGTGTACGGGTTGCAGGTTACATTTAGCAACTTGAGGACAGCAAATAAAGCCTGCAGTTTCTATACTATTGTATAATTCTACTGTTTTCCCCTTAATGTCTGGGTAGCAAAAGGAAACAAAAATATTCTTTGCCTATGTGGCAATGATCAGGAGTGAAGGGAAAGAGAAAGCAAGCAAAAGTCTCCAGAGCGGAAGAACCTCTTCTTTATCTCCCAAAGCGTGTTTCTTTCCTTTATCTGAGCTTGTCATGAGCCATCTCATCACGAGCTCAGCTGGCAGGAAAAGGCAGCTAGGTGGTGAACCATGCTAAGTAAGGCACCTTTCCACACCATGGTCATTTGGATTCCAGCACATTTACCTTGTTTGGGAGCCTGATCATGGCAGAAACAATGCCTGGTGTTCCAAAGAACAGTCTCCCAAGAATATCAGCACTGTAAGAATTAACTCTTTTTTGAATTCATTTCTGTAAAAGTGCATTTAAAAATTAACATAGTAAAAATGGAAAGAGCTACATAGTTGCTTATATGAGGTACTTTCATAAAGGTGTACAGAAATCAAAGTGAAAAACTGATCATTTGGTCCTCTTAGAATCATTGGTCCGTTTAGAAAATAACCATCAAATGTCTATTGTGTTTCATGCAGTATTCATGGCTACAAGGATATGCGGATGAAGATACCCCTGGTTCCGATTTCTCTTTGTTCATTAGTGGTAATGAAAGATGTAGGAATCATCAAAATGTTTTTTAATTAATTTATTACTGAAATATTGTTTCTTCTTAATACTCAAGAGTTTTGACTTTGCATTAGATATAATTATTTACTTGAAAAATAATCTGAAATTAATGAAGAATTAATTAACTGAATTTTTATCATGCGTATCTTAAAAGAAATGGTAAATACCTGTCAAATTTTCATTAATAGCACCAATGCCCAATGGGGCCACTTTGCTTTCTCAGTAGCTCACCTTTCACCTCTGTCTTTATATCTCCAGGCCCAAATGATTGAATTTTACATCTATGACAAAGATGTTCTGACTTTGCCTAAGCAGGTAGAACATTGGATAGCAGGGAGATACATACTCAATGTATTCTGGATTTCTAGACTGCTTCTCATTTGGGTTTCTGGGTGCTTCATGATAGTAGATATTTGTTGATAGGAATTTCATCATGCCCAATTTATTTGACATTTTGGAAAAATATAGTAAATGGACTGAAATCTTTGTTGAGAGTTTGAAAAAGAAAACTAAAATTCCAGCTAGACATGAGGTGAATATTGAACATTCATTACTAATTTAGAACATTCATTATGCCTAATTTAGAACAAAGTTGATTTTATTATAAATCTTTTAATTCTTAAGTATTACTGTAGGAATGATGTTCCGTGGGAAGATAACTGAGTAGATAAAACACAACATTTTTGTTTCCAAAGTTTAATTGATTTGCTCCATGAATAAACAGCATTAAGACTATTGATTTTAAAAAAGGCTTTTAAAGTGAATCCAACCTACTGAGGTGAAGGAAGTAGACTGTGGGACAAAAGATCTAATTCTAGCATTCATGTCCCCTGCAGATTCCTTGAAGCATGGCAGCTGTGCTCGAAGAGAAGAGTCCTAAAAGAGTTAGGCAGAATGCATGGAGTTCATGACAGACCCTCAGAAGTCACATAGTGTTGGTCAAGGGGTCCAGGCAGAAACAGGTTTAAGAGAGGAAGACAGACTCAACTCCAGAAGCAAGGTTCTAGGAGTATTTATGGGATTGGTGATACTGCTTTGGAAAATACTATGAGTATAATAATTGATTGTGTTTTACATTTAGAAGAGCTTATGGAAAAAGGTTCTCAAGTTTCATACTGGTGGGATCAGCAATGGGAACTGGCACCCTTCCTACTAAAGCATAGAAATTTATTCACATCTCCAGATTTTCTCTCAGGTATTCCTGCTCATTAAAAAATCATGGGAAGAATGTTTTCTCCAAGTCCTTGTTGGTAATGGCTTTAGAAACATGGACTCTGTATTTTGGCTAGCTGTTAGTGTATGATTGCAAAATGAAGAAAGTCTATCTGAGGCCACATGAAAAGTCATCCCTAAGCAATTTTTCCAGCTCAAAAAGAAATTAGTTTTGAGCATGTGTGACATATGGTCATTCAGTGCTCTCTTGGGATGACTTTAAAATTTCTCTCATCAAATAATTACATTTTACATTCAGCTTAAAATGAAATATGCAGAATTCAAAGAAGGGTTTGCATCATTCATACTGCCACAATGTTACTAATGTCAGGAAATGGGTTGTGCATCGATACGAATCAGCCAGAGTTCTTAATTGCCAGGCATAGGTACCAACTCTGATTGTCCAAACTTTGGAGAGAACCTTGAAAAAACTCAGGGAACTTATAGAATGTCTGAGAAGTCTGTGGAATCAAGCTATGGATACTTTCTGAGAGATATTGGAGAATAGTGAGCTGCATAACTTGATAACACCATAAAAATGGTGCTGTAAGGGCACCAATGCCATCTCTGCTAAGCAATGAATGCCATTGGCAGCATATACTCGACTGTATTGCTGGCCTCATTACAACAATATAGCTGTTTTAATAGCTCTGGACTCTGAGTATTGGGTAGATCCACTTCATCTGTCAAAAGTACACTTTAGAAAAAGTTGTTAAATCAAATCTCTAGACTATTCATACTATTTAATGAGGGGCATTCTCTGTCCTTTATTCAGACCTCACAATGGAAAAATTTCCATATAGAGCAGAGACATTCATACTCTGGTGGTAAAGAAAAACTATCTATATGCTCTTTTTCTTCTGAGCTATTATGCATTATCCAAGAAAGCTTTATCAGGCAGTATGGGCTAGGTAATGCCACAGTAACAAATACTTCTGTATCTTAGTATCTTTAACCAAAAAGGTTTCTTTCATTCATCATGCCTATGAATTTCAAGGCCAGTAAGATATTTGAGCCATATTGTCCTCATTCTGGAACAGAGGTTGGTGTGGCCTATAGCATTTAGAGCATTGTATAATGGCAGAATACATGTATAGGTGTAGTGGCAGGAAAAAAAGGAAATCAATGAATTGTGCACTATATTTTAAAGGCTTCCACACATATCACTTTTCCTCACATTTTCTTAGCTAACTCAAAGCAAATGGCTATGTCTTCCATCTTCAGAAGAGACACCTTAAAGGTCCTATGCAGGGGTCTGGAAGTTCTTGTTGGCTTGTAATGTTTTATTTTTCCCCCAATGGGAGAGTGGCTGATATAAGATAGTTTAATTAGGTGAAATGTGACTCTGGACATAGGCATAAGTTAAAAGACAGTATGTCTTTCCATGAACACCAATATCCAATGGAATAAAAGGTACAAGTGCAATAAATCTCTCATTTGGAAAGGGGAAAGGATGGAAACAAGGAAAACACTGAAATTCTACTGGGAAGATTGTTTTCAGTGCCTTTACTGGGTGTTTATATCACAAGGCTGCTTCCCTTTTCCATGCTGTTCTGTGGACCTTGGTTCCTACTCTGCAACGTCTTTCCATATATTTGATTTTTTTTTTTAAAAGAGGATGTTAGGGTGCATGTTGTCTCTGGAGTGTCATTAGCTCACTTAGTTCACTTCTAACTCATGAGTGATTGAGGTTCAAACTTCTTTTTAGGTTTCAAATATTCACTGTCTTCTTTTGTTGGATTTAATATTGTGTTAGTCAACCTTTCATTGCTGGGACACAATACTTGACAAAATAAACTTAATGAAGGAAAGACTTATTAATATATCAAAGACTTATTTTGGCTCATGGTTTCAATTTGTAGTTACTTAGCCCCATCACTTTGGGTCTTTGGAGAGGCAAGACATCATGGCAAGGAAATGTGTCATGGAACAGAACTACTCACCTCATAGTAGCTGGAAAGCAGAGGGGGCGGGGAAGGGACTAGGTACAAAATATGCCCTTCAAGGACTTGTCCTCAATGACCTACTTGTCCTCCAAGTATACCTTACCTCCTAATGTTTATAACACCTCCCACGAGTGCTGCCATCTGGAAGGATCAAGTCTCCAACACATAAACCTTTGGAGGACATTTCAGATCCAAACTGCAACAGATATGTTACTTTGAAACAATTGTAGACTCAAATGCAATTGTAAAAATAACACACCCATGTACACTTCACCAGTTTTCCCTAATTATCTTATTCAGATTTCATCAGTTTTATAGGTAAGGGTGTGTGTGTGTGTGTGTGTGTGTGTGTGTACACTGTGTTTAGTTCTATGCATTTCTTCATATGTATACTATGGTGTATCACCATCATAGTAAAGATTAGAACAGGTCCTATTTTTATAAGAATCACTCTGCTGCCCCTTTGTAACTACAACCTCATCCCTTACCTCTGAGAACCACTAATCTCTATACTATTTCTATAATTTTGTCATTTTGAGACTACTATATAAATTAAAATATATAGTCTGCAACCTTCTGGGATGGGCTCTTGTTACTCACCATGATTCACATGGGACACATTCAAGTTGATGCATGTCTTACTGCATTTATTCTTTTTTCATAACAAATTATTATTCCATAATATAGACAAACTATAGTATTTTAACCATGATATTTGAGTTTCTTCCAATTTGAGGGTACTATAAATACAACCATTACGAACTCTCAAGTTATTTGTATAAATATATGTTTTCATTTCTCCAGGATCAAAGTCTAAGAGAGTGAGTTTGGATTATATGTCAATTAAACAAACATTTTTATAATCAACTGATGACCTGTTCCTAACATTTTACTTTCCCACCCGAAAGACTGCAGTAATTCACCTTCTCTGTATCACCAAAATTTGGTATTCTGTGAATTTTTTTTTAATTTTAGTCAGTCTGTAAGATATCTCATTGTGGTTTTAATTTACATTTCCCTAATGGGTTATTATAGTAAATAAATTTTAATCAGTATTTCCCCTTCAGTGAAATGTCTTCTCTTGTCCATTTTCTAATTTGACTTTTTAATCTAAGATTTCTTTGTGTGTTCTAAATGCTAAGCTTTTGCTGAATATGTGTCTTGCACAAATTTTTTCTCACTGTAAAATTTGTCTTTTTATCCTTTTATCAGAGTAAAACTTTTTAATTTTGTTGAGGTCTAATTTATCAATTTTTTGCTATTATGTTTTTGGCATCAAATATAAGGATTTATTCTGAAGATTTTTTCTTGCATATTTTTTCTTAAAAACTTTATCATATTACTCTTTACCAGTTTCTTTCAATCTAAGATGGTAGTTTTATTTTTTTAGTATGATACATTCAAAACTTTAGTGCTTTTCTTATCTGTTTGATTCTGTTTAGTATCATATACCCACATCTATATTAATAGTGTTTTGAGATATAATTCACATATACATATATGCAGATTTCTTTGAATCTCATTTCTATGTTTTTTTATTCTTATTTCTCTTTTTTCTTCCTCCTCTTTCTTCTTTTTGTCTTTTAAACTTTAGTTTTCTTCTTTCCTTCTCCTCCTCCTCTTTTTTCTCCTTCTCTCTTTGAACAATATCTATTGAATACAAACTCTCAGCTTGTGAATATATTGAATACATGCTATGCTGAATACTTTCCGTTTAATAGTCACAATCATCCTATGGAGAAGGAACTATTTTAATTTTTTCTATTTGTTAAGAAAAAGATCAGAGACTTGGAGAGTTTAAAGAAATTATTTTGAACTTAAAACCAGCAAGTGGTTAAGGCAGAATAAAAATTAATTCAATCTGACTTCAGATTTCTCCCAACTTGTACTGAACTGGGAGGCACATCTATAACAAGACAGATTATATACATTCCAGTTTTTACACATCAGTGATATTGTTATTATATACATATTGATATTGATATATTACTATATACACATTGATATTGATATATTATATGCATATCAGTGATACTGTTATATGAAGCATTACTAAACCAAAAATGAACAGAAAATAAAGCTGATTATAACATATTGTCATTCCAGTGGGTTTTTACCTCAATCTTTTCCCTGCTTACTAGTGTTAATTACAGCTCTTACTTATGGGGTGCCTAGTGGAGTGATTCTAAAGCAAGGTGCCTATAAGGTGCCTATAAGACTTTCACCTTTCTTGGATGAGCTCTGTATTCTCAGAGCCCTGCAACATAAATTGTAACTGAAGTGCCAGGGGGAGCATGAGAAATAGTGCAGAGTGACAACATGCTATGTCAGTGCTTGCAATGATAGGATCTTAATATCTGGATCACTGAACTACTATAGCAATGATATATTGAGCCTGGGAGTAATGTGTCTCCATCATGGAAGACAGATCTCTGAAGAAAGGTCTGAGGAGTTTCTGGGGAGAAGGGGAAACTTGATTCAGGACCAATAGGGTTCTTGCCATATGTGAGGGAAAAGAATTTCCACATGGTCTAGTCAAAGGCATAGATACATATTTATTTAGGAAAGTAGATACATAATTAATGGGCAATTCCTTTGGGGTAAAGCAAGGAGAAGGCATTAAGGGAGAATGTGGATCACCTCCAGGGGAAGAGACAGCAATCCATTGGTGTGATGTGTTAATATTTATAGAGGGACAATTGCTAGAGCCTGAACTAGAGGTGGATCCAGGACAGAGTTACACAATTCTGTACCAGTTTTCCTTGTGCTTGCACATTGTCCTTCTGTTACTTTTGCAGACAAGGCTCAGAAGTTCATAGTTGTTCATAGTTGCTTTCTGAATTTTAATGGTTTATGAACACTTCCTTTGAGACTCAGTACCCCCAGCCCCCTATTTCTAAATTTCTATCTCAGTTCTGCTGGCTGCAAGGCCCTCCTGCTTTCGTAGACAATTCAGTCCAAGGCTTTGATAGGAACAGTTCTTAGAAACCAACCTGTGGGCAGTTAGGCCCCACTGATACTACAGGACTGTGTCCTGATGACCTTGAGGCAAGAATTCTGCACGACCTTGAGGAGTCACTCCAAATGTTGTGTTGCAAAAATGTTCTAAACCCAATTTTGGAGAAATTCTATAGTTTGTTTAACAACAGAGATATGTCACATGACAGTTATTGTTTTCAGAGGAGCCCATCTGTTTGAACCTAGATATTTTGCATTTAATATTTGTTTTAGAAGCCAAAGGACCATATCTTAGGTTTGTTTCTTCATTTTTCTTATTTTAAAGCCAATCTTATAACTATAAGCCTGTGTTTTCTTGCAAATTTATAATAGAATCAATTATCCAATAATGATCCCGTATTCCATGGAAAAAATGAGAGGGAGGAAGAGAGAGAGAGAAAACTCATTTTTTTTCTTTTCTTTTTTTTTAAAAAAAGGAAGCACTAACTCAAAAAACCCAAGCCCTAAATCAAACCAAGTTAGCAAACATACATGGTTGGTTCTGCTACCTGAACTTATTGTCCGATTCTCCATGCTTCATAAGTACAATAAAGTCTGAAAGATTATATTTCAGCTTCCTATCAAATTTGCATTCAGTTGCAGTGTGGTTCCCTTTCAGATCCCACCCATGTCCTCCTTAGCATTCAACCATAGGTGCTTCACCATTGAAGGAATGTTACATCTTTTAGATATTGCTACAGACAAGAAGACATAAATGAGAGTTAATAACCCTCAAATGTGCCTATTTCCCTTTCCTATAAATTAAAGCATGCTTTCCTACTGAATTTTGCAAGAAGGAAAACAGACTCCCTCCTGCTGATGTGAGGAAGCAGTGCTAAATCTCCCTCAAGATTCACTTTGGCTTCTTACAGCTGTATGTTAGTACCTTTTTATATGCAATTTTACTTCATTTAGTCTTTAAGGTTGTGCCTGAGGTTAGTTTAAAAGGTTAGTTAAATGTTAATGGATGTTAATGCTGCAATTAAATTGTTAAATCAATTGAAAACTGTGGCTCCATCTCTATCTGCGTTAGTGCCGGCCTGAGCTGCATTGGCGTATAAATTAAAAGCTGTAAATCTAGTGAAGTCTAATTAGAGACCAAATTTCTCATTTATCTTATTTTCACAGGACTGTAAGCACTGATAGATAATCAACGAAGGGCTAAAACTTTTTAACATTAAAAAACTATTTTATCTATTTCAGGATTCAGGTGACTGATTATAATTCAGATCCAATTACTGTAAAAGGTCATATGTGAAATGAAGTTCTTTCAGACACTCTAAGTTTTATTTTAGAAGTTTGCATACAGCCCACTACCATCCCCATCCCCAAAAGCAAATATAAATACATTATTCAAGACCGACTTTAATGGCATCTTAGAGTAACCTTGGCACTAAACTGTGTCTTTAATAGACAACTACATTAACCGAAAGGAGTAAAAACGGATTTGGATGCTTTGTGGGAAATTCTTCAGGGAGCAAAATTAAGCTTTCATGGGTGTCTAAGGTGACAACTGTTCATTGTTGTTTCAAATTGGCTGTTACCATCTTGCTTTACCCAATGTCTGAGAACATGTGCATATAAAGAGTTCAAATGAAAGGATTTGTCAAGCTTAATCCTCCTCAGTTCACCACTGCAGAAGTATCCTGTTGAAATTATTCTCTGTGTGACAAAACCTTGGTTCTACAATATTTGATGATAATACCTTTTAGAAAATCTATTTTCCCTATTTTCCAAATTCTGGCAGAAAATGATGTGCCAACTGTAGCTGTTGATATTATACAAATAATAGCAAACAAATAATATTATACAAATAATTTACACCTACTCAGAAAATTTTTTAAAACTGCCTAAAAGGTAGAAACACGCAAAAATTCTGGTTTGCAAAGCTATTCCTCTGGTGGTGGTATATTAACAATCTTATGAAAAACGATCTTATGAAAATTTTTCTTGAATGTTAATTTCTATAATAAAATTTTCTGCCAAGAAAATACTACTATAGAACAAGCTATACATGAATGTTCCACAAGAAGTCTTCACTCCTCAGACAAAGATAACCCATGCCCTTCCTCAGATTCTAAGTCTAGTTCCAGCATTGATTAAACTACAGAATATCACAGAGTGAATCGCTGAGAAGAATGAATGTTCTGAACTTTTTGCTTTCTTAATATTGTCATGAATTCAGATACTCTAAAACTTTTGATCATAGACATTGTAGGAAAAATGCCACATTAGGTTGCCTGTCCCCTGAAGCAAATGAAAAAGATTTTCTATTTCTTTTTTTTTTCATTCTTAAAGGAGCACTGAGTTTCTGACAAGACTGTTTCTTTTTTTCCCTCTCCTGTCCTCCTCCTCCTCCTCTTCCTCCTCCTCCTCCTCCTCTTCCTCCTCCTCCTCCTCCTCTTTCCTCTTTGCAAGCATTCTAAGCTCAACATCTAACTCACTGTGGCCAACTGAACAAAATCAGTCTGTACTCATAAATTGTTATGACTTTCGGGAGGAGTGGGCTGCAAGATGTCAATGGGGACTCTACATTTACATTGAAATGGTGCAGATAGTTTTCCATATAAGCACATGGCAGAAAGTAAGAAGCACACACTCTCTCTTATTCTTAAGACTGATATCAAAAGCAATAGCTAAACACACTACCTTGGCTTTATTTTGTACTACTCCTCTGCATGTAGAAAGATTCTGGGAAATTCTTTGAGTAGGAAAACTGGAATGGAATCATAGCTGTCCCTGGACCCCTGTCTTATGGGAACAAGATCGATCCTTCCATCCTTCCTTCCCTCCCTCCCTCCCTTCTTTTTCTCCCTTCTTTCTTTCTTTCTTTCTTTCTTTCTTTCTTTCTTTCTTTCTTTCTTTCTTTCTTTCTTTCTGTCTTTCTTTTGTCTTTCTGTCTGTCTGTCTTTCTCTACATGGGGACAGGCAACTTTCCACTATAGCTTAATGATTTCAGAGAGATCTGAAGATAAAATTTAAAATCATACTTTTAAAATAAATTCTTTTGATTTACACATTTTTTTTCTCCCAACACAAACACATTTAATTTTCTACAAGTCACTAGTGTGTCAACATGAAACTTCTTCAGCTCCTGTTCCGGGGCTGGTGGAGAGCACAGGTGGAAGTGATTTCATTGGCAGCAGGAGAGGTTGTAGAGACCTGAGCAAGGGTCATTCCCATTGGAGGAAGGCAGGACCAGGCAGAGCTTCAGAACCTCAGCTCTGGAGGCAACAAGCGAAAAAGCTCAAACCTGGTCTTCCATGTATTTTCCATGGCGTCCGGCAGGTCTCTCACCCTTTCCCAGCTGGCTTTTCTCATTATTTTCTTGGCTCTTATTAATCCACATTCCCATGGTTTAAATCTTGATTGCAGGACAGTGTGAATGTTTGCTCTTTTGGCTCTTAATCTGATTCATGATCCCCAAATTCCTATATCTAAAAATTTTATAACCATTTTGCTTAGACTCATTGATTCATTTACTCTATTTATTTATTATTGAGAGTCAACAAAATGGCAACCACTATACCAGGCATTATAAATTCAAATGTAAACAACACAAAGTATTTATCCCTTTAATATTTATAAACTGGGGAGATAGAAACAAAAACAATAAAGAACAAATAAAAATCTAATATAATTTCAAAAAAAGATAAGAAAAATTTAAGTGAGAAAAGAGACTATTTGTATATTGGTTTAAGTCTAGAAACCTAGAAATCTATTTTTTTCTCTTCTTTTACCAACTGTCCTTCCAGCCTTCTCATTGGTATTTGCACTTTATTATAATCCCTGAGGTATAGGCTAAAAGTATAAGACCATCTTATAGAGAAGAAACTGATGCTCAGTGGAGTTCAGTGAATGGTCAGGAATTAAAAAAACCAGTCAATGGTGGACCCAAGGTTCACTTGAATACAGACCTTCTGATACCCATCCTCTCTTTTCTCCCTCTGCCTCAGAAGGGGACCTGCAAATGGGACAAGAAGGTCAGTGAGTTTCCTATATTTATCCCACCACTGAAGGTTCCCATCTTACCAAGTTTACCCTATCTTTTCTGGTAATTTCTATTGAGAGTTGGGCATTATTTGCCACCAACAATTTTTGAGGCAGTGTATTCCTGGCCATACACTTTCTTCTGCATTACTTTGCAACTATTCCCTCATCATTTTATGTCTGTCCTGCCTACATAGCTATAAAATAAGTTCCTAAATAAAAGAAACCAAGTCATCTGATTTCATGAATAGTGTTGGTACTCAATAAGTGCTTCCTTCCTAGATTTCAGCTGTTGTTGATGCAATAAACAAGAAAACAATGACAAAAATTGAATCAAAGTGAGTAACTGCTTGATATAATATTGAATATTTTACAAACTGGGGAATGAAAGAGATCACTGGGAATCTAAAGAACAAGTAGATTTTGGCTGAAGAAGAGGAGAAAAGGAGAAGATGAATTAAGTGGGTCTCAAAGATTTCAATGAATTTGAGCCTCAGGATGACATAAAGAGAGCTAGGGCTTCTTTTTTTTCTTTTTTTTAAAAATTTAATTATTTTATTTAAATGCATTTCAAGTTATAGTACATATACAGAGCTCTATTTTTCCATTTCTCTGGTTGCAAACCAGATAGAGTCACACCATTTGTGTCTTCATACATGCACCAAAGGTAGTGATGACGATCTCAATCAACCATCATTACTATACCCATTCCCCTTTCCTTCCCCCCACCTTCCCCCTGATGCATCCAGAGTTCCTCCATTTCTCCTATGTTCCCCATTCCCACCCCCCTTATGTATCATCATCCACTAATCAGAGAGAACATTCAGCATTTGGTTTTTTGGGATTGGCTTACTTCACTAAGCATAATGTTCTCCAATTCAATCCATTTGCCTGCAAATGCCATAATTTTATTCTCTTTTATTGCTGAATAATATTCCATTGTGTATATGTACCACAGTTTCTTTATCCATTCATCTATTGAAGGGCATCTGGGTTGTTTCCATAGTTTTGCAATTGTGAATTGTGCTGCTATAAACATTGAGGTGACTGCTTTATTGAAAAAGTGTGCTGTTTTTAAATCTTTAGGGTATAGGCCAAGGAGTGGGATAGCTGGATTG
>CM053401.1:120859232-120911384 GCA_028644305.1 Xerus rutilus | reverse complement strand
TGATTTGCATTTCTCTAATGGCTAGAGATGATGAACATTTCTTCATATATATATTTATTGATTGTATATCTTCTTCTGAGAGGTTTCTATTCAGCTTTTTAGCCCATTTATTGATTGGGTTGTTTGTTTTTTTGGTGTTAAGTTTTTTGAGTTCTTTATATATCCTGGAGATCAGTGCTCTATCTGATGTGCGTGTGGCAAAAATTTGCTCCCAGAATGTAGGCTCTCTGTTCACCTCATTGATAGTTTCTTTTGCTGAGAAGAAGCTTTTTAGTTTAAGTTCATCCCATTTATTGATTCTTGCTTTTATTTCTTGTGCTATAGGAGTCTTGTTAAGGAATTCGGGGCCTAATCCAACATGATGGAGATTTAGGCCTACTTTCTCCTCAATTAGACGCAGGGTCTCTGGTCTAATTCCTAAGTCTTTGACCCACTTTGAGTCGAGTTTTGTGTATGGTGAGAGATAGGGGTCAAGTTTCATTTTACTGCAAATTGATTTCCAGTTTTCCCAGCACCATTTGTTGAAAAGGCTATCTTTTCTCCAATGAATGTTTTTGGCACCTTTGTCTAGTATGAGATATTTGTATTTATGTACATTACTCTCTGTGTCTTCTATTCTGTACCATTGGTCTACATGTCTATTTTGATGCCAGTACCATGCCGTTTTTGTTACTATTGCTTTGTAGTAAAGTTTAAGGTCTGGTATTGTGATGCCTCCTGGAGAGCTAGGGCTTCTTGTTATGGATGTTCTCATGAACCAAAGACATAGCATGTACTTACCAGATGTCACAGGTTCTCTGTAATATACAGTGATGACTGAAGTAAATATGGTACTCTTCTCAGGCTGACAGGTTAGCTAGGGAAGACAGAGAAGTTAAAAAGGAGTCCAAATAAGTACATTTGATGGGAATTCATAGGAGCACATAACTTCTGGAGGAGGAAGGATCAAGAGAATCTCTCTAAAGGAAGTGCTTTTTGACACCTGAGGTGTTATTAATGGAAGATCAATCCTGGAAAATGTAAGTTAGACTAGGTCAGATGATGCTAACAAAATGTGGAAGTTAGAGCAATGATGGGAGTTTGTCAAAGGTACACAGCAATCAATGGAAAGAGTTCCCAATGACCCAAGCTGGAATAGTTTGAGCAAAAAACTAAAGCTATTTGGGTTATAATTTAAAACATTTAAAAAATTTCTAAATCAATACCATTATAAATAAATAAGTGAATTAATAAATAATTGGGGAAATAAACAAATATTCTATGCAGAAGAATTCCAAACAATTTATATAAACATATTACTCTCAGGAAGGGGAAACACAACTCTATACTTCCCACTGTGTACACAGTGACTTCCTTCCAAAGAGCACAGGATGGAAGGGGATGTAGAATATAACGTTAGAGTAGAGACATCTGAAAAACACTGTCTCAGCCAAGTCATCAAAGTTAATGTCATCAGTGATAATTGTAGTCATCATATGCAACCTTGATAGGAATTGAGTTGAATGGTATTTCATCTGTGGTCTTCATTCCAAAGACACAGAATCTTGGTCTACTCATGAGGACAACATCAAACAAATCCCAGTAAACTGGCATTCTACAAAGTATCTGACCTGTGCTTCTCAAAAACAAGGTAAGTCTGAGAATCCGCAACAGCCAAGACAAACCAAAGGAGACATGATAACTAAATGTAACGTAGTATTCTGGATGGAGGCTTGGAATAGAAAAAACAAAAAAGACATGGAGTGAAAATTGAGAAAGTCTAAATAAACTATGGACTTTAGTTAAAAATAATTGCTGCTTAATGTTTACTCTTTAACAAATGTACCGTAGCTATCCAAGAGTTTAAGCATAGAGAAACTGGGTACAGGATATAGGATAACCACCTTCATTATCTTCATACTATTCTATAAATCTAAAACCATTTTAAAGGTAAAGTTAATTTTAAAAAATTACACTCTGAATCTCTACTCTTTTTCAAGCATAAACTTATACTTTCAAGAGCCTGCTAGTCTGTTCCAGTGGGATGTTTTGCAGGAACTACAAATCAAGTTTTTAAAATCCAAACTCATCTTTTGAGCATCAGTCTACTTGGTGTCTTGATTTCAATGTCTATCACAGGTACCACACAATTATTTTATAAGCCAGCCAGTCTGGAAACTTGACAGTCATCATTTGTTTCTCCTTTCTCTAACCCCACTGACACCAGTTGCTACACACACACACACACACGTTTGTTTCTACAGTGAATCTAGGATTTATCTCCTTTTTGATTGTCACTGTCCACATTGTTGTTGAAACACACATAGATTCTTTGAGTGTTTTTAAGAATTTTCAAAATGCCATCATTTCTCCTAGTATGTCCAAGAGTTAATTAGTGTTGCCAGCATACAATTCCTATCATGTATTCTTCTAAAAGATGGGAAGTAGCTACTTGCTGCCTGACATAATCAGTTAAAACCTCTCAGCTTGGCATTTAAGTTCCTTTGTGCTGTAGTTCCACTATTTTTTTTCCCAGTCTCTTTTCCCTGATTTCTCTACAGAACATCTCAGCCTCATTCTTACTACATCTCACAAGGTGTCTTAGCACCTATCTTTCTTCCTCGGAACCTCTAAAAGTCTAGTGAATGCTGATTCCATATCAGGCAGGGATCATGTGTTTATGTTCCAGAAGGAAGAGAATAGGTAAGCTAACATTTCCTCTGTTTCCAGAAAAGCTCCTCGCTGATTCCATATCTGCCTCGTTGATCTTCTACACTGTTTTCTTCTCCTGCATTTTGCTTTTGAAATCTACCTCTCCTTCCAGCATTTATTCAGAGATATAGGCACTTGGGTAATATGAGTACTGTGTTAAAGCAGATGATGGCTTAAAATCCGGCTTTGCATTTTAATATTTATATAATTAGACAACCTATTTCTCCTCTAAGCATATAATTGCTCATCTGTGAAAAGGGGATTTGGGATGAAATATACAAAATGGAGTATTTAACATAAGTTCTTGGAGCACAAAGAGTTTTAAAAATTTATTTTAAGATTCTTGCTTCAAGGTCAGCATCCTAGGAAGTCTGGTCTGAAGTATCTGCCCGCCATCCTTGGACTCACTGGTGTTTTGTTTGGATATCCTGCATTCGACCTTTCAAGTTCCCTTTTGCCCCATGGTTATTTGTATTTTTGAGCAATTCTGGACAATAACATAGTCTATGTCATCATTTATTTCTTGACAAATAAAGATAATGATTGTTCTTCCCTCAAAGACTTCTTTGAAAATTAAATGAGTTTACATGTATAGAGCATTTAGAATAATGCCTTGCATGTAATCACTGGTAAATGTTTTGATTATTATAACTGTTATTATCTTCTCTGCCAAGTGAGAGTAGGCAATGAGACTTATTTATCTCTACATTCCCTAAGTCATAAAAGAAAATAAAGCCAAGTATATAGCAGCTGCTCAATGAAGGCAGTAGATCCAATGGCTAGAATCATGAACCATCAAGGTGCAGAGAATGTGAGGAAGAAGACAGATACTAAAAGAATCATATAGAAAGAAGAAAATAAAAAGTGTGAAATTGCTGAGAATGAGTTGCATTAAATAATGCACTCATTATTGATGCCTGATGAATAACTGAGCAACACTAATGTAACTTCTTCCATACTCAGACATACATTTACCTTACAGAATAACTTGTGTTGTGGTTTGTATGTAAGATGTCCACCAAAACCTCATGTGTGAGACAATGCAAGAACATTCAGAGGTAAAATGATTGGTTATGAGATCCTTGATCCAATCAGTGAATTAATTTCCCAATAGGGATTAACTGAGTATTAACTGAAGTTGGGTAGGTTGTGGCTGGGAGAGGTGGGTCATTGGGAGCTTGCCTTTGGAGTATATATTTGGTGAGCTGAGCTTAGTCTCTGTCTCTCTCTGCTTTCTGATCATCATGTGAACTGCTTTCCTCCACCACACTCTTCCACCTTGATGTTCTGCCTCACTTTGATCCCCGAGAAATGGAGCCATCAGTCTATGGATGGAGATCTCCGAAACTTTGAACCCCCAAATAAACTTTTCCTCCACTAAAATTGTTCTTGCCAGGTCTTTTAGTCACAGTAGCAAAAAATCCGAATAAAGAAAATTACTAAATAATATTATGCAATAAATCAACGTCCAACATTAAATATGAGACCATACTCTCCAAATTTTAAGTCTAAGGAAATGTTTACATAAGTTATGACTTGATTTTAATGATGATTATAGTTGTTTCAAATTATGTTGATTGATTAAATAACTTATATTGGGAGTTTTGATGTAGAAGATGATGATATGTTTAAGAAACAATGCATAGTGCCCACATTGTTCCAATATAAACATAAAATAAAATAGCTTGTCATCTATGGAAGATCATTTTTTCTCTTTTACAATATGAGCTGAAATGGATTATCCTGATAATGTTGCAGTGAGTCTTAAATTTTCTGTCTTCCTACTTTGTCTTTAACATCTTCTGTCCATGACCTTTGAACATGGATAAGAGCCTCAAACAAAATTGCAATAGACTCCATCCATTAGAAATATTATACACGAATTCTCTTGTTTGAAAGAGAATGAAAGAGTATTTGAGTGGTTTTTTTTAAATTTTTAATCAAGCAGGACTCTAGAATTCCATGTACACTCTTCTGTGTGTCATCTTTGGTGAATCATTAGCATACTCTAAATTCAGAGATAGAACTCAAATTTATCAGACCATTTAAGAAGAGAAAGGGGCATCATCAAAAAAATCCAAGCCAGATATGGAACCACCTTCAGCCTGCCCCGAAGTAGGTGACATGAAGAATCCCATTACTTTTATGGGCTTGACCTGATCCCTCATAAAACTTTCCTCTGTAAGTTCCCAATATAGTATTAATCCTGGAGACACCCAGAAAGGGAAATGAAACCCTTTCAGCTTGTATTTATACTTGACCCCAAAGCACATGTTTATTGGCCTTATAAACCCAATGTAACCATAGCATTCATCGGTCAGGAAAAGGGGCTGTGACAAAGGGTGATTTGTCACCAGTGATGACATCATTACTATCACTTTTATTGTCATAAAATCTGTCCACCTCAGCAACGGCGAGGCGCTAAGCAACTCAGTGAGACCCTGTCTCTACATAAAAACACAAAATAGGGCTGGGGATGTGGCTCAGTGGTCGAGTACCCGAGTTCAATCCCTGGTACCAAAAAAAAAAAAAAAAAAAAAAAAAATCTGTCCAAGCATCTTTTTTGCAAGGCAGCAAACAATAATCATTTGAGGGAATAGCCAGACATGTGGCCCCCGTTAGAAGTTCACCAAGATCCTATCAGAAGCAAAAGCTAAAAGGATCTGGCATACCTACAGGAAGAATGCATTGATCAAGCAGTTAACAAGATTATTAGAGAACAAGTCATATTTGCTAGCAATCATGTCTTTTTTTTTTTTTTGCGGTACTGGGGATTGAACTCAGGGGTACTCGACCACTGAGCCACATCCCCAGCCCTATTTTGTGTTTTATGTAGAGACAGGGTCTCACTGAGTTGCTTAGTGCCTCGCCGTTGCTGAGGCTGGCTTTGAACTCGCGATTCTCCTGTCTCAGCCTCCCTAAGTGCTGGGATTACAGGCTTGAGCCACCGCGCCCGGCTAGCAATCATGTCTTTTATTTAACAGTTCTACTCTAGGATGTTAGACAGGTCTATGGGGTTGGTTTTAGAATGTGAATTGGTCTGTAATTTCTAAGTTCTTCTTTTCTTCCTTTCTTTCCTCCTCCCCCAATGGTTCTGTAAAAAGCCAGTATAGTTGGAAGATGGGTGTGCAGGTCTTAGAGAATTGCGGCAGCCAAGATTAGCTCACTACATCTAAGGTCTTATCATTAGCCCCCACCCCCACTGAATTACCAGAATATGAGGGTACACAATGAGCACCACACAGAAGACATTAGGTCCCAAAGGCATAACTTTATCTTAAAAATTAGTCTGCAGCAAGGGTCTTGCCACAGGCTAACCCAGAGAAAATTTTAGTGAGCAATTTTCCTTCCTTCCTTCCTTCCTTCCTTCCTTCCTTCCTTCCTTCCTTCCTTCCTTCCTTCCTTCCTTCTTTCCTTCTTTCCTTCCTTCCTCCCTCCCTCCCTCCCCCTTGGTGCATACTTTCCCCACCCCCACTCCTCTTGGCAGTCTGGGCCAAGTTTGTTGCTTGCAGCAGAAAGACTCAAACGTTTTCATGATCCGACTGTTTTCAAACAGGCTCGGCTCCTGTGAGCCTTACCAGCTGTGACTAATAGCAAAGAGAAGGGAGGAAGAAGCTTCTCGGGCCTGCAGGCTTCAGACAGGCAGGCTCTGGGGGAAACAAGAGAAAGCCATTAACTAACCACAGTGTTATCTTGATTCTCTCGGAGAAACGAGCCAGGGACGCCTAATGAACTAGCCTTAACGTTTCAAACTGAATGTGCCTCTGGGAACTCTACCAGAACAAACAGTGTGACAGATCAATGCTTGGTTCCTATATCAAGAGGAAAGGTTATTTGCTCCTCTAAGGAATTAGGGGATTAGTATATCTCTATGATATACTTTCACTCCTTTTAAAATTTAACTTTTCTTAGTACGTTAAGGGATAAATAGTGGAAAGTGAATGGTAGGGTGGACCAAGGGGTGGGAGAATTATTTACACATACTGGTTTCACAGTTCACTTACAAATAGGAGAGATTCCTATAAGATAGAAGAGCATTTCTTTTTGCGCTTTTTAGATCATAGTTCATTTTTTTGTTGTTGTTGTTATCAATGCTCCACACAGGTAGACATTTCAAATAAAATCATGCAGTCTTCAATTCCCGAGCCTCAGACTGAGAGGCAGGTCAAGGTGCAGGCATGCAACGCTCGCCTATTCAGTTCAATAATCCTCAAGTGGCTACTAGTCTGAGATTTTCAAAAGGTGACTGGGTTTCATAACCAAATCCTCCAAGCTGCTCATTTTCAGGGATGCTTAAATACATCAGTTATTATTTTGAAGAATCAATGCTTCTTGATATAAAATGATATAAGATATCAAGTTCTTACCTCTTCAGTTGATAATGAGAGACTGACATATTGTGTCATTAATGAGGGCGACTAAAGGGAATGCCATTTGGACCCTTGCAGAAAACTGGTTTTGAATTCCCAAATTCAAAGACAGAAAAAGAATAAGAAGAAAAGAAAAAAGAAAATGGTTCCAATCGATGTCCCAGTTCAAGAAGCCCTTGTTCAGGTCAGATTCACGTGTGAATCCTACTTATTTTTCTTCGTTCTTACAGACGAATTTCATTTGAATTAGGTGAGAGGGACTTTTTGGAAGTGCTAATTTCCAGCTAGCAGGATGCCCTGTCTTTATGACAATTTAGCTTTAATAAACTAATAAACCTCCTAGTATCTATTCTCTCCTGAAACTCAAGTATGCTTTAGGAATCACAATCTAAGCAGACCCTAAATGTAAGAAAGGTCTATCCCTGAGGAGTTACCCAAAATACACCTCTTTTGCACCTCTTATTCATCAACATGCCTGCCTCCTGGCAAAGATCATTGAAATAGTGCTACAATATGCAGGTAAGGTATTTGTGGACATTTAACTTTATCAAAGCCTTAAAAAGTGCATGCTTTGACCCAGCATGTCATATTTCAATAATATTTCTAAGAGAATAATCAAGAATGTATGCAGAATCTACCTAAGCTAAAATTTATTACAACAATAATAATGTTAGAATATGCTTTTTCAAATATTTTATGTCCCTACTCACGTCATAAAATCACTGGCTTAGAAAGCATCTATTTTACATAATAAAACAAATACTAAGCAAATCAGTTCTTTATTTAAAATAAAAAATGGGAAATTTAGGTAAATCTCACTTGAATTTTTATAGTTCATTACTCTACATGGACTGCCCTAACAAAATACCACAGAATGGGTAGCTTAACAGCAGAAATGTATTTCCTGTATTTATGGAAGTTGGAAAGTCCAAGATCATGGAACTGACAAGCTGGGTTTCATTCTGAGGTCTCTTATCATGACTTGTAGGTGGTGCCATCTTGCTGTGTGCTCATACGATTTTTTCTTTATGTGTGCTGCAGGGTGGTGGGGTTAAAGACTGAGAGGGAGAGAGAGAAGAAGCAGGAGAAGAATGAGAAGGATAAGGAGGAAGAGGGGGAGTACAAGCTCTCTGAAACTCTCTGGCATTTCTTCTCATAAGGACACAAATCGTATTAGATCAGGGCCCCATTTGTATGACCTCATTTAACCTTAATTATTGTGCATCCTTAGAGACTCTATCTCCAAATCAGCCACACTGGATATAGGGTTTTAACATATGAATTTGGGGAGAGAAGCAAACATTGAGTCCATAACATGAATTTCCTGGTTAGTGGAATTTTTTGTTAATTATATATCCTTTATATAAGTAGCTCAAAGACATTTTGCTGAGTTTCAACTAAGACTATATAATTAGACCAAAAACACATCACCAACTGCCTGGTGAAAGTTTTCCCTATTACCTTTCACACAGGCAGTTAGAAGAGCTTTTTTTTTTTTTTTTTTTTTTTTGATTCATGATACACAAATGGAACGTAAGTTTTCATTTCTCTGGTTGTACACAATATAGAGTTACACCATATGTGCAGTCATACATGTACCTAGGGCATTGTTGTCCATCTCATTCTACCATCTTTCCTGCCCTCGTGTCCCATACTCTCCCTTCCCACCCCTCTGACCAAGGCTTCTCCATTCTTCCCATGTCCCCTCCCCCATTATGGATCAGCATCCACTTATCAGAGAGAACATTCAGCCTTCAGTTTTAGCATGATGTTCTCCAACTCCATCCATTTACCTGCAAATGCCATAATTTTATTCTCTTTTAATGCTGAGTGATATTCCATTATGTGTATATATCACAGTTTCTTTATCCATTCATCTACTGAAGGGCATCTAGGTTGGTTCCAAAGTTTAGCTATTATGAATTGAGCTGCCATAAACATTGAAGTGGCTGCATCACTGTAGTATGCTGTTTTTAAGTACTGTGGGTATAGATCAAGGAGTGGGATAGCTGGGTCAAATGGTGGGCTCCACTCTTAACTAGCTGTGTGACCAGAGGCACGACCCATAACCCTTGTCTATCTTGATTTCCACATCTTTAAAGAGAGATGATTAAACCAGATGTCATCTTAAATTCCTTTTTTGCTCTAAGTTTTATGCTATTTCTTATAGCTTAATGTTCTCACACCTGTGATACAACTGTCAGAAATCATAATGTGGTAAATACTGTATTTTAAAAAATTCATAGTTATAAAAATTGTATGCACAGATAATTTATGTATGTATGCCTATTTTCTCACCAAGTTCATTCTAAATTATTGTTATATTCAACAGAATAAAATATATAGAACTCACTTGTATTTGATCCTTGAGGTTGGAAGCTGATGGGATAAAATATAACTCAAATTTAAAGAAGAAATTGAATCCATATTTGGAATTTAAGAAAAAAAACAGGAACAAGGAGGAACATTCCAGGTATATATGTAATTCATTTTTATGGGCATAATATTAGAAAACATATTTCAAAATCTGAGTCTTGTTAATACTCTTTATATTAATATTTATTGCCTAGCCATTTCCTTCACCTATGCCATAAAACAATGACAGTTTTTTCTAATGAGTACCAAGTACCAATTATATAAATAAGTAGATAAGGATATAAAAAGAGGAGGAAAGTGAAAAGTGTAAATATCAGATTTTACTTCAACAGGTCTTGAAGAACTTCAAAAGTTAGAGGTTATCAACTTTTTTTTTTTTAATTTTGTACCAGGGTTTGAACTTGGGGGCACTCAACCACTGAGCCATATCCTCAGCCCTGTGTTTTGTTTTATTTAGAAACAGGGACTCACTGAGTTGCTCAGTGCCTCCCTGTTGCTAAGCCTGGCTTTGAACTCATGATGTGATGATGTTCCTGCCTCAGCCTCTGCCTCCAGAGCTGCGGAGATTACAGGTATGCACCATCCTGCTCAGCAGAAGTTATCAACTTTTGTTTGACCCTCAGGTTATTCTTCAGTCAGCTAGATTTATAAAAGAATAGGCCACTGATGGGAGCGTTAGAGGAGTCAAGACAGTTAACCCCACCAGGGGTTGCAATTCAGTAGTAGGTGAAACCACCCCTGGAGTCAAGAGTCTAGAAAGCATTCCAATATTCTTAAAGACCAAAATTTCCATTCAAGTATTTAATGTTTTAACAGGTAATTATGTTGAGAGACACTGATTAGACAACTGTCATTTATATACCCCACAGAGCATAGATAGCTCAGCTCTACAAGGCTATCTGGGTGTAGCTTTTCATGTAGTATTTTTAAATGTTTAATAAATCTCTGCTAAACTCTGTTTGCCACTGCATTCCTCCACTAGCTGGTATGCAATCAAAGATCTAGTCCCAACTTTCCCCTAGAGTCCATGTAATTTTAAGCTACACTAGACTAAATCGGATTTTAAAAGCTTAAGAATCAGAATCAATGAGGACAAAAGTATAGCATTTTTATAATGAGGAAATAAGTTAATTTTAAGGATGAAGAAACATCTAGAAACACCCTCTCAAGATAAAGCTCTGCACAACAAAGTTTTATCTGGATAATTATCCAGAGAAATGAGGCTGGGTAGATAACTAATTTGGACAGGTGCAAGCAGAGGCAGCAAATCAGTAATTTAATTATCTGATTATGTTATCTGCACAAGTTACCATCTTTATACATAATTGCCAACTATTTTCTTGATATTTCAGAGTTGACAGAACTGGCCATACATTGCATGAAGACCCTGTAAAGTGGAGTTTGGGAGAAAGACTGAGCTTTGCAATGACACAAGTGTGACTACTTCTTGTACCAGCTGTGTAGATGTGTGCCAGTTCTTCCCTCCTTGGCTGTTGTTTTATAAAGTTCTAGAGTTAAATACCTCCAGTGCCACCCGGTTTCAAGTAACTTCTGTTCTTTCCTGATTATATCAATCTACTTTATTTTTATCTTTGACAGATCATACTAGCTGATATGTTAAGATGTGCCTATTTCAATGTATTGTATTAATTTTCTCATTGCACACTAAAATGTACACTTTGTGAAAACAAGACTCTTTCCTGCCTTGTTTTCCTCTCTTTCCAGGGCCCAGAAGGGTGCTTGGTAGAGTAGGTTCTTGGCACTTGTTGTGGTAGTACTGATTGAATGAATGGATGAAGGCATGACCAGAGTCTTCTCAGCTCTCATGTGGCAATGGCGTTTACTACCACAGATGTATTCCTACCACACAGGAGGAAAGTCCAATTTAAGTGATTTGTCTAAGAAGTGCCCAGGAAATATATTCATTCTTTTCCCTTTCCCCTTTCCTGTGTTTATTTCCTGACTGCAATTAATGAGAGAAATGAAAGTTTTGATGAGTTGAACTTTCGACATCTCCTTCACTTTTCCTTAATGTAAAAAGGCTAAACACATCTCCAGGAAATAGACATGACTGGCACTCCTTTGATTCCCAACAACCTTCCTCCCACCTCTTCCCACAAAACAATTGCTTGGACTCTGCAATATATTTTCCCCCAGTGCATGTGTATTTCTTCCTACAAGAGACAAATACCTCTTTACTCCACGTTTATATGTGTTGTTTTCTTTGTTTTTCCATCTCCTTCTCTCTCTTTTTTTTCTAAGAGAAGATAATCAGGTTCTCAGGTTACTACTAAGTGTTCTAGCGGATGGAAAAAGGTTGACACATGAGGTCATTTCTGTGTGGCTGAACTTGTAGACACTGACATATCAGAGAGCATCTAAGGGAAATATTATAGGGGCCATCAAGGCCGTTTCAAATTTCCTGATTGCATATATTAAAACAGGATAAGCTCCAATTACTACAGTACTTGCTTCAATAGAATGGAGAATAGGAGCTGGGTGTGGATTCTGATCTAAGAAAGCCAAGTGTATCCAAAAATATGAAAATAAAATTAACTACCTATAGTTGGAAGATCAGGAGAGGCAAGGAGCCAGACCGTTTCATTAGGGACAAGAAAAAAAAAAAGGTAACAAGAGTTCAGTGCAGGTTTCCAGCTTTTCACCAAATGCGGTGTGAACCTGAAATGCATAGCTTCGTATTTCTTTTTCCTGGTGATAAGTCAGATAAGACAAGGTAACTTAGCCTTAATGGTTTTAAACCTTTCTCTCTGTGACCGTAAAGTGACCATTTACAAATTAGAGTGTATTACTGACCTGAGATCCAGTTGCTTCTGAACCTGTCAATAGGAGTAGGACTTCCAGCTAAAACAACACCGACTCATGCACAAAGTTTCCCACCGTCTATAGGAGAGGAGTTGTACCCGAAGACAGCTGCTTACAACAGCTGTCTACTCACACAGCCATCTTAGGGGAGAATGATTAATGAACTCACTTGGGCAGCGAGGAGCCCAGTTCACTGATCCATAGTTGCAGCACAGGTATTGATGTGAAACTAATGAGAAATTTGATGCTCAAATTTGAATGTTTATTCCAATTACCAACCAACAGATCCAATTTTTTTTAAAGACTTAAAGCATTAACCTTTTGTTAGGAATGGGCAGCATAGAACTGTGGTTTTTTGCTGTGTTAGAACTTGCAGACTAAAGTGATTGGGGTCTGCTTTGACGAATGACACTCCTCCTGTGAAGACAGCTTCTTTAAATTTCACGTTAAGTTTTTAACCAAGGAAAAAATGAAGTACCTGTCAGGAGCTTGTCACACTGGCAGCTACTTAGCACTAAACACATGGTTTGATGAGGAGTCTTTCCCAAATGAATTAATATGATCTCATGCTGAAAATGGCTCAGTGTGGGGTCCAGAATGATGGCACTGGAATGGTTGGTCTTCTTATGCTCACCACCAAATAACTCAAAGTATGAAGCCTTGACTTTCACCCTTTAAGAGGGATTTTTACCAACTTGACTCTCCAGCTAAAAAAGGACAAACATGGTGAAGACTAAAAAAGCATGAGATTCACTTAAAAGATTGAAGAAATACAAGCTAGAAAAGAGAAGACTGTGAATGAGTTGTATCAAATATATTGCAGATCTCCAGTGTGCTTGTGTTGAATGCCTGTGTTGAATATCTACTGCTTCTCCCTCTCTGGCATCCTCTGTACATACTATTAATCAAATAAAACTCTTTTACACTAGCCAGGGCAGGACTTACGATTTAGACTTTAACATGAGAATCGACAGCACTTCAAACTGAACAGAATCAATGAAGTAGGTGAAATCTATTTACCAGTCCAAAGTGGGAGAGATCAAAATCCTTGCATGCATACCCCTGGCTTCACCTGGCTCATACCTTCAGTTCTCTCCTCACCTGTGCCCTGTAGGTGGGGCCTTTCCTGACCACTCATGACAAACACAGCTTCTGCCATCACTTTGCACAGCACAGCAGCCTCTTCTGCTTAAATTTTCTCCACTTGATTTCCCACATTTTCACTTATTTGTTTGCTTATTTTACCTCTATACTTGATCCAGAATATGAGTCCCACAAGAGAAATGCCTTTTGTTTCTTTACTGTTTTATCTTTAGCAACTAGATGGGTGCCTTAACTTAGTGGTTGATTAAATAAGGAGATGATTTCATTACAATAATATTGTCTTGTGGAAAAATAATTGATCAATTCTCTTTATCCCCTTAATGCATAAATAGCTCCAGTGGTCAAAGTTTTTGAGGGTTAATTTTAGCAAAGTGTAAGGAAGAAGTTCATATTGGATCAATCAAAATCACGCAAGGTACTGTGATTCTTCTTAATATGGGGTGTTTTTTGATAGCATAAGTCTCAGAGTCCTTGTGTCCATCTATCAGGAAAAGAGTAGAGAAGATTCATGAATCTAACTGAAGGTAGACAGGACCACTTCTGAGGTCCCTTCCAAATTTCATGTAATGTACCTATTCCTTCAGAAACTGAATGTTACTCTTAAAGATTTATGTTGGTTCACTAAAGCTATCGAGCTCTGCCTACAGGCTTCAAGGAGCTTGTGGTAGGATGCAAGCCAGTGTCTTTTGGGGGGATAACGCTAAGACTATTCCAATTACCCTTTGTGTTAGGCTCTACTAATGGAAGTGTCAGTGTGATTTGGGCATACTCTTGCCATGGAGTGATTGAGGTTATTGCAGTATGTAAGCTACATTCTCAAAGCAAGGATTTTTTCAAAGGGAAGGGGAATATTCCAGGCTATTAGAATGTCATTTAGGAAATGGCAACTTTATTGCTTGAAATAGGGCCATGATGTGCAGAAAGAGTTAAATGCTCTTCCAGAGGAGACTGACTCTAAGCCAGGATCTGGCATTAAGCACAGAGAAAATTGGGCAGAATAATCCCTTTAGACTCTTTAAGGTGCTGAGCTGACATTTTGATATGCTGCAAGTTGGCAAGTCAACGTTTCATAGTTTATCTTCAGATTCCACATTTTAAAAGTCTTATTTCCCTCTTCCAAAAAGACTATACCTGCAACTACCTTAAGCCGTATCTATACAAAATTGGATATCTTTTTCTGTTAGTTCAATAAAGAGAAAACTTAATATCCCAAATTTTGTGAAAAAAAGGAATCCTATTTCTGCTTAAAACTCACATTTAAATTTCATCATAGTTACAGAAATTTTGTAAGGGCAATAAATTAGAAAATGATAGCAAGATGTAAAGTGTTATGGAGTTAGTGCTAGTGAAAATAAATTTAATATAGGGTTGAAGTATGAGTTTTAAAATCAGCTGGGGCTATTTTATGAGGTTTGATTATAAATGTCAAAATATAATTCTTTTTTCTGTTCTTAATCAGACAGGCTACAGAGAATGTTTCCCTGCTGGGATTTCCAAATTTAATTGAAAGAGAGTTTTTCAAATATAACTAGTGTGTTGTGATAGCTAAAGGAAGATAAGTCACTATAGGGTTAGAAATGAGAGAATGAGTATGAAAAATATGATATATGTTATAGTCATAATAAAGAAACAGTAAAATCAGTTTTATAAGCCAACTCGACATTTTCTTCTCTTCTCAAGTAAATATCTGTTCCCCAGAGAGCCTTTCCCACCCCTCAGCCTAAATTTCATCTCTTATGCTTCTTGATAGTACTCGTTGCTTCAGCTTGTGGCTCAGCACAAGTAGAAAGACCTTCTAGGGTCCCCCTTCTTCCAAGCTTGGCCTGTGAGCTTCATGAGATCTCAGTTGTGTCTACCATATTTAAATATATTCAGGCCTTGAAATAAAGTAAGTGCTCAGAAAGCTGAATGTAGGCATCAGACTTGAGCCTGCTTTACAAGGTTCCCATGCAGTGATTCTCCAACTGGAACCCTGTGGCCCCAACTGTTGAAACTCATGTTCTAAACCATGTCTTGCTTGGACACAGCAAGGCTCTAGTTTCCTCCAATCCATGCATTTTCCTACGGTAATGAAATATTATGAAAGTTCTTAGTGCCATAAAACATCTGACACAGATTCTATGACATTCCAAAAGCTGCTTACTGGTGTTAAGTGTGCTCATCAGCCAATTGCTCAAGGCCACTTTGCTTGTGAGAAAACACAATTGCCTCCATTTGCAAATAAGAAATGTTTAGGTCTGAGGGCCTGTGACTTCTCCAAGAACTTACTAGTGACACCCATGCTGTGTGGTAATTTTATTAACTCTGCTCATCAAGTAAACTGTAAGCAGCGCAGGAAGCACAGCATAGCAAAAGACCACAGCCCTGTCAACCTATGGCACAGAGAATGTCCTACCTCTGATAGCAAGAACAGTATTTATTAACAATTTTTATGTTTAACTTTTCAGATATCAAATAATGATGAAAAGATACCAGCCTGGAGAATTGTCTAGTATATGCAAAAGTATAAATACCATTATCCACTCTATGTGTTCAAAACAATGGCATACAGGGAGCTGGGGATATGGCTCAGTGATAGAGTGCTTGCCTGGCATGCATAAGGCCCTGAGTTCAATTCTCAGCCTGACTCCAAAAAACTGAAAGCAAACAAACAAGACAATGGATATAATTATTAAAATAGAAAATTCTAATTGTTCAGTGCAACTAATATCCTTTGTGTTTTAAAAGTTATTTGCTACTGAAGGGGTGCTTGTGTTTATATTTCCTATGCCTAACGTGTGCATGTGAGTAGTTTTTCCAGATTTGAAAGGCTTCCTCTGCCTTTGTAGTGTGTGTGTGCATGGACGCACATGCGCGCACACACACACACACACCCCCTTGAAATAAAGTGCCTGATCCCTGCTTTGGTTTTCGGCTCTCCGGTGGGTCAGGGGTCTCTCTCTGAGGAGTTTCCCTGTACACCAGCAGTCATGCGGAACCTGTTTGCTGCGTTCAGCCTGCATACTTGAAAGCAAGTGCCATGGAGATGCTCTGACCTGCCTGGCCTTGCAGCCAAAGGGAACCCTGTGGGGAGCACCTGGAGGGGGTGTTTCTCCTGTTGGTCGCATCACGGTTGTTCACTTCAGTGGCTCTGTTTTAAAGGTGTCCTTGTATTCTTTACTGACCATTGGAAAAGATAGTTGTTTTCTTGCCCTAGCTTCAGAGGCATTAAACCCTTCACCTTGACTTCTCCTAGAAAGCAAAACTAAGGAAAGAAGAAAAGAGGAGGAGGGCTGAAAGATATAACAAAGGGCCAGGATACTCTTATCACATGGGTAATTATTATACTCACAAACGCAGAAGGTTGGGAGGCAGCAGGTTTGTGGCACAAGGGGATTTCTACTTTACAATAACATTTGGCTTTTCTTTTACGTAAAGGGAGTTTTCAAGTTGCTATACATTTCTAGCTTTGTGGGTCAGGGATCTTGTCACCAAACATGTTATTTCTAAAAATCACGTCCTGCTGAAAGGAAGACAACTAATATAACTTTCCAATTATGGATAAATCTCAAGAAATCAATAATCTTAATGCCCTTTGCATGGTATTAGACAAGAAGTACAGGACGAACTTAATGGCATGTTTACAATAGAGATAAACGCTAACATTTTTAATCCACTTGATTGTCATGGGAAATACATATTTAGTGTTATTCTTATTTGGCTTTAACAATTCTGTCATAGCTTCAAAATTACCTCTTAGAAACATTAAAAAATTAGCTATTAACCTTGGAGGAAAGATCCAAAATCTTACATAGCAGGTTGGATAATTACAGGCCACATTTCCTTTCCATGTTTTGGAGAGATGAGTTAAATTTTGAAAGGGAAGCTTTCTATTTGAGCTTTGTGAACAAAGGCAAGTTTGTGTACTCCCAAGCTGGCCCAGGGGATTTCTGCTAAAAGAGATGAAATGATTGTGCTGAAATCAAACTACCTCTGCAGCGCCTTTGTCCAGTTCTTCATTCTCCCGGGGGTTCTCCTTTTGCCTGGGAAAAAGTCGGGCAGTGGTCAAGTAGAGGTGGATCAAATGAAGCAGGGATGAATATGCACACTCACCTCCCGAGGCCTGGACTGTGATAAAAATAGACAAAGCCCTGGCGAGAACCACTTTCACAATCCTGAGATGTTATTGTTACTATAATTATAAGCTTTAAGTCCTTAAAACATGTTCATGGTGACTTTGGCCTAGTTCCCCTCCTTACTAAAGACAGCAACTGAGAGTTGGGGCTCTTCTTCCATCTACTTGCATCTTTTGAACAGGTGCAGACATGACAAAATTACAGAATCCATCTTTTGTTTAAATAGTCTGATGGAGTTGCTGTTTACACAACACATGGAATTCAGAACTCAGTGAAACTACTACATCAGAGCTATGATGAACTGATAATGATTTAGGAAAACAAACAAAAACCAGGCAGAACACCAAGAGTCTTTTTATACATGACTTGTAAAAGCCTCTGTGCCTGGGAGAGAAAGATGTGGCACATTTTATACACAACTTAAGGCAGGGAGTAATGTTGCTCCTCACAGGCTGAGGAGGTGATCCTCAGGACCAGGGAGGAATTGTTGGGCTACCTTGCCCAAAGGAATAAAAATCTCAAAGCCATCTTCCTTAGCAAATGGGCCCTAAAATACCAGTTCAAATAAATTTGTATTTGGACCTGATTACATACCTTGATAAATCTCCAGTTAGCCACCCAGTTCACCAACTTCTCAGTAACATCTGGCCAATTTTAACTTGTGGCTGGAGGTTGAAACCATGTGAAATCCTGTGGTTACAGTCATTTCCACCAGGAAAACTTGAGCAGCAGAGTAGCATTGAAAAGAAGAGTATTCAGCAGGGTTTATTTTTATTGCCAAGTTTGGACATGAGGTTGGGTAATAGGAATGGACTAAAGTAGCAAACTAATTGTACACAAACCTATGGAGATGAAATGTTAAGGTTTCCCTTTCTCTGAAAAATTTTCTTTCTTGATTCATGGAACTTTAGTGACTGGGAGAGAATGTTTCTGAGAAGCAGAAAGTAGATAATAGACAATCTCTTCACTCCCTCCTAAGCATCACCCTCACTGTCCAGAGTTACCATTTTCTTTGTTTATTTATTACTCACGTTGGTTCTAGACTTCACCCACCCCACATTAGTGCAGCTGGCATAATTATTTTCATTGAAAAGATGATGTAAATGAGGCTCTGAGTAATTGAAAACAACAAACCAACCAAATTTTATAAACTCACATCTTTCTTTCTTGACCTGATACAGCTGCACAAATGGGACTTGAAATGTGCCCAGACCTCCTCTCCGTCCATCCTACTGAATTTAGAAACACTAGGTGAGAAAGCACATGGCCATCTCCTCCCAAGCCTAGATGGAAATCTATTCTTATCGTCACTCACAGCATTAGCTCTGCTGTTGGATGCGGCAAACGAGGCTTCTTTGCAACAGTTTGTTCTCGAGGTTGGTGGCCTCCAGTCAGGGCTTATCTGAAAGTTACTTCTCAGGAAAGGGGCCAGATCAATACGGTATTCTTTCAGACCTCTCTAAACCCAGCGGGAAAGGCAATCACCATAGTGCAGCTCCTTGCACCTTCTGGAGCAGATCAATATTCCGACAGTGCAAAGCTTTGTTCCTTCCCCAGCTTTAAGATGTTCTGCATGCTCTACATGATTGCTTAAAGGCTCGCTTTCCCTTCCCCCGTATGACAGCACAGCTTTTGCCCTGATCTCCCTAATACTATCACTGTAATTGCCTTGACATGAAATAGCAGCACAAACCCAGCGCCCCAGCTTTGAGGTGTTTTATCTTTTTTTGAGCATCTCTACTAGTAAAGGGTGTTGATTTGGCTTTAATAGGTAGCAGAGCTTTAATGCAAACTTACACTTATTTACACTGGTTTGCAAAACCCACTGAGATGATTTTACCTATGGGAATCATATAGGGGACTGATTCAGGGGAGAGAGAGATGTAAGCTCCTAAGCCCAGGAATATTAGCTTAAACTTTATGCAGCTTGAAGCCCATTATACCTACCCCATACTGCCACAGCAATTGTCTTGGAAAGGCTCTGTGCCTTATTTACTTTTTAAGTGATGCTGGGCAAAATGAAATATTTATTTGACTGTTTTCAGCTAACATTCCATTAAGTAGTAAATAACACAAAGGCCCAACAAATCCCATTTTTCCAATTCTGATTTTTGTTGTTGTTTCCTGCTAAGCAAAGTTATTGATACAGTCTGAATTTTACCATATCCAGTTTTCATCTTTTCTTCTCATCTTCCTTATCTCTTCCCCCTAAAAATAGAAACATATTTTAAAATGTAGTTGTCCCTTGGTATCCATGGGGAATTGCTTCCAAGGTCCCCTGCAGATAACAGAAATCTAAAAATACTCAAATCTCTTACATAAAGTGATATAGTATTTGCATATTATATACATATAGTATAACTTATACTTTAAACCATCCCTAGATGACTTATAATATCTAAGACAATGTAACTGCTGTGTAAATAGTTGTTATACTATATTGTTTAGGAAGTAATGACAATTTTTTTTCACCAATATTGGTTGAATCTATAGATGTGGAACCCATGCATATGGAGGACATTACATTACAGCATTAAAAATAGAAGGCTGAACCAGGCACTGGGGCAGACAATTGTAATCCCAGCACTTTGGGAGGCTGACGCAGGAGAATTGCGAATTCAAAGCCAGCCTCAGCAACGGTGAGGTGCTAAGCAACCCAGTGAGATCGTGTCTCTACATAAAGCACAAAATAGGGCTGGGGATGTGGCTCAGTGGTTGAGGGGCCCTGAGTTCAATCTCTGGTATCAAAAAAAATAAAAAATAAAAGAAAATAGAATGGAAATCCACTACTTGGCCTAAAGGTGAACGTCAAGAACTTCAGTCTACATTCAGTTTGCTTCAAATGCACCCCTGTGGTTTGGTCTTCCGCAACTTCACCTCCTTGCTATGTGTGTCCTGTGCTGAGTCTCAAATTCCACTGTGTTCCTTGTTGTCCCAAGTCTTCCCTTATCCCAATGCCCCACCCTTCCCCTCAAACACACAGAACTCTTGTTCTTTCTTTTTTCCTCTAAAACCTTCACGCCCATCAAGATCTAGTGTTAATCTCTAACCTTTGGGGACCTTTGAGAACTGCTTCAGCCCAATGTATCAAAAAGGATCTCTGCAATACTACTGGTGAACACTCAGATTGTAAGATATTTGCTATCCAAAAGAATTAAACTTCCAAATTTGCAAATGATTGGTCTTTCTTAAATAATTGAGGTGGATTCTAGATTATTTTTACTGATCTTATTCTTTCACTCACACAATGCATTTTTAATTGTGATAGGGAAAGTCAGGGCTACGTGGCCTAAGCGTACCTCACCTGAATCCTGTATTCCCTGACTCTGAGGTCACTAATGACTAACTGCTGTGTGGTATTCAATATAAAAAGTGGGTCATAACACTCCTAAATAGACCATTTTGAATGGCTGTCCATGGTGGTGCATGCCTACAGTCCCAGTAGCAACACAGGAACCTAGGCAGGAGGATCAAAAGTTCAAGCTCAGCCTCAGCAACTTAACAAGGCCCCAAGCAATTTAGTTAAACCCTGTCTCAAAATAAAAAATAAATAAGGGCTGGGGATGTAACTTAGTGGTATATTCCCTTCTGGATTCAAACCCGAATACCAAAAAAAAAAAAAAGGAAGAAGAAAAAAAAAAAAAGAAAAAGACCATTTTCATTAATTAGGTCATCCACAGGCTCAATATAATAGCACTTCATGTATTTCATTAGGCACAGAAAAAATATTTGATAAAATAATTTGTTTGCTGGTCATAGTCATTCTTTACTAGAAACTACCCATATTTGTGATTCTACATGCACCATAACCATGAAAAAAAATACCAAAAGAAAATAATTTGGAACATTTTCAGTATGGAAACCAATTAGATAAATTGTCACTTCTTTAAAAATTTTTTTTTATTTGTTGAAATTTTTTTATCTGTTGAATAAAAATATTAAACAATATTGAATATTTTTTAAATTTTTTATGTGTTGAAAATTTTTTTTTGTTTTATTTTTATTTATCTGATTTTAGATATACATGATAGTATGGTGTATTTTGGCATATTATAAATACATGAGATACAACTCATTACAATTTTGATTCCATTCTTGTGATTGAACATGATGTGGATTTACACTGGTTGTATATTTATATAAGAGCATAGGAAAGTTATGTCCACTTCATTTTACTGTCTTTCCGATTCCCATCTCGCCTCCCTTCCCTTCATTCCTCTTTGTCTAGTCCAATGAAGTTCTAAACTTCCCTTCCCTACCCTTATGGCAGATGTGCTAAGGCAATGTTGCTCTAGTTAGTTGTTGAATACTCCGTCTATTTCAGGTTGAATATTTAAATACAGCTCCTGAATATGTTGGCCAGGTAAGCTATATAATTAAAAAGTCTAGCTGAAATATTCTGCAGCTTTAAGCTATTATAAATAGGTAGGGAAAGAAACTAGCTTGTCAGAAACTTGACTGTCTTCAGGAGAAGAAGGAAAGAATTGGTTTTACTCACTGAAATGACTCAGAATGACAGGCACGTAACAATGTAATGATGTGAAATATAAAGGGTAACATTTATAATATATAGAAGTGAGGAAGAGGAGAAAGAAAGAGAATGAGACAGTAAATTCTCCCTACTAAATTCATGTAAGTTGATTAGTAGTAAATTAATACATATTCTCAAGCACATATTACTGTTTGAAAGTTCAAGCAATGTGGACAAGCTTTTATATAATTTATTTAGAAACCATTTGTCTAGGACATATATATATAAATGATGAGATTATAAGGAAAGACAAACCTTATTATATAGGAAAGAGCAGGTTGCTGATGAACAGGAGAACCACAGAAGTGCAGAAGTTTGAAAGAAATTAAAATTTAAACTCCATTTTTACTTGTAAATGCAATACTACACATACATTTTGAACAAGCAAAAAACTTGCTTGCTTGCTTGCTTCCTTCCTCCATCTTGTCTTCACTTCTTTCTCTGATTCTAGAAGACCAGAGTGCTGTCAAGTTCCTCAATTTGCGCACCTATATAACATGGTGAGAAAAGGCATTGAACTTTCTAATGCTTTGGAGTTTATGACCTTGGGAATCCATTTACTTTTATGATATTTTCTCTTTACTGTCACAATGACAATTGAAACTGTTTTCCTAGAATCCCACTCCAGCTTGGTAAGAATATGTTGAAAAAAATAAAAAAAAACAACTTTCATTTTTAAAAAGTGCTATATCAAAGGAAAAAATTGTGGATACTAACATTTCCTCAAATCTCTCGTATTTCTTGCCTGCTATTCATTACTATCGTCACTTATTGAACATCCACTATGCACTAGGCACAGATTTTTTAAATGCCTTTAGCTGACTGGCTGGCTGTATTGGCTGCATTTCACCGTTCGGAAGAATGCTGTATTCAGTGTGCTTTAAAATTTTCATTGTAATTCTTTTCCATGTTAAGGGAAATTTATTCACTCTTATACTAGTAATGGCATTATTTAGCACTTGTCTAATTTGGGGCATCTTAGTCCCATAAAATCAAGCTGGCTTAAAATACACCTTTCAAAGCCAAACCAACTTCCAGAGAAAACGGAAACTAAAATATATTTGTTCACCTAATCCAACAAATCTCAGTGTTTACTATGTTGCACCCATGGAGTCACAAGGTAGCCTATTGAATATTGTGTTTGGGTTATTTTACCTGCTTCCTCAAGTTACACAGAAGCTATAAGCTTTCTTTCAACGCATTTTAAAAAATTAAACTGATAGTTTGCTAAACTAATACAATGAGCCTGTAATGACTTCTGACACATTAACTGGAGTTAAGGCAATTCAGGGGTTAGGGGCAGGATCTTTCACAAAATTCTCATTTCCAGCAGCATTGGACATTAAGGGTTTCTCAGTCTAATCTTCCTTCCAATCAGCTGGCCTTAAATTTAGATGTTCCTGTTATCCATTCAGGCTTGATAATCTGCTAGACCAACTCACAGAACTCTGGAGAACATTGTTTTTGAAGGCTTTTTACATTCGCTCCTGTCAATGGACTATTTCTTTCTCATTGTCAGTGGAAATCTTTATTTTCTTTCCAATCTCTTTCCTGAAATCTGCTCTGTGAACATTCTTTCAGAATGCAGAAGGATTTATACATTAATCAAAGTGTGCAACCATATCTGCCGAAGAGGAAAATATTTGATGAGCACATTACTAACCAGGATAGAAATGTGATGGTAGGATCCTGAGTGTTAATAACAAACTTCACATCCAGCACAGAGCACCCAGCAACCATTGCTTACCTCATTGCATAAGGAAGGCTTCAGGCGGTCCTTGCTCGTTCACATCTCCCACTGAAATCATTGCCTAGTATACACTGTTACTCTGAAGCTGATGGCTATGATTTGAAATTGACCTTGCAGCATTTGCTGAGTTCGTCTTTCATTAGGGAGTATGTTTTGGAGTAAAAATTGAGTTAGTGCTTTTGGGATTATTTAGACAAAAACAAAACAAAACATATACACACATTCTCTAGATGACTGAAGTTATAACGACAGAGGTTTACCTTTGCTTTGTTCATTTGTTTATTTAAAATGAACCACTGGACTGGGAATGTAGCTCAGTGTATGCTTAGCATGAGGGAAGCTTGACTTGATCCCTTGCACCACACACACACACAGCAATATGAAATGAACCTTCCTTATTCCAACATTCACATGTGAGTGAGTGGGTTTACAATATTAAGAGCTAGATAATTACTCTTTCAGCTGATTCAAAGTCATAGATTTCTTACTTGTGAGAAATACAAAACAATATTTTCTAAAAGAAGGCCATTTTCTGTACAGCTATTGTGTTGAGTGCTGAATATATAAGCTTACATGTAAACATATAACAGAACTTTAATAATACATTGAACAAAACCCAAAAATTCATGACTCT
Organism: Xerus rutilus; assembly: GCA_028644305.1. Taxonomy (NCBI): domain Eukaryota; kingdom Metazoa; phylum Chordata; class Mammalia; order Rodentia; family Sciuridae; genus Xerus; species Xerus rutilus. The sequence continues at coordinate 120,886,990 of CM053401.1, read as the reverse complement.
GGCATAGTTTAGATATGTGGTGTCTTCCAAAATTTCATGTGTGAGACGATGCAAGAAGGAGATGAAATGATTGGATTATGAGAGCCTTCACTCAGTCTGTGAATTAATCCCCTAATAGAGATTAAGTGAGTGGAAATTGATAGGATGAGGCTGGAGGAGGTAGGTCTTTAGGGGCATGCTTTGGGGATATATATTTTGTCTTGGTGAAGAGAGTTCTCCCTTCCTTCTGGTGCCATGTCCTGATTTGCTTTCCTGCACCCTTCTACCACAATGTCCTTCTTTACTTCAGGCCCTGAAGAATGAAGTTGGCCATCTATGGACTGATACCTTTGAAACTATGAGTCCCCAAAATAATCTTTCCTCCTATCATTTTTCTTGTCAGGTCCTTTGGTCAAAGCAGCAAAAAAGCTAAGTAAAATACTTTGATACTAAATATTGGACAAAGAAAGAAAAAGATGTTGAGGGATATCTCTTTTCTGCAGGAGAATAATGAGTAAGAGGGAAGAAACCATGGAGTTAGAAAATCACCACTTTGCCACCACCATAGCCATAACCGATGTGGGTGAGAATCTTTCATGACAACTCACATGGAAGTTTGTTAGAGGATAGCTTATTTACACAGTCTCAAAGTTTTTCCCTGTGGATTTAATACTAATTACAAAGGGGGAAATTATATAATTTTACAATACAATGGCAATAGCACAAATAATGTGTTAAATTTTTAGTGGCACAGTGTCTTAATGACTTAAACTAAGGTATCAAGTACCTTCTGACATGGTTTTCTGAGGACAATAAAACTTTTCCAGTATTCCTGCCAGGAGACCCATAACCTGAATCAAATCGACAGGAAGTAACCAGGCAGCCATGTGGGGGAACATTTTAAAAAATATCTTATTGATATTCTTGCCAACAATATCAAGAGATAAAAAATGAAAGTAGAAAAAGGGTTCTGTTTAAAGGGTAATGGAACATTAACAAAGGAAATATGTCATTCTAGAATTAACCTGGTTTGAAAGGAAAAAAAAATTAAAAACCTGAGATACCTAAAGAAAGTTGAATTTAAACTCTATATGGACTCTATATTAGATATTCCTATTATTTGTGTGTAATATTTTCTATGTTTGATAATTTTATTGTAGATGTTTTAGTCTACCATGAGAAGATCCTTATTATTTCCATTCTTGTTTCTGGTGCTGGGAATTAAACCCAGGGCCTCACACAGCCTAAGCATGCACTCTACCACAGAGATACACCCCAACCCCTTGTCCATATTCTTTTAAGAGATTCTTATGGATATGCTTAAGATTCTGAATTTGAGATTATATGATTCAAAAAAAACAATAAGACTTTGTTGAGAAAAAAGTTTTTCTTTGTTAGTTGGCCTTTGTATCTAGTTCCTGAAAGTAGACTTTAAAACCTTATAATTTGCTGAGTGGAAGAAATGCTTCTCTTGTTATTCATGATGGGATACTTGAACTATATTTGATAGTCTATATTAATTAAGGAAATTATTTAAGATCAATAATGAAATTGTTTGACAATTAGATTATTAAATTGGTTTTATGCAACAAAGACCAACTATACGATCAGAGACTTGAGGTTTTGAGCTGGGTGATTTCTATCCAAATATTGGGAATGACAGGTACTGAATAGTGAGTCACATGGTCAATATTTCAATTAGTCATACCTGCTTTATCAGTGGAGATGACCCCCCAACCTGGTCACCCCACTAATCCAGTCCAGCTATGCTGTAGAAGCTTTTTTTAAAAAAAATGTAGTTTTACCTCACAGTAGCATGTATTTTGATATATCCTATATACATGGAGTATAATTACCCATTCTTGTGGTTGTATGTGATATGGAGTTATAGTGGTCATGTATTCATATATAAACATAAGAAAGTTGTACATGATTCATTCTACTGTCTTTCCCATTCCTCCATTTCTTCCTGTTCAACTGGTCAACTCCATTTCTCCCCACCCTTGCCTCCTCCTACTATAAGTCAGCATCTGCATATCAGAGAGAACATTCGGCCTTTGGTTTTAGGGATTGACTTATTTCACTTAGCATGATATGCTTCAGCTCCATCCATTTACCTGCAAGTGCCATTGTTTCATTCTTCTTTAGGGCTGAGTAATAGTCTATTGTGTATATATACCACATTTTCTTTATAAATTCATCTATTGAAGGGAACATAGGTTGGTTCCATAGTTTAACTATTGTGAATTAAGCTGCTATGAACACTGATGTGAATGCATCACTATCGTATGCTGATTTTAAGCCCTTTGGGTACATACTGAGGAATGGGATAACTGGGTCTAATGGTGGTTTCATTCCAAGTTTTCTGAGGAATCACCCTACTGTTTTCCAAAGTGGTTGCACAAATTTGCAGTCCCACCAGTAATGTTTGAATGTACTTTTTTCCCCATGTTCTTGACAACATTTATTGTTACTGGTATTCTTGATAATTGCCATTCTGATTGGAGAGAGATAAAATCTCAGTGTGGTTTTAATTTGCATTTCTCTGAATGAGACCATTCATATTTCTTCTGTGAAATGTCTGTTCAGTTCCTTTGCTCATTTATTGATTGGTTTTGTATTAGTCAGGGTTCTCTAGAGGAATAGAATCCATAGGAAGTATGATTATAAAAAAGGGAATTTATTAGAATGGTTCACATGACCAAAAGCTAGATAGTCCACAATGGCCATCTGAAGGCTGAAGAACTTGAGGAACCAGTATCTGCACAGTCCAAGAAGCTGAAGCCCTATAACAAGAAGGATCAATGGTGCTCTCCCAGTCCAAGACTGAAGCCTTCTAGAAACCCCCTGGAGAATCACTGGCAGAGTCCACTTTGGAAGAGTGAAGGAGCCAGAGTTTGATATCCTCAGGCAATTGCAACAGCAATCAAGAAACCTGTTTATGGAGAATCAAGCTTGCACATACTGCTGCTTCATTGTTCTTCCAACTTTTATTCCATCCAAGCTACCATCCTATTGGACAGTACTGCCCATGCTTAGGGAGGATCTCTGCTTCAGATAACTATCCCACATGCCAATCATATCTAGACACACTTTCACTGACACACCCAGAAGCCTTTTAATCTTCAGCATCTCTTAATTCAATTAAGCTGACAGTTCAAGTTAACCATTACAGGGTATTTGTTTTTTTGGTGTTAAGTTTTTTGAGTGCTTTATATATCTGGAGATTAATGCTCTATTTGAGATGCAGGTGACAATTTCTCCCATTGTGTAGGCTCTCTTTTCACATTGTTTCCTTTGCTGTGAAGAAGCTTTTTAGTTTGATGCCATCCCATTTATTGATCCTTGGTTTTACTTCTTGTGCTTCAGTAGTCTTGTTGAGGAATCTGGTTCCTAAATTGACATGATGGAGGTGTGGGCCTACTTTTTCTTCTAGCAGACACAGGGTCTCTGGTCTAATGCCTATATCCTTGAACTGCTTTGAGTTTTGTGCAGGGTGAGAGATAGGGGTCTAATTTCAATTTTTTACATATGGATTTTCAGTTTTCTCAGCACCATTTATTGAAGAGACTACGTTTTCTCCAATGTATGTTTATGAAACTTTTGTCTAGTATGAAATAACTGTATTAATGTGGATTTATCTCTGTGTCTTGTATTCTATACCATTGGTTTTCATGTCTATTTTTATGACAATACCATGCCATTTTTGTTACAATAGCTCTGTAGTATAATTTAAGTTCTGGTACTGTAATGCCTTCTGCTTCACTTTTCTCACTGAGGATTGCTTTGGCTATTCTGGCCCTCTAATTTTTTCAAGTTAATTTCACTACTGCTTGTTTTATTTCTATGAAAAATGTCATCAGAATCTTAATAGGAATAAGAATCTTTGGATTCTTTCATAGTATAAACTTTTATTTGGAAATGAGTCCATGTGTTTTTTTAATTGATGGACATAATTTTACAAAAAATTAATTAGAATAATGGCATATTCATATGTGCATATACCATACTTTAATAACATTCACATGTCTTGACACATTTTAGAACTAGAAGAGACAATGCTACTTTCTCAGTTAACAAACTCATTCACAGGATATATAGGCATTGGGAATCTTTCCTTGTATATACAGTGCATAATGCTCTGGCTACTTCCACAACACAGAATGAGATTGGGCAGTCTTGAAGTAGGGAATCATTTCTTTTAAAATATTTGCCAACTGCTTCTCATCCTTTTAAGGCTCCCTACTGCTATGAGTGGCTCTATTTGTGTCTATTGACAAAACATGCTCTAGGATTGGGTATACTTTTCCAGTCCTGACTTCTGTTAAGAAGTGGGCATCATTGCTTAACCTGATTGGATGGTATTTTCAACCTGGAATGATTGGTTGCTAATAGTATCTCAAAGAGCAATGTAACTTAAAGCTATCATTAAAGTCAGAAGTTTAATGCATTCAGAGAGGGAAAAACAATGAATGCTTATGAAAATTTATCTTACTTAATTCAGGAAACTTTTCAGAAATCCAGACTTTGCCAATAATACTGACTTTGACATTGGGAATTTGACATTGACTCAATATGCATGCCAAAATTTTTTAGAGCATTTTATAAGAGTTCTTACTATGGCTTCCATGGACCCCCTAGAAGACCTACATTCATATGTGTGAGTTAAAGTATCTGTGAAAAGACTCCAAAGATTTAATTCTCAAATAAATTGATTATTCCTATCAATAATAGAGGTGTGTTGAGTCACAAAAAAAATTTATCTATTTTCCTTTTAAATAAGAAAACAAACACATGACCATTTCAAAGTCAAAAAGCAGATGTACTGAGACAGAGTTTAGAGAAGAGCCTGAATTTGCTTGTCCACACTGGAGATTTTCAAGAAACATTGTCCTTTTCTGCAAAATGGGAGTAATCTTACTTGCCTTGTACACAAGGTAATTTGAAGATGCAAGAAGTTCCATGAAATATTCTTTAGAGCTCAGTCACTTTTATTATTTTCATTTGCATTATTTTGTAGGTGGCCCCATTAAAACTCTTACTCAGAAGCATTCTGTAACTAGATTATAGGCTCTGTATTTTCATTCTGAGTATGTGAACAACATGGGATAAAGGGGCAGAGTAGCAAAAGCCAAGGCACTTTTCTGGACAATATGTCAATAGTCTATGTTAGAGATGGATGATTAAGACAGAAGGATAAGGCAGGGGAAGATAACATTAGGAGTACAATTCATTGTGTGGGAGAGTTTCATGAGACTGGAAGACTGAATGCAGAGAATTAGGGGGAGGGGAGAGATTACCCAGAAATAATCTGAAATAAAATTTTACCATCTGAGCATCCTTTAACATACTCAAGTTAACACATTAAACAATCATCACAATAAGTTTATTTAGCACCCAGCTTAGAACCAAAAGGACAAAATTTACCATGTTTAGATGGAAAGTGAAATTATTTTTGAGGGCATAGCAATTTTTGTCTGCATTAGAATGTCAATTGCTTGAGCATGGAGACTCTCAACTCTTTCGTCATTGCTGTATCCCCAGTACATAAAGGAGTGCCTTGCACATAGTGGACCCTAAGTAATTATCAACTGAATGAACTTGATCAATGAACTAGAGAGAAAGGTGATTCTATGTCAAATTACTAGATACCCTAACATTGCTGACTTAAGTATCATTTTATAGTATTGGGACATGGATTTATTTTTCTTCCAAACTTAAGAATATATTATAAATTAAAATCTGTTAGATAATACTTTTTATTATAAGACAGTAGGTCCTTTAGGCTTCTGCTGCTCTGCTCCTGGGGTCTCCATCTGGTACTCCAGGCAGATGACCTCCCTCCTCCTCTCATCTACCAAAATCAATTCATTCAAAATAAGGGGTATTTGCTAATCTTGAAAGTGAGATGACTTTATGTTCACAGAGCACAGAAAGATCAAATCGCTGATAGTGAAGTTTCAGGCATTAAGTAGCTTTAAACATTATCAAGAATCAACTAGAAGCAAAGGTGTTGTGAGAGAGCACACAACCTGTTTGCATCTTGATACTTTTATCTGCAAATATATGTTATAGTTTTTTCCTTTCCTTTTCAGTGGGATGCTGCCAAAATGAAATACCAAAGTGGGAATCATGTTGTCTAGCTCTTGTTTGATTCTAAGAACATTGTAAAATGGCTCTCTGTGTATGATAGTTCCCTAATTAATACCTTGGTATCATCTGTTGAAGGATTTTAGGAGAAAGATCAGAAAAAGATAGATTTACTTCATTGTAAAATGCCATTCCCATTATATACTTCATATAATTAGTTCATGGAATTCAGGTTTTGATAAGACATACTTACAACCAGCTCATTTTTAATGCTTCCTCAGATGATTGACCTCAAGCTTTGTAAAATGGGTATATATGAAGCCATAGGCAAGATTAAGTATAGTTACACAGTTTTCCTGTGTGATTTTCCTCTTTGATTTTTCACATGGTATTAAGATTAATTACAGACATATCCACTTATTTTTCATTAACATGTTTTAAAAATAAATCTGTCATATAAGAGACATGGTACCAAGCCATGGGAATGGGAATTGAACAAAAACAAAAGCAAATAATGTGTGTGTGTGTGTTTGGAGACAACTAGATGAATACTATGTAATCATTGAATTATACTAAACAAGTTATCATCAAGGTAGGCACAAAGTATTATAAGAATATGAGGAAGCAGTGATAAATTTTCCACCTGGATCCAGGCTCTAGGGCTAACACTTTCTCTGTGCTAGCAATCAATGTGTCCAATGGGAGCCACAGAGAACTATCTACTCATTGGGAAAATACTTTTATTCAACCTTTTGTGCTCATCAACGATGTCTGGATGGAGCTTGGATAATTCTATTATGTGAGAAACATGGAAGTGGTTTGTTCTAAAGACTGGTCATGACTAGAAGAGTGTTCAAGAAGGCTGATGATACTCCAGTCCTTGACCCAAGGGCTGGGTACACAGGTGTTTTCATCTTATGAAAATTCATTACGTTTGAGTCTGTAGGTTTGTATTTCTTCAATTAAAATGAAAAGCACACAAACAAATAAGGATTCTGTTTGGGGGTAGCCAAACAGTCAGTTTGGCTACCCGCCATTCCTATATGGAAATCAGTGACATTAAAAATTAAATATTATGTTTACATGCCTTGTCCTCTTCAGCCTTCTTATGGGGACAAATTCTCAACCCTTATACTTCCTGCATTTTAGACTGTTTCCTCTATGCAGGTTTGGATCGTAACTGTGATTCCCATTGATGTTTCTCAATTAACTGTGTATAGTGAGGCTGAATTAACATGACTTGTTACCACCTCCCTTTCTAGAGCAAAAAGGGCCAACTTGCTACGGGTAATAGTTGGGCTCTCCTTGGCCTCCTCACTTGCTGCCTCCGGGCTGGGGGCAGGAGGACTTGGTTGTGTGGTAACTGCCACTCAGAAGCTTGAACAACAACTTTGGGAAGCGATAGAGGCATCAGCTGCTTCTCTTGCTTCCCTTCAAAGGCAGATAACATCTATTGCCCAAGTTTCATTACAGAACCAACCAGCCTTGGACTTCTACCACGCTGGGGCCCACCAAACTCAAAATTTCACGGCAACACTCTTCTGCTGCTAATCAGTAATCTCTCCCAAGCCTCTATCTCAAACCACAGGTGATGCTTCTACATTCAGGCAACATCATTGACAACCAGATGCTCCCACACCCATGTGATCGCCTCCCTGCCGAACCGACACCCACGCCATCTTCCCCCTCCGGCGCCCCCTATCCTGCAGGTAGTAGCCAGATTGAATCTGTCATCCTATATCATCAAAAAGGCCAGAATGTTAGGTCAGCTTGACATCTCGCACGAGGTGGACTAAGCGTACAACGTGGCAAGTTCCACGAGGCAGCAGCAAATGCAGAACATGCAGCATAGTGGATTCCGCTCAGCTGCGGTGGGTGTAGGGCATCGGTTTGGAGCAGCTGTGGGGATTGGAGCATCAAGCAGCCCACATGCGCAAAGGAACAGCCTACCAGACGCTGATATGTAAGCAGCAATGGCACCTCCTACCAATCAGTGGACTTTTCCTGACTCATCCCGGAAGGACTCTGACCTTGGCAGGATCCCCTGACCAATCCTATGGGACGCAGGACTCTAGATACCTTCTCTTCCTATCTCATAGTCCCTTCATTCCTGCCTTAAGCCCTCCCCTTCCTGACCGAGCCCTTTAAATTTTCTTTACCGCAGAACACTTGTGCCATTCTCCTGGACACATTCTGATGGATGGGAGAGTTCAGCCCGAGAGTGGGTATTTTCAATAAAGCCTTGCTATAAGGAATTTATGTCCATTTCCCTTCTGGCGACAGAGACTGCCAAGTCAGTGAGGATTTTAAAATCAAAAGTTCCTTCTGGGGGCCATTTTGACCCATTATCCAGGCCATACTAGGGCCAGGCTAAAGTATGGCATGGATCTTGAGTGAGTCCTAATTTGGCAAAATTGGAATATAGACAACCCAATGGAATTTTGGGGTCTAGGGAGGACTCAGTATTTCCCATGACCTTCTGGTGCCCTTGGGGGTGGGTGAGAACAGAAAAAGGTGTCCCCAATTCGGATCACACTCACCGGAGGAACGGAGGGCCGGGCAGGGGGCTCAGGCATCCCTGTAGCCCTCCGGGGACCTGAACGGAGTCGGTGGCTCACAAGGACCAGGACGTCTCCTCAGACCTTGTCGCCTTAAATGGGGAGGTCTATTGCATGCAAGTGACTTATGGATAGACCTCCGGAACAGGAGGAAGGGAGCCAGAAAATCAGAGGAGATGGGGAATGTACCTCACTTCTGTCAGTCTGGATGAAGGAAATAGAGAGCGGCTCAGGAGTTCTCCTGGTTCGGAGGAGAGGGTGGATCTCGAACCCTGTTGGGGAGATCTGAAAAACCCTCCCGGGTTTTCGGCACCATTTGTAAGGCCAGATGACCAAAAGGCAGCGAATTAAAACTGTTGGGCAAGGTTTTACTGGACATACACGCTCTCGGGCTGAACTCTCCCATCCATGAGAGTGTGTCCAGGAGAATGGTGCAAGTGTTCTGTGGTAAAGAAAATTTAAAGGGCCTGGTCAGGAAAGGGGGCGCTTAAGGCAGGAATGAAAGGGCTATGAGATAGGAAGAGGAGGTATCTAGAGTCCTGCGTCCCCTGGGATTGGTCAGAGGATCCTGCCAAGGTCAGAGTCCTTCCTGGATGAGTCAGGAAAAGTCCACCAATTGGTAGGAGGTGCCATTGCTGCTTACATATCAGCATCTGGTGGGCTGTTCCTTTGTGCATGCGGACTGCTTGATGCTTCATTCCCTGCAGCTGCTCCAAACCGATGCCCTACACCCACCGCAGCTGAGCGGAATCCACCATGCTGCACATTCTGCGTCTGCTGCTGCCATGTGGAACTTGCCAGGTTGTACCCTTTGCGTCCACCTCCTGCAAGATCTCGAGCTGACCTAACAAAATCCTGGCCCGTAATATGACTCTTAGGAGTTGGGGCCTGAGAGGTGAAGATGGTGTTGTGGTAGAGCCCTCATAATGAGATTAGTGCCTTTGTAAGGAAAACATCAAAGACCTTATTCTGTCTCTCTGCTATCCCTCATGTGAGGTATATTGAAAAGACAGTCATTTGCAAACCAGAAAGTGGGCCCTTACCAGAACCAAATCTGCCAGTCTCTTGTTCTTTGACTTCTCAGGATCTAGAGTTGTGAGACATAAATATTTGTTGTTTAATACACTCACTCTATAGTAATTTGTTATAGCAACTGTTTTAGTCAGCTTTTTTTTTTTTCTGTAATTAAAAGACCTGACCAGAACAATATTAAAGAAGGAAGAGCTTATATTGGGGCTCATGGTTTCAGAGGTCTCAGTTCAGAGATAGCTGGCTCCCTTTCTTGGGACTCGAGGTGAGGCAGAACATCATGGTAGAAGAGTGTGGTAGAAGGAAGCAGTTCACATATTAATCAGAAGGCAGATAGAGAGAGACTCTACTCTCCAGTTACAAAATATATACCCCAAAGGCATACCCCCTGGGCCCCACCTTCTCTAGCCATACCCTACCTTCCTTCAGTCACCGCTCAACCTAATCCCATCAGGGAAGTCATTCACTGATTAGGTTTGGACTCTCATAATGCAATCATTTCTCCTCTAAACCTTGCATTGTCTCATACATTAGCTTTTGGGGGACACCTTACATCCAAACCACAACAGCAACCTAAACTGACTAAAACAGATTCCTGAATTTTTGTGTATGGATTAGATTCATCCTACTCAGGTTCAAAGTGCTATGGGCGGGATTCTCTCTGGAAAAGATATCCACCTGTCTTTTGTAGCTCCCTAGAATCATCCTGCAGCTTCACACTGTTATCTTCTTGAACTCATTTAGAACTACTTAATTATGGGCATATCCTGATTTACTGTGGTTTCCTTTTCTGACCCATCTTCATTGTCTTAAGGGTTAGGTGTTTTCCTTCCCATGTACTTTTTACCATTTAGTCTATGGGTAGAATACATGTTTTTTTGCTGGCATTGCTATTTAGCTCCCTAAACCCACCCAAAATTAATCTAATGTGAGTAGACTATAGCACTATAGACATACCCTCCTTTGTTCAGTTATCTATAGATTCCTAGGCTATAAACTTGTTATGTTCTTCTTGGATTAACGTCTGGCTCATGGGTCCTCATGCCAGCATCACTGTAATAGCTCTAGATAATTTTATTATCCATACAGATGATCCTTCTACTATCTCAGTCTCTCATTATTTTTCCTTCTGCTTCTTCAACAAGTGTCATTCTCCATCTAGCTTCTGCCACTCACTACCCCTATGGCTGAAACCTAGAGCTTGCCCTTGTTAAAATAGCAATAAGTCACATTTTACTCAATTTTGAACAGTCACTTCTCTGACCAGCATTTCCTCCCCCTGCCCAGAGAACTCCTATTCCCATATCTGTCTTTCCACCCCACTAGAAACTACTATTCACTGACCTATTTCCTTTTAGACCTCTTTAATCCCCCTCATGGTCTCACTTCCCTGTAGACAATATGCCCTGAATTTTGTGGCACCTCATTATAATCATTCTCTTCTATTATTCAACTCTTCTGCCTCTGTCTTACTTAAAAATGCTGAAAAAACCTTAGCTTAGTCAATTCCCCTTCCTCTTAACTTCACAAAAATACATCTTTTTATCAGTTGGGGAAGTATTTCACCAAGGTTTCTGAGCGGTATGTAACTTTATGGTCATTATTTGATTTTTCACTGATTTGTTTTTTTCTCTTATTCTGAGACTAGTGCTTTTCAAACTTCATTGCACATATGGGTCACCTGGGAACCTTGTTAGAATGCTGGTGCTCATTCAGTACATCTGGGAGAAGGGGCTGAAATTCTGCATTCTAAAGCAGTTCTCTGGTTCATCGTTGCTGCAGATCCATGGACCACACTTTAAGCAGCACATTGTTAAGCTACTATTATCAACTTCTTCTGTTTCCTGGAACCTCTATTTCCTCTGCATTCATAATTAACCAATGGCTTGCTCCTTCTTCTTCTGAAAAATTTGAAACAACCAAAGATTTCACATACTGCATCTATTAATTTTACTGCACCTATGTCCACATGGTTACTTTCTTGTAACCAGAGATCTCCTGGATGAGCCACTATCTGTGGCAACACCTGTGCTTGTTATCAAATTCCCTCTCTCTCACCAACCAAGCCCATTCCTTCAGATTTCTCCTCTTGTCCCTGCATCCTCATTTTTATTTTCATCTATAATTATTAATTCCCATTAACATCCAAGCATGCTGTTATATCTCTGATTTTTAAAAATCATAAAAGCAATTATTCTAATGACAGTAAAGTATTATAATGAAAAGCATTATAATGCAATAATCTCTGAAATCGACTTTTGCCTGCAGCTAGCACTCATTGTTCTGCTCTCTTACAGAAGAATGACTTGAAAAACTTGTCTACGTTCATTGTTTCTAATTCACTTTATCCCATTCTCTCTAAACACACTCTGATGGCTTTATCCTACCCTCAGCCTGCAGCCACCAAAATTGCTCTGTGAGGTCACCAGGGAATCCATGTTGCTAAATTCAATATAAAATTTTGAGTTATTATTGTACTTGACTGAAGGATTCCATTTCATATAGCCAAACATTTATTTGCCTTAAGAGTTGCTTCACTTGGTTTCCAAACCATCATTCTGTCCTCTTGGATAGTTATGTCAGAAGGCAGTCCTCCTCAGTGTCCTTTGCTGAATCTCTCTAGTCTCCTTGACTTTTTAAGACTGAAAATTCTTTTCAGGCTAATTGCTTAAACTTCCACTGTTTTTCTTTCTATGGTTATTCTTCAAATATCTTCAAATATTATAGAATCTGTGTAAATTATGCTATGGCATGTATGCATATGTCACAATGAATCTTAGTACTAAGTATAATCACAAAGCACTAATAAAAACTTAATAAGAAAAGGGAAAAAAGGAATATAAACTCCCTCTAGGGACCACAGATTATATAAATTTTCTTGCTTTTATTTTAAAATTTGTTTTCAGGATTAATATGTAACATATTGCTTAAAATATATTTTGAGTGAAAGTGGGTCCTAAAAGTAAGCAATTTAAAAATATATATTGATTGATATATAAAAAGTGTTTTATTATACAGGTAGACATATAAAAGTGTTCTATCAAGAACTATTTTCAAAAATAAAATTGTTGCCAGGTGCAGTGGTGCTTACCTGTAATCTCAGTGACCTGGGAGACTGAGGCAGGAGGATCTTGAGTTCAAAGTAAGCCTCAGCAACTTAACGAGGGCCTAAGCAACTCAGCAAGACCCTGTCTTTAATAAAATATAAAAAAGGGCTGAGGATGTGGCTCAGTGGTTAAGTGCCCCTAGATTCAATTTCCAGTACCAAAAATAAGTAAAATAAAATAAAATAGTTCCTTTAAAAGTGGAAATAATCCAAATTTGTACATGATTAATATCAATTAACAATATAATTATGCCTGATAATTATTAATATGTTTTAATAAGTTTCTTAGTCATATCTGTGTATAATATCAAGCTCTCAGTAATTTTATGATACATTTTGTAACATAATCTTCATAATTTTCAATGTTTTCATAAAATTTCCAACAGAGATCTTCAAAGTTGCACTCCATGGTTAGAATGTTTAAAATATTTCTATTTGATCTTAAATTTCAAGATTCATATTAAAAGAAATAATAAATATTCGAAGCCAAATGCATTATAATAAAGCTCCACAATGATGATAATATAACAATATATGGAAAAGTCTGTATCTTTGTGGATGTTATTGAACCAGTGAATCTGATAACCTTGAAGGTGCTCTACTTCAGATATTTCCTTTCATTAAGCCAGCTTAGTATTTTTCTTTTTTCTGTGATTCATATACAGGATCTGAGTGGCTAAAGTTTTTTTTTATTATTACCTATGACAGTTTTCAAATTTTTAAATTATGCCATTGCTTTCTACCATATTGATTATTTCTCTGTAGCATTTACTATTTGGTATCATCTTTCCTATCACACTCACCTTCCTTCAAGAAACTCTTCATTTTGGTTAGATGTTGTCTTAGTGTCCTCATGCTACTATAACAAAATACTGGAGACTGGTAATTTATAAGGAATGGAAACTTATCTCTTACTGTTCTTGAGGCTGTAACGTCCACGATCACAGAGCAAGCAGATGCCATGCCTGATGAGGAGTTGTATCATGCATAGCATTTTCTTGTAACATCCTCATCCTCACACATTGGGAATGGATGAACACTATGTTCTCACATTGTCAAAGGAGTGGAAGGGCAAAAAGAAATGAATGCTGTTTTCACAGGGAAGAAGAGATGGAAGAGCCAGGCAGCTCCCTGCAGCCTCTTTTTATAATCCTATTCATGAGGACAGAGCTCAACATGACTATATCATTTCCCAAAAGGCCTCACTTCTTAATAGCATCACCTTGGGAAGTTCCAACCTATGAATTTTCCAGGGATACATTTATTTTAACAATAGCAGAAGTCTTTTATATAATTTCTATCAACATTAGACTTCATCTTTCTATTTCTTATGTATTTCATTATAAAACAAAGACTGAATATTTACACATACATATATGCACATATGTATGCATGTCCATATGTAATATAGTTAGTTCTTGCCCAAGTTAAACTCTTTTAATATATTGACTACTACATTCTTCCCTTAGTTTTTGCTAAGGGAAGTTTGTTTGTTTGTTTGTTTTGCCATAAATAATAGATGAACAACTATAAACTTCAGAGAGTACCATTCACATGGCTTTCTCAGGTCAGTCATTTCCTATTTGTTAGTTCATAAAATTTGCTTCAAAAACAACAATATCTGCCCCTAGCCAGGTTACCATGCCAGTAAAGTATTTAGCATGGATTTCTAAGGGGAATCCAGGTGCTCAGGTTCATACAACTGAGCCAGCTCTGTGCTTACTTTGTGCCATGTAATGTATGGCTTTTCTGTTATGGCAGGTCTAGCTGACTAATATACTGTGGTATTGAAAAATTATGTTTCTAGTATATTTTATAAATCTTTCATTGATAGCTTTTCTGCAATATAATACAAAACTACCCACAGAGGAATTATAAGCAGAAATTGACAGGCCATGGTTATTTGCCTCACTCTGTGCTTTTATGCTCATCTAGCCTACATGACAACTAACTAGGTGAACTAAGCACATTTCCAGGCTGTTTGCAGTAATTGACCAAAGTCCTCCTGTTTCTCTTCCTTCACTGCTCTTCCCTGAACCTGGTATTTGCTTTTTTTCCCCCTCTGTTTAGGCTTCATTCTAGTCTTTGATCTCCAAAAGGAATTCACAAGTTTGGACTCTTGGCATTCTACATTTTTTTTTTTTCTGATTTTTCCACCTGTTGGTTCTTCTCAGCCTAGTTTACTGAGCTTTGCCATATTACTCTGTCTTATTTTTCCTATTGCCGTGTTATGCTTTGTTACATTTCATCAGTGAACTTATCCAGTATAAGAAAGGCAATGCCTCCATCAGGTGCAAAATTTAGACATATTTTAGCATATCCCTTACAAATTAAAATACTGTAACCAGTATTTTAAAAATATACCATTGGTATGTACAAAAAGTCATCTATAGCATGCAGAAAACAGTTAGTGCATGTTGACAAGATTTATAATAAAATTAACCAGTTTGAATATCTTTAACTACGTATCATTGTTAATTATATCAATCATATTCATGGCTTTTATTTCTTTCAGCATAAGATTTACCTTGAAGTAAATCTATGGATTATCAGAACTTGATTTATTTAATTGCAATTGAATGATCAGAGATTTGAATAGTCACAAAAGAAATTTTAAAAGGCATTGGTGCTTTTGAAGTGGTAGCTGTTAGGGAGATTGTGGTGCATGTCAACAAAAGTTCTATGCACAATACATGGGAAATATAGGAGATGGATGCTAATTTTAGTAAAAAGTAATTAAGAACATAAGAACATTTAGTTCACAAATAATCAGGTTAGTGAGTTCGCAGATGAGAGATTATTAACTCCTCAAATTTATTCTGTATAAAATTTCGAGAAACAGTTGAATTTAATACTCTGTTGAAGTCAAAGTTACAACAGTCATTATCTTTCACCAGGCTTAATGTCAAACTTTGACTCTTAATTTGAAATTCAGGAAATTGATATGAAATATGGAGTCATGAAAGGACTAATGTGTGGCATAGAATGTTCAAGAGAAGTATGGACACTAGGAAGAGCTAAGTCCCACAATGGTGTTTGTTAAAGTAATGGCTTTGTCTTAGGATTCAGTTACTAAGTGTTATCACATTTACATAAATGATAGGAATATTTTGCATTCTTTAACAATGCTTTTTATTACACATCTTCTCAGGTGCAATTCAAAATGCAGTCGTAGCTCTTAGATAAAAATGAGAGCATATGAAGATGCAAACTCTTCTTACTCTAGGTATTTTGACCAAGATCATTCTGTGATATGACTAAAGTTGAGGTGTTCTCTTAAACAACTCAACTATTTATCTTCAGGTGAGATAACAAATGTTTACCTAGGTACTCAAATTCTGCAATTGACACAAATGCCATAATTGATTCTTTGTTTGACTGTTTTGTTGTTTCTGCTTTTTAATTTTTTTAAAAAAATAAGAAATATTGTATAAAAAGGAATGTTTTCTAAGTGCTACTCCTTGTATTCAGGGGAATATATTGCTTGAAGTTCCTGTAATAGTATCAACCCATACCTATATTCACAGGTACCTTAAATACCTCAACTTTACTCATATAGACGAATGATCTTAGCCAATATACCTAAAGTAGGAAGAGTCTGCATCTACATTAAAGAGGGTGTTGAGAAGACCCAGGAAGAAATTACATTTTATCTCCAATGCAGTGGCAGTAATAGCAGCCATAGTAGGAGAAATAAATTTTGGGAAACAACTTTCCATTGTGTTTCTCATGTTTTTGTACAACTTGTGAGTAGA
Source organism: Xerus rutilus (assembly GCA_028644305.1). NCBI lineage: Eukaryota > Metazoa > Chordata > Mammalia > Rodentia > Sciuridae > Xerus > Xerus rutilus. Next base: position 120,870,473 of record CM053401.1, on the reverse strand, counting down.
ACCATAGATTGTTTGTATTCCAAACTAACTTTTAAAAGATGTTTGTGTAAAGCAGCCTTGAAAAATAGAGAGAGTTTCTCTTTGGTTGCTATCTGGTAGAATAAAGATATTGCCTCCTCCTGGGTCAAAATTTGGATAAGTTTGCTGGAATTCTCTTTCAACATTACTAGGATTCTCTAAGCTCAGAACCCCTCATCCATGATGCACCACACTGGGTATATAGCATCCTTCTGATACTCCATTTCCACTGTCCTTTGGGGACTTTGGAAGGCAATTAGCTCTGGCATGAGCATGACGTTCGTACTGCCTTCTGTGTAATAGTCCTTTGTCTCTGATCTAGGTGTCTCATGTTTTTTGCCAACATTCATAAAACAGGCATATTTTTAATTTGAAAAGCACAAAAAATGATTTAAAAAAAACTCCTCAGACTCTTTAAAATTCTTCACATAGTTTGATGGCATCATAAGAATACCACTATTTAAAATAAACATTAAATCAGAAAAGGTGCTAACAGAGAAAAAGAATTGAATGAAGAACTACACAACAGTCAGGAAAAAATTAACAAAATCATAGTATTAAGTTCTTACCTTCCAAAAGTTACTTTAAATACAAATTCTCCAATTAAAATAAGTACAGTGACTAAGTAGATTAAGGGGAAGATCATACTTCACTCTCTGTTCCTACATGCTGCTTTCAAGAGATTCATTATAGCTCTAAGGATACGCATAGACTAAAAGCGAAGGAGCTGGACAAGTAATTTCATGAGTATGGTAACCAGAAGAACAGGACTGGAGATATTCATATAAAACAAAAAGGACTTTAAGTCAAAACTGTCCAGAAACAAGCAAACAAACAAAAAGTCATATATAATGACAAGGAAGACAATTTACAAGATTATAAAACAATTGTAAATAGATAACCATTCAACATCAGAGTCACAAATATTAACAAAAATAAAGGAGAACTTGCCAGCATTACACATTACACTAGGTTGTAGAGGACTTTAATACCCTACCTTTAAAAATGGACAGAGCATCTAGACAAAATATCAATACAGCAATCAGTGTTGATCAACACTATGGATCAAATAGATCTAATAAACACACAGTATTCCATCCAACAGCAGAAGAATGCACATTCTCTTGAAGCACATAGAAAATATTTTTGACATTACTAGGATTCTCTAAGCTCAGAACTCCTCATCCATTTACTTTAGAATATATCATGTTAGGGCATAAAACAAAGCTTAACAAATGTAAGAATATTAAAATCATATTAAGTAATTTTTCTGATCATAGTGATATAAAACTAAAAATCAAGGAAGATTTATGAATCATGCATATTAAGCACACATTCCTCATCAACCAGTGGACCAAAAAAGAAAGGAGAAGGAAATATTTTTTTAAAAAGAACCTATCTTGAGACAAATGAAAATGGAAATATCAAACTTACGGGATATAAAAAAAGTTGTAAGAGAGAAGTTAATAATGATCAATTCCTACATTAAGAAAAGAGAAAGATCTTGAATAAATAGCCTAACTTTATACCTCAGGAAACTTGAGAAAAAAGAAAATAAATTAAAGCAAGAATTAGTAGTATAAAGGACAAAATAAAGATCCGGGCAGAAATAAATAAAATAGATACTAGGAAAATAACAGAAAATACGATTGAAAGTGATTTGTATTTTAAAAAATCTGAATACTACTCAAAGAACTTTTATCTTTAAAAAGACAAAAAGAAAGCCTCAAATAAAATTTTAATTAAAAGAGGGGGTGTTCCAACTGGTACCATAGAAATAGAAAGCATGTTAAAAGAGTATTATTCAAAGAATTACTAGGCAATAGTTGTATAATCTTGAAAAATGGATAAGTTGGGCTGGGTTGTAGCTCAGTGGTAGAGCGCTTGCCTAGCACGCATAAGGCACTGGGCTCCATTCTCAGACCACATATAAATGAATAAATAAGAAATAAAAGTCTATAAAAATGAATAAGTTATCAGAAATATACAACTTACTAAGACTGAATCATTTTAAATAAAAAATCTAAAGAAGCCAGTAACAAAAAGTATATTTGATCAATCATTAAAACCTTTCCATTGAAGTAGAATCTCGCACCTGAAAGCCTCCTTGATGAATTCTACCAAATATTAAGACTTAAGACCAATTCTGAGCCGGGCACGGTGGCGCAAGCCTGTAATCCCAGCACTTAGGGAGGCTGAGACAGGAGAATCATGAATTCAAAGCCAGCCTCAGCAACTGTGAGGCGCTGAGCAATTCAGTGAGACCCTGCCTCTACATAAAACACAAAATAGGGCTGGGGATGTGGCTCAGTGGTCGAGTGCCCCTGAGTTCAATCTCCAGTACCAAAACAAAAAACAAAAAAAACAACCAAACAAAAAAACCACAATTCTGCTCAATCTCTTCCAAAATTTTGAAGAGGAAGAAACACTTTTAAATTCTTTTTATAAGGTCATCATTACCCTAATATCAAAGATAGGGAAGGACATTATTAATAGAAAGAGAAGAAAGAGAGAGCAAGAGAATGAGAGAGTGAGAGAACAAGAGAGAGAGGAAAGGAGAGGGAAGGAGAAGAGAGAATGAAAGAGAGGAAAAAGAAGAGTAAAAGAAAAGGACGAAGGAAAGAAGGAGGAAGGGAGGGAGTTAGAGAGGGATGGAGGAAGACTGATTAGAGGCCAATATCTCTGGTGAACATAGATGTAAAAATCTTCAACAAAATACTAGCACAGTGAATTCAACAGTGCATAAACGTATCACACAGGTAGGAATTCTTTGGGATGCAAGGATGGCTCAATGTGCTTAAATCAATAAATGTGATACACCACAATAACAGAATTAACTTTAAAATGATATGATCATTTCAATAGGTGCAGAAAAACATTTTGACAAAATTCAGCATCATTTCATGACTAAAAGTCTCAGAAAATTAAATATAGAGTGAATGTCTCTCAACATACTAAAGGTCATTTCTGACAAACCCATAGCTAACATATAAATCCAGAATGAGATGAGGATACCCAATTTTACACTTCTATTCAATACTGTATTGGAAATTCTAGCCAAAACAATTAGGCAAGAAAAACAAATAAAATGTATTCAACTCAGAAAGGAGGAAGTTGATTCTACTTGCAGACTGCTTTACCTATAGAAAACTATAAATACTATAAAAAACCTGTTAGAATTAATGAAAAAATGGTATATTTGTAGGATACATAATCAACATGTAAAAATCAGTAATATTTAATACACCAATGACAAACTATCAGAAATCAAGAAAGCAATTCTGTTTTCAATATCATCCAACATAATAAAATATTCAGGAATAATTTAAATAATAATTTAATTTAATAATTTAAATTTAGATCTAAACCACTTCCCTATAACATAATTCTTATGGAAAAATATATGTTCTGCTGAAATTTATCTTCCTAAGTACCATGCTTTACATCAAACATTTTGGGAACTATTGTGCTACATCATAAGTACTAATCATTTTACAATTATTTATATGTGCACCAACACATATTTGATATATTTATTGAACTATCATTACATTTTAGGCATTTGTTTGATTTCATTACAAGTTTTCTTTTCTTTTGTCTTCTTTTTTCTTCTGTTTTTTAAATTATTTATTTATTTATTTGTTCTTTCTTTTCATTCTCACTCCTACCCAACTCCTGAAACCCACCTTTAGTAGTATCTAGTAAATATTACTGATTTCCTACCCAGGCACATTGCAACTTTGGACTTTAAGGTAAATGTGGTTATAGGACTGTTTCTAGGAATGAAATACAGTAATACAAACAATATTGTTTCCACAGGTGAGTGAATGCCCAATGAGTCAAGTAGCTGCTGCTTTTTTCTTGTGCCATTTTGACCTCTAATGTACCATATGAAGTCAGGAAATTAGGAACTACTGGCTGGCTTCATGCTTTTGTGAATAAAATGTTTAGGAAATGTACTCTCACCCATTAATTTGCATATAATCTATGCTTGCTTTTCTAATACCAATGCAAAATTTTGCAGTTGTTCCAGAGACCCTATGAATTTGACTACAGTACTTACAAATTCTAAAATATTTACCATATGATCCTTTAGGAAAATGTTAACTGACCTCTCTCCAGATGGTGCTAATCAGCCTGGTTTTTGGAGTGATGAACATGCAAGATGAGAGAAAAATAGATACTTCTTGTGTCAATCCAGCAAGACTTTGGACTCCTACATGATAACTATGTACACTTTTATCTGTAGTTTCAAAAAAATTAAAACAGTTAAATAATGTATATTGAAATATTAAAAAGATAAAAATTAGATTTGTTTGTTACCACAACATAATGTAGAATTTATAGATTAATATGGAAACCTAGGACTAGAAGAAGAGTGTTGTCATAGCAAAAATAATAAAGTAAGCATGATTTATTGGGGACCAGACATAAAGGGAGCTGTTCGGAGACACTGATGCAAAAAATTCAATACATATATGATGATAACACAATTGAAACAATATTATGAGAGATAATTTTGAAGATAGCTAATGTATTTAAAACCCTACAGCTCTAAAAGTATAGTCTAGGAATCCCTTAAAATTGAGAGGAAAGTAATGATGTATACTCTAAGCACTTCTACTCAGTAGAGTACTTACTACTATTTGTAGCTATTGCAAAATGTCAAGAAAATGTCTATAAATTGAAAAAGAGGAATTAAAACAATTTCTATTTTCAGATGACATAATTTTGTATGTAGAAAATCCAGGGTCAGCATAATATGTCCTATAATCATTTGAGTACAGTGAGGTTATAGGATATAATATCAACACACACAAATCTATAGCATTTTGACATAGTACCATAAACATTTGAAAATTTTAAACTTTAGAAAAAATTTACAATAGATCAAAACATGAACATTTTTGGCAAATATCTGACAAAACATCAACAGGATTTTTATGATGAAGTCTAGAAAATGCTAATGAACAGTAGTAAAGAAAAATAAAAGGAAAGATATATCTTGCTCCTGGATTAAAAGTAAAGATGTCAATTCTCTCAACATAGATCTATATATAGAAAAATTTTAGTGAAAATTATAGGACAACTTTTGTAAAGATAAGCTTAGTCCAAAGTTCAAAGACAAAAATATTGAATATATGAAACCAGTTTAATGAAGAAAAATAAAGTTGGAGGAAATATATTGCCTGATTTTAAAACAATTATAAATCTATAATGATATGCCCCGGTAGTATCTGTGAAGAGATAGACAAATAGATCAATGGAATACAATAGAGTGTCCAGAAATAGAGTATACAAGTATGACTATTTGAATTGGACACAAGTGCAAAAAGAACTCAGTGGAGAAAAGATAGCCTTTCAACAAATAGTTTTAGATCATAGACAATAATTTGAAATATTTTAAAAGAAAACATCTGAGAATAAAACTTCATGACCTAAAGTTAACCAAAGAATTCTTTGACATAATACCAAAACCATGAAAAGTGATAAATTACATATTATCAAAAGTTTTAAAGTGCTCTGCAAAGAATATTGTTGAAATTATGAAAGGTAAGCTGCAGCCTGAGAGGAAAAAGAAAACATTGGCAAATAATGCATTTCACATAAGACTTGAATATAGAATATATAACATATTCTCTAAAGTCAAAATTATGAAATGCAGTAGCCAAATTAAAATGTTAGGAGCAAAAATGAACACTTACATGGCAAATAAGCATGAGAAGATATATTCCACTTTATAGTTTGTGAAGAAAACATAAATTAAAACAATGATAAAATACCACTACTGATACCTATTAGAACAGATTAAACAAAACAGGCACACCTCAGAAATAGGTTGGGTGTGCTTCCACACCACCACAATAAAGCAAATATTTCAATAAAGTGAATCACATATTTCTTTTTGTTTTCCAAGTGCACATAGAAGTTATGTTTATATGACACTGTCATCAACTAAGTGTACAATAGCATTATACTTGAATAAATCATGTGTGTACTTTAATTTAAAAATGATTTATTGCTAAAAATGCTAATTATTATCTGTGCCTTCAGCAAGTTGTAATATTTTTGCTAGTGGAAGATTTTTTTCCCCATGAGGGTTAGAATCTACTTTTTCCAAACTTCTTTTAATGATGACATTGGTATACTTTCCATAAATCGTGGATGTTCTTACTGGCATCTAGAATGGTAGATTCTTTAAAAAAGTACAATATTATCCATGAGAGTTCTGGTCAACTTCTTCCAAATTTTTCTTCTGTTTTGTGCAGCCAAAATCATGCTATAATACCCAAGAATCAGAATTAATCTACATTTGTTGAGACCTTCTCTATGTCAAGTGCTGTAATTCATCAGGGTGATGGTTGCCAGAGGTTGGGATAACTGGCAATTTTGTAAAATAAGACAATGGGGCTTGCTGCATTGATTTCCTCTTCCTTTCTTGAAAGATTTCTGTAGCACATGATATTGTTGGGTAACATTTTACCTGTAGGAATTCTTTCAAAGTAGTCAATCCTTTCAACCCTGACACTGCTATATCAACTAAGCTTATGCAATAGTGTAAATCCTTTGTGGTCATTTCTCACTGAATCTTCAATAGTAGTAGATTCTATCTCAAGAAGGTACTTCCTTTGTTAATCCATAAGAAACAGCTTATCAAACAATTTTATCATGAGATTTCAGCAGTTTAATCATATCTTTGCATTCCAAATCTAATTCTGGTTCTCTTGATATTTCTGAAATATCTGCAGCTATTTCCTACACTGAAGTCTTGAACACCTAAAATTCAGCCATGAAGGCTGAAATCAACTTCGTCCCAAATTCCTATTAATGTTGATATTTCAACCTCCTCCTGTGAATCACAAATGTTTTACTGTCATTTAGAATGATGAATCCTTTCTAGAAGGCTTTTAATTTATTTTTTTCCAGATCCAGATTTAATTTATTTTTTTCTTAGTGTCATCACTAAGGTAGCAGCCATTGCATTATGAAATGCTTTTATTAAACAATAAAGTTTTTTTCTTCAAGCATAGAAAACAAGTTTTATTTAAAGGATAGAATAGTGTGGGGGAGGACATGGGAAACATGGAGGAACTGTGTTCACAAGGATGGGAGAGGGGAGGTGGCAGGAGGACAGTAAAGATGATGGAATATGATGGACATCATAGCCCTAGCTTCATGTATGCCTGCATGTATGTTGTGATTCTACATCACATACAACCAGAGAAATGAAAAGTTGTGCTCCATCTGTGTACAATGAATTGCACTCTGCTGTCATGTAAACCTAAATAGAATAAATAAATAATAAATAAATATAAACAAATAAATAAATAAAGGATAGAACAGAGACAGACTTCTCCTCAAAGAAGGGGTTCCAGAGCTAGGTATCCTAAATAATAAAGTTTTAAAAGTCAAAATTAGTCTTTGTTGCATGGGTTGAAAAATGGACATTGTGTTAGCAGATATGTATACAGGACTAACCTTATCATCAGTCTCTATCAGAGCTTTTCAGTGACCCAATTGTTAAAGGACAGTAATAACTTTATTTATTTATTTCTGTTCTTATTTGCAGCAATGGGATTGAACCCAGGGGCTCTCTACCACTGAGCTACATCTCTAGCGTATTATTATTATTATTGTTATTATTATTTTGAGACAGGGTTTTGCTAAGTTGTGAAAGCTGGCCTTGTATTAGCAATCCTCTTGCTTCAGCCTCCCGAGTTGTTGAGGTTATAGGCATGCACCAATGCACCTGGTAGACAGAAATACATTCAAAAGAATTTTATTTCCTGAGCAGTTGGCCTCAATAGTAGGCTAAAATGTTTATGAAAAAATTTCGAAAGATAATTCAAAATATGATAAAGTGAAGGCACCAAAACAAGTTATGCATTTAACTTGTAAATGCCAAGTTCTGAAAAGAACTCTGGAATAACTCTTACTTTCATACATTGCTGATGGAAATGCAAACTGGTCAGCCAATACCATTTTGTTTGTACAGTTAAATATACCATGGTGTGAATTAGCATTCCTACTCTTGGATGTTTATTCTTAAATATCTTACAATTGGTGAAAGTATTATTTTTAAAAAATCTCTAATATAGCCATATACAATGTAATACTATTAGGCCATTAAAAGGAATGACCCACTCTCTCTCTCTCCTGCTGTCTCTCTATTGCTCTCCGTTTCACACAAGCACAAAAACACACATAAACACATACACACACACAAAATGTGGCTGAATCTCAAAGGAATAATTTTGACTGAAAAAAAGTTACAGTTCAAAGATTATATAATATGCATTTTATTTTCATTATACTAAGTTATTGTGATGGGTAATAAATTGTTGTCTGTAAGGAGTTAAGAATGAACTAAAGGGGCAACTATTAAAAGTAGCAAAAAGAAGCCATTAAAAAGCTATAACTGTTCAGTATCTTGATTACAAAGATAGCTACACAAATCTAAATGTACTAAAATTCATAAAACTGCATCCCAATAAGAGTATCATTTTTCTTGTATTATGATTAGAAATTATGATGTTAGGACCAAAATTTAATTTAACTCTCTCAAAATAGAGTTTAATGGGGATTCAAGAGCATGAGATTAGCAGCTGCCTTTCTATCAGAAACGATATCAGCAAAAAGACATTGGAATAACACACTCAACATGCTGCAGAAAAAAAGATCACAATTATCTATCAAGACATTTATATCCAGGAAAATTATCTAACAAAATTAATATGAAGTAAAAATATTCTTAGATAAGGAAAGATTCAAAATTTTTTTTTACTAATAGATCAGTCTTACAAGGAATTCTACATAATTTTTCGGGATGAAAGAATATGACATCAGACAGTAACTTGAAACCAGAATAGGAAGTGATGAACACCAGAAAAGGTAAATATTATGACAATAATTACTGAGCCAACAATATCACAGGATACATGATTAATTTAGAAGAACCAATGTCTTTCTACTTACTAGCAACAGTAATTCTTATAATGACATTTTATGAAGAATTCTATTCACAACAGCACCAACATAAAAAATAAGAAGGAATTCCATATTTGTCGATTAGACAATTCATTTTTTTCTTTTTCTTCTTTTTTTAAAATTAGAATTCTATAGTTATACATAGCAGTTGGGTTCATCCTGACAAACTGATTCATGCATGGAAATCAATTTCAATTCATTATCCTCCCCCTTTCCCTCCCCTCTCCCATTTCTCTCCTCTACTAGACTTCCTTTCACTCATCTATTAATTTGCATTTGATTGGTTCTTTGTTATCCTATCTTTTCCTCTCCCTTTTCTTTATTTTATCTATCTGCTTTTATGAGAGAAAATATTCAAACTTTGAATTTCTGAGTTTGGCATGGTATTCTCCATTTCCTTCCATTTACCCACAAATGCCATAATTTTATTCTTTTTTATGGCTGAGCAGAACCGCATTCTATATATGTATACCACAATTTCTTAATCCATTCATCTACTGACAGGCATCTGGTTGATTCCATAATTTACCTATTGTGAATTGTGCTATTATGAACTCTGAGGTGATTTTGCTATAGTATGCTGCAGTATTGCTGACTTTAGATCTTTGGGGAAAATTTCAAAGAGTGGAATAGCTGGATTATATTGTGGTTCCATTCTTATGTTTCTGAATGCATCTCAATAAATGCTTTTCAGAGTGGTTGTACTAGTCTGCATTCCCACAAACAATATCCACATGTACATTTTATCTCACAAACTTGCCAGCATTTATTGTTGTTTGTATTCTTATCATTGGCTTTCTGACTGGAGTGAGATGAAATCTCAGTGTAGTTTTGATTTGCATCTTCCTGATTGCTAGCAATTTTGAACATTTTTCACATATTTATTGACCTTTTGTATTTCTTCTTTTGAGAAGTTCCTTTTTAGTTATTTTGTCTATATATCAATTGGGTTATTTGATTTTGGTGTTAAGTGTTTTGAGATTTTTTATATATTCTGAATGTTAATCCCCTATCAGAAGGGTAACTGACCAAGATTTTCTTATATTCTCAAAAAAAGCCAAAGTTAAAAGATTATATACTATGCAGTTTATTTTCTCTCTTCATATTCTTAGTTGTTTCCTTTACTGGCAGAAGTTTTTTAATTTGATGGCATACTATTTATTGATTCTTGGTTTTATTTTTTGTACTTTGAGGATCTTGTTTAGGAAGTTGGTGTCAGCACCTATATGATGGGTGTTGACCCTATCTTTTCTTCTAGCAGTTGCAGTTTCCAGTCTAATTCCCAAGTCTTTGATCCATTTTGATTGGGTGTCATGCAGGGTGAGAGATAGGTTTCTATTTTCATTTTTCTTTGCATAGCTATCCAGTTTTTCCAGCACTATCCACTAAAAAGGCTGTTTTTCTCTTTTTCTCCAGGATGTATTTTTGTAACTTTTGTCAAATATAAGACATCTATAAGTATGTGGATTTGTCCATGTCTTCTATCCTACTCCATTCATCTTCATGTCCATTTTAATGCCCATACCATGCTGTTTCTGTTACTTCTGCTCTGTGGTATAATTTCAGATCAGGTATTGTGTCTTTGATAATTTGCATTGTATCTGTATATTTCTATGGCCATTTTGATAATATTAAATCTACCTATCCAAGAACATGGGGTGTCTTTCCATCTTCTAAGATCTTCTTCAATTAGTTTCTTTAGTGTGTTCTATCATTTTCATTATAGAACTCTTTAACCTCCTTAGTTAGATTAATCCTCAAGTACCTAAATTATCTTGAGGTTATTGTGAATGGGATTGTTTCCCTGATGTTTTCCTTGGCAGAATCATTTTTGGAAAATAGAAAAGCTATGGATTTATGGGTGTTGATCTTGTATCCTGCTACTTTGCTAAACATTTATAATCTACAAGTTTTCTGGTGGAGTTTTTTGGATCTTCTACAGAAAGAATCTATCATTGACAAACAGAGATAGTTTGACTTCTTTTCCCAGAGTTTTGGTCATGTTCTATATCTTTTTCCTTTATTGCCTTCTGAAATTAGTCAGTGTCTTCAGGGTTTTCTATTATACTGGAGTATAAATTTTCAAAATAGTTTCTAATTATCCTCTGTATTTCAGAAATGTCTGTCATGATATTTCCTTTTTCATCACAAATTTTAGTAATTTGGGTTTTCTCTCTCCTTCTTTTCATTAGCGTGGCTAAGGGTTTGTCAATTTTGTTTATTTTTCCAAAGAAC
>CM053401.1:120804450-120858732 GCA_028644305.1 Xerus rutilus | reverse complement strand
GATAAGTTTGGGTTTATTATTCTGGAAATTAGATGTTCATGGCATATACCAACTTGGCAGCATTTGCAGCTCTATTTACAGGTTGCCTTGTTAACTTTGCATTGCTTGGATGGGTCTCATTCATATGCTCTCCAAAATGGCTACAGTGCTTAATAAGAACTACTGAAATCCTATAAACCTGCCACCAATGGGGACAGAAAACCTAACACAAACCTGGATTCTATCACATTACTCTTTGATCAGTACATGAAAGAACACTGAGAATTACTATACTGCAGTGGTAAAATTAGATATGATATTAACGTTGTCACATGTATATAATCATGTGGTTTGATTTTATCTTCAGAGGGTGCATTACTGAAATCTAAATATATCTAAAAGTTTGTTTGGGTCCCAATGAAGCTAACTTGCCTACTGAAATTCCTCATCCTGAAGGGCTAGAGCCATCTCTGACTTTTTCAGAACTTCTGATCTTTATCATTGTCAATTGGGGAATAATAGATCCTAAGTCCACCTGATTATGTATAGCTCTGCCTAGTCTTCATTTTTTGTGCCAGTCTGGGCTCAGGACAAGTTGTATTAGTTTCTTGTGGCTGCTAAAACAAATTTCACAAACTGAATATGGCTTAAAACAAACAAAATTTATTCTCTCACAATTGTGGAGTCCAGAATTGTGGAATCCATGTCACTGAGCTAGAATCAAAATGTTCTACTATCTATGGTGGCTGTAGGGGACAATCTTTTCCTTGAATCTATACAAGCTTCTGGAGGCTGCTATGGTTGTGGCCACAGCACTGCAATCTCTGCCTGTCTTCACATCACTTTTTCCTTTGTGTGTTCAAATATCCCTCTTCCCTGCTCTTATAAGGACACTTAGGATTAAATTTAGAAATCACCAGATAATCCAGGATAACCTCATCTCAAGGTCTCAATTTGATCGCATCTGCAAAATCATATAAAGTAACATTATAGAGATTAGAACTTACTTTGAGGGAGGACCATTATTTTGTCCACTATATAAATCCTCATGCCTTCTGAAATTAGGTGGCTAAGGAAGATATAAACTCTGCTCAAGAAGTTTAATAGCTTTTACTGCCTTGAAATTATGTGAATAATGATATTTGAGAGTCACTTTTTTTATAGGTTGTATTATAGCCATAGGAGAGAATACTTTTCCCTGAAGAAGGAGTGTAGATAGAAAGAAGAGAAGCACATCGCTGAGCTTGGGAGTTGTTTAACTGAAAAGTCAAGGACACTGGGAGGATATTGAGAAGGGTTCAAAGAGGATAAAAACAATGCAAGAGGAGGAGCACAAAGAAAAGGAGAGGTCAGCTCTGCTACATCTGTAGGTGCACCAGGTTATAAGAGGACTGGGAAAAATGGCAAAGAGGATCTCACTGATGAGAATGGTGTTGGGAGTGGAGGACATAAGCTTGATTAGACTATGCTCAGGAAGATGTAGAAAACGTGAACGTGGAGGTACGAGTCTGAGGAAGGACAGATGGGATGCTCAGTGAGGAGCAGTCTCCTGAGCATGAGAGCAAAAGAATGTGGCACTCATAGTAGAATTTCCAGGTGGCAGTTGATGTTAGAGAATGTGTATAGGAAGTGAAGCTATTTATCAACATTGAATCCAGCAATCTCCCCACCAGGTATGTAGCCAAAGGAAATAAAATGAAGATGTCAAAGAGCTATCTGTACTCCACACTCATTGCAGCATTATTTACAATAACCAACATGAGATGAGTGAATAAACAGAATATCACACACACACACACACACACACACACACACACACACACACACACAATGTAATACTAGTCAGCCATAAAAGTAAAAGGAAATCCCGTCATTGGTGACAACAAGAATGGAGTTTTTTTCATCAGAGGAGAGCTGTTTAAGAGTAGATCCTGAGTATAGTAGGAGTGATGGCTGCGACTAAGCCTGGGGTTCAGTCAGACCATATTAGGTGGAGTTAAGGGAGTTGAGTTTCCACAAAAGGAGATAATTATGATAAAGGACCATAGAGTTTAAAGAAGGTGTATAAATAGTAGTGAGGAAAAATGACTTCCTAGGTGTATGAGCTGTGTAGTAACACTGGGCCTTATGTTTAGAAGGACTTTGCCATCTGGAAATCCTTAATCATTTACCTTTGAATCTGTACTTTTAGGAAACTCAAATAAGATAATACAGCATGTAGTAGAAACTTGGAGGCTTGGTCATGGGAATGAGTGGTTGAGGCATTCCAAATGAGACCATTGTCAAGAAGTCAGGGTGATTACTAAATATGATCTGAGATGGGAGTATTGAAATCACCAAGAAATATGACTTGAATAATACTAATGTCAGGCAATGAGCTATGGATAAATCTTCATGGGATTTCAGGAATCTTGGGAGTTAGAGGAGGCTATCTCCATTAAATTCTCATTTTCCACTGAATTTCAATATTCAGATCTAATAAACTTTTTGTAACTATTCACGAAAGAAGATGTAAGTTCTAGTTGTTTCTGTGATGAGAACAAAATATTAAAACAGAATCACTTATTATTCTCTTTGTAGACACTATTAAGAAAATGAAAAAAAAATGAACTGTTTTCCAAAATTCATGTGTCCTAACCCTTAGTATATCAAAATGTGACCTCATTTGGAAAAAAAAGGACTTTACAGAGGTAATCAAGAAAAACTGAGGTCATCAGAGTGGATACTCACTCAGTATGACTGATGTTCTTATAAAAAGCAGGAATTTGAGGACAGACACACATACACAGAAGGAAGACAATATAAAGGGACACAAGGAGAAGATGACATCTACAAGCCCAAACAAGAAGCCTGGAACAGATCCTTTTCTCACAGCCCTTAGAAAGAACCAACCCTGCTGAAACCTTGATCTGGGACTTCCAGCTTCCAGTACTGTGAGACAATACAATTCTATTGTTCATATTACTCTGTGCTTTCTTCTACAGCAAACCTAGCAAATTAATATGGATGATTTCTGGAAAAAGCAAAAAACTACTGAAACAAATCAGCCGAGTGATTTTTCACAGGGGAGGAGGAGGAAGAGTTTTCTTGTCAGGAGCTACAAAAGAGGTTTGTGGATAATGAAAATTGGTTAATTGATGGGGTAGATATTTATCAAAACTCATCAAGAGCTCTGTGTCTCAAAAGGATGCATTTTATTCCATGTTAATGACACTTTAATATGCCTGACTTGGTACTTTGCAACTTTCTGCTGGTCACTCTGCTGCTGGGCTTTCATTGAATTCATCACAATCATTGCTGGGATTTATGATAGATGGATAAAGCAGGAAATTGCTCCACATTTGAACACCGGAGGCAGTGAAAAGAGAGAAAAGGACAACGTAGAAGGAAAAGGGAGGAAAGAAGGCAGACAAAACAATGAAATTGAGAGCTAGAGAATGGGCTTTCTGCAAAGACAGAGTTAAGGAGAGTCAAGTTGAAGGTCACTTTAGGTAGAAAGAATTTTAGGAAGTATAATTTAGGAAGTGTGTCGTTGACTGAAGCCTTATTTGCCACAATGCCTTCAAAAAACCTTTATTAAAAGCCTAAATTATCTATCAAGGTTTTTGAAGTCAGATATAATGTTCATTCTTATCACTTATCACTCTGCTGGAATGAGCCTTAGAGAAGTGGAGTTCCTGTTTTGCAGGTTTCATACCTCTTTATTTATTTACATGCTTACTTTCACCAGAGAGCAGGGATCAGAGCTGGCAGATTTTAATAATATTGGCCCTCCCTGTTCCCTGCTCTATGCATTGAGCGAGATTTCAAGCGCAAGCTGGAGACTGACAATTGAATTTCAACTGAAGTGTATCTATGTCTCATTTTCTTTTTTTTAATTTTTTTTAGTTGTAGATGGACACAATATCTTTATTTTATTTACTTATTTATATGTGATGCTGAGGATCGAACCCAGCGACCCACGCATGCTAGGCAAGCGCTCTACCACTGAGCTACAGCCCCAGCCTCTCTATGTCTCATTTTCATATTGATGGCCTCTGTTGGAAGAAGAAAGCCTAAGGATTATACTAATCTCAATTTTAAAATTAATTAATTGTATTGGAATAAACTCAATGTGTAAATACTTGCAACAACTTTCCGTGTGTTGATATTTTTTACAAGTGTATGCTTTATGAAAAAAACACCTAGATCCTCCTTCAAGGCAATACCATTAAAATTTTATTCTCTGACTTTTCCTGCACATCTGAGTAGTAGAAATCCTGTCTGATTCTGTTTGATGATTAAGACAATTTGCTGAGTGTCTAGAAGTGAGTTTGACATTGGAGTCACTATTTTGAAAGGCTTGATGTTTCGATGATATTGAGGTTTTAATTTGTTTTCTATTTATGGATATTGTCAGAGGATAGGAACATTATTATTTGTTCAAATATCATATAATGGAGAGCAGCACACATTTCATATGCTATAAGAAGAATCCATGAGGGAACTAATGAAATAATTAAATGGTCACACATATAGGGGCTCTTTCAAGAGAATATAATGCCCAAACATTTTAGTCCAGAAACTCTTGGACTATTTTTTAATGTGCAAGAACATTATGGAATGTAAAAAAGAATCCTTACAATGACTGCTTCTCTGGGAGCTGTATCCGAGTGGAGACAAGCACAGATGTCTTTATTAAGCTGTAGTCTAAGTAGCTTCCCTGGAGGGGACCCTGGCGGGTAAGCATTAGCAGGCTGATGCCTAATCTGTGAGAATCTCTGTGCTCATTAAGGCGCTCATTAGCGGTGGGTGACCTCACAAGGAGGCACACGGTACTGCTATTTCTCTGATTCTTAGGCCTTGTGTTTACTCTAGGGGTAAGCATGTGGGATTCCACATGCATACTCTCAAAAGTAACCATTTTTCATGCACAAATCATAAGCACATTTCACTATACTTTTTAATATGCAGTTTCTATATCATGAGAACCTTTATACGATATTCACATATATGACATTTGGATTTGCAGTCCAGAAAGTCTGCTTATTTGGACTGTCAGTTAACCATATCACCCGATAAAATGGCTACATTAATACTAAAATATTTTTCAAGTTGTGAATCCCGTTTATTGTAAAAAAAATTGAAGTAATGAAGTTTTCCTTAATTTCAATTTTTCTTTTGTACTTTTACTATTTCAGGTAAAACTTCTTCCATAATTTTGGTCATGTGAAGGGAAATTCAACAGCTTTGCTCTGAACTGTAAGGAAAATTTTCAGCTTATGCTAAAGAAAGTGATAGAAATCATCTCCTTTGCCATAAGCAGTTTGATTTCTGTGGCTGCAAACATTCTGGTGGAGATTCTCTCTCTGTCTCTCTCTCTCTCTCTCTCTCTCTCTCTTTCTCTCTGTTTCTCTTAAAGTGAAAATTAAGTTCATATTTATTTAAATATTTTTAAATATTTGCACTTTTTTTGCAATTGATCTTGACTCTTCCCTAAGTATCATCACATTACTTTCTTAACCCAAAGTAAATGCAACAAAGTTAAACATTTACTGTTTTTGGAAGTTTCATCCCAAATGAAATAACACTTTCCATTAAAACACACCCTTCACTTAAGCACTTGAAGCCAGATCAGAATCATAAGCCAGAGTTCTATATTATCCCTCCTATCTCTGTTGTGGTGGTAACAAGCACCTTGGACCACAGAGAACACACTATATTGAACTTCTTTCCAGCCTATGATAGCATGGCCATTTCCCCATATATTCATTTGGGAAATTAACAAGGAAAACTCATTTTAAAACCTTTCTTTAAAAAGAGAAGTCATTATAAACTCAGTGACTTTGCATATTTTCACTGATTTTATGTCCACCTACACAGGAAAGTACTTTTTGTGACTCACTTGGGGGAAAAAATTAGCCTTGACCCTCGCTTTGAGTCACTTGTTTAATAGAAACTGGCTCAGGAACACTGTAAATGTGGTTAAGCCACAAGTTAATTAAGTTTGACACTGTTGCTAGGAGTTGGCAAGGGTGAAAAGAGAATTATAAAGTTAGTCTTTGACACTAGGGAGATTTCTTTTTGTTAAAAAAATATGAAAGTTATAACCTTACATTAGGGAATTAATTTACATAGAACCAAGAGAAGTTTGTTTAAAATCTTAATAGTTAATAGTTCTTCACACCTCTGATCTTTTACACATATTCTCTTTGTAATTCCTTCCCTGAGTTTTTAACATCAAAAACAAATACTTAAAAAGTATATGTGTGTGTGGTCACACACCCACAAACACACATACACTCAGACATACACGCTTGCACACACACACACCAGTACACTCAAAGATGTGAGTCTAAATCTTAGCTTCCACATGCTACAAAATATATTCACAACTGTAAAGTAGCATACATTGTAGAGTAAACTAAAGGATGTTAATTTAAAACTATAAACCGAACAAAGTTATAAAATGCATCAATAGATGTTTTGGAATTTTCAGATAAGATTAGTGGATCTCTTTCAAATACAAGAGATTGAAATGGCATGTTTGAGACATGAGTTTCTGGTAGTGAAGATAAATGAGCTTCTTAAAAACACCCTTCCCATTATATAAAATTTAAAGTAGGTCTCAACAAAGTTATATGTAAAAAGGAAACTCTCTCCTTGTCGAAGTGGTTGACTGGGAAATATGTTCTCTCTGGCAGGGACAGCAGAGAATTTCTGCTTATAAGAACTTCTCCCACACCAAGGGCACTCAAGAGTTTATAGAGGGAACACATGTGGCTCTTGGATCTATGGTGAAGAATGTTCAGGGGTCCATTCCCACCACTTAGCAGGGCCCATTCACAGTGGGAATCACTTTCATGCCATCATGGCAGCTTTCCTGGGTTCAATGATGGACATGGGCCTCAAGAAGATGTAGAATATTGAAATGAGGACTTAAGCATTAATAAGGAGATTTGGTGAACAAGGTCACAATTTGTCTATGAAATGTTTCTAAACTGTTAGTAAGTCTACTAATCATGTAACTAATCATGCCTAACCAGTGGAGATCTACAATCCTCCATCTGCAACTTCAAAATTGATAAAGCTCCAAAACCAAATTTTGTTTCTCAAAAATTTATTTTGTGACAAACCTTGACCTGGAACTACCATAAGGCTAATTAATTATCTCTATTTGTCCTACTTAGAGTGAATATGCATGCATTTGTGTAAGAAATGTTGGTTACATAATGAAGCAAAAACATTGTCTGACCTCCTGAGGCTATCGGGTACTTTTAAAATCTGAATATTCTGCATCTCATCAAGTTATCAGATGTTCAGGCAAAGGATTATGGATATGCATTTCAACAATCCCTTCATTCATGGAGTTGAGTTCTCAATATCTTGACCTGCTTTTCTGTCCCAAGCCATTTTTGATCTTTAGTGGTATATACAATGTTGGCCACTTGACCTGACATTGATTCTTACAAGCAGGATTTTCAATTTCTTCATCACTCTTTTGAGTTGTCACCACAGGTCTTTGTGCAGAAGTGGATGGTCACTTTCATTGGTATCTGAGATGTTGGGTAGTGAGGAAATCCAGCCCTCAGTTTGGATCCTGCAGAGCTAACAGCCTCATTTTTAAAAAATATTTTGTTTTTTCCCTGTTATGCATTTGTGAAGAGAACAATTAAAAAAACAGGTAGAAATTTGTTTTTTTATACTAAGAACTACTCCACAAAAACCTCTTCAATGTCTAAAACAATTTATTACACAATTTTCCCCTGGATTATCAAAGCAAAGGTGTTCCTAGTTTCAATGATTTGGGGTTTTATGTTTTATCTTCTTGATATCTATTTATAAATGAGGCACATTTTAATTTTTGTACTGATACCCCTGCAAATCTTGTAATGTGGATTAGTTATTGAATTATTATGCAGATTTGGTAAATAAAATTAAAAATGTTGAGAAGTCAATCTAAATTCCTATTGCTGTCTGCGTGGTTGGTCTTTGGACAAGTGGTATCACCATCACTGGGGTGCTGACTAGAAATGCAGAATTCCACACCTCACCCACAGCTACTTAATCAGTATCTGTATTTTAATTATATCCCTGATATAATTATTAATATAATATTAATACATGCAAAATATAGTTTGAGAAGCTATTGAGTAAGAAATCAGGTGATCTGTCTTATCTATCATCGGTTATACTGAAAAATCAAATCAAATTTGAGAAGCCAATTTTCAACTTAGGAAACTACTGGTCACTTTGAACTTTTAACAAAGATCGTAAAAGTGAATACATCTTACAAAGACACTGAGGGAAAAGAGTCATTCTGAAAACATTATTTTCAAAACTCCTAATGGTTTGAGTGAACAGTACTATGGCCTTAAAATAGTAACTAACGTGATATTGATGAATGGTTGGGAATGAATGGTATGGTTCATGACAATGAAGCAAATATGGTGTGATTACATGTAGACCCTCTGAGTGCCACTGGTGGCTCACTGGGTTGTTGCCTGACTAATAAGGCCAAAGGTCAAGCTCCCTTCCAGTTACTATGTGCATGAAGAAAGCACAGAAAAGGGAGGTTGATTTTTGAAAAGTCTTCCTTTTCCAAACCTTGGGGTTATGGGCAATGTATTGTGATCCTAAAAACTTGAGTTTTCCATCAGAATTGAATTCCATCAATTTTTTCCATTCATAAGACCCAGGAGTGGCACTAGTAATAAACTATTGTCCTCAGCTGCCCGGGTTCCAGACTATTCTTTTCTTTGTGTGTAGCTGAAACTAATTCTGGCTCTTAGGGATTTTTTTCACTTGCATCTGTTTGCATCCCTTACTCTAGCTCACTGGCAATTTGTAATCTGTGAGCCAGAACTTTGGTCTAATGGTGAGCACTGACTCTTCCCCTATTTACACTCATTTTTCAACTGTATGGTTATTATAACTTGGTGTCCTAACCCCTCTGCTCTCCACCATTACACAGGAGAAAAGTGGAGATCAAAAGGTTTAGGTATGTGCCTAAAATCACATTGGAAGTAGGCAGCAGAGCTGTAATTTAAGTTAGGATTTATTTGACAGAAATTTGTTTGAAACTGTCATTTGTGGTTATCATCACTGGCCAAAACCAATATCCAATCATGAAAATTTTTGTACTATAATATAATCTTGTAATTTTATAGTAAAAAGTTGTTTTGATGAAGGATTCTGTGATGTATATTTGATGCATGAAGAAAACACTTTCAGTTCAAATACATTATGGTCTTGGGATAGAAAACTAGCATCAAAAAATTAAATTTAAGCCAATAAGCATGGTCTGTTCATTGTTGGATTATATTATTATTATTATTATTATTATTATTATTATTATCCATTTTGATTAAATATCTTTCCAACTACTGTGGACTTTACTTGTCTTTAATGTTCTATGCTTTCCCTGTTTCATGATTCAAAAATATATGTCAACTAACTCATCTGATTCAAGTGTTTAAAATTAGAATCCCTGAATTCTATTTTATTAAACAAAGGATTATATTCCTTGTCAGATATATGCATCTTTAGAACCTCATGTACAGTATTTCCTAGAATTAAAATAAAATGATTCTTTGGAGAACATGGGTTCTTATATTTTTCATTTATTGTTCTTTCACATTTCTCCATATTCTAACTTAATTGTGTAACCTATATATGGCCTAAGAAGAACTCGATTAATTGACATGTTTAATCTTCTCACATGCTTAAATGGCTTTCAATGGTAAATAACAATGCTAAGCTGCAAAGAAAACTAACTTACATAATACATCCCATTTTTTGGTTGTCCCTTCCCCCTTCAATATGAGGTAGCGTCCTTTGTCTCAACTCAGTTGTGTGGTGGATTTGTTTTATATCAGTCAGGATATATAGGTTATGCTGCAATAACAAACAGTCCTAAAATCTCTATGACTTGTAACAGCTAAGATCAATTTCTTGTTCAAGCTCTTTGTGGCATGACACATGTGGCTCTAAAGAGATTCAGGTACACTATGCATCATCACTTTAAATACGTTCAGTTGTCATACCAAAGGGAAAAGAGTTCCTGAGAATCTTGTCCTAGCAATAGTGTGTTTGATTCTGAAGTGACACACATGACCCTTCTTGTGCTCATTGGTGGAAACTTTTTACAGGACCCTATCTACTCACAAGGAAGGCAAGAGTTTCACTCCCCTGGGATGCAGAAACCTCTATATCTCTTTAGAAAAATCTTTCTCTTTTACCATTTTATATTCCTTTTTCTCTAAAGACTTCTCCTTATTGAGTTCATTGACATGTTTTTTACCCTAACCTCCAAATAATTTCTATACCATTGTGGCACCAGTGAACAAAATTGTTAGATGAAACCAATTTAGCCAGAGTATGCAGCTAGCCTGCATTTCCTATTAGATAAATGCTATTAAGGATTAGCCATGCCATAATAAAATCTAGCATTATGATGCATTTTCTTTCTTCATTATTCAGACACAGTAGTCTTATTTAATTACCTGTATTTATATAAAGTTAGTATGTAGTGATCCTTTTGGGACAGTCATTATTTTACTGTTATCTGATACCATTCTTTATAAGCAGAAATTAAACAGATCTACCCATTTAACAAAAACAAAAACATTATTTAAAATAAAAGCATTCCATTTTGTTTGTATAATTGTGTTGACAATATTTATTTTGCAACATATTTTTTCTTCTGCATTCAGTATCATCCTTTTGCCTTTGGGACTTAGCTATATGTTTTCCTTGAGATTTATTTTTCTATTTTTAATTTTTTTCTGAATGGAGAACCTTTCAATAATTAATAGAAAAGTATCAAATGCAATAAGAAGTCACACTGAAAAGGAGAGACTTTTTTGTTTATGTTTTTTTAAAAACTCCCAACTTACTATCTTTCTTTCCCTCAAAACCCATCATTTTTGTAGTTTATTTAAAAAGGGAAAAAAAAACTGTTTGGGCCAAAAAGATAGAATTCATCAGGTCTTCTTCCCTATTAGTGACTCTGGGACAATGTACTCGTGTAATTTACTAAGGTTATTCAGTTATTTTAAAAGCCTCTTAGACATTTCTGCGAGACGCTGTATTCTCATCCTGCGCCATTCAAAGCCAGACTGCTTTTAGCCAGATTTAGGACAGATAACATGCACAGTAGAACGTTTTAAACTCTTGATGTCAGCATGGTAAGTCCTCTAAAATTATATGGACACAAATAATACCATTTTATCCAAGCGATTGACAGAAACCGGTGGTGCAGAAATTTAGAAAGCCCCTCTGGTAATACTCATGTAGCTGGAGAAGGGGACGGCAACTGGTCACTCGCTCTGCCAGGGCCACTCCTTTCTGAGCTTGTCAAGCAGCAGGCAGCTCGCTGGGGTCTGTGAAGTCATTCTCTAAAGCTCACCATAGGAACCAAGGGAGAGTGCTTTGCTGTAAAGACATACACAGCTGTGATGTCACAGGCACAAAGATAATAATAAAATGTGGCCAGTGTGATGTCAACTACACCTTGGCCCTTTTGTCTTTTCTCTCCTCATATAATTTTGTATCCTTGTGCGAATCGCCTCATTAGGGAAAGAGACTGAAAATTGGGGTCAGGGTATTTAAACCTGACCTGTGCAGAGGCCAGACAAGGCCTGGGCCCACCGAGGTTTCACTTCAGAGCCCCGGACCACCCCTGAGGTGACACCAATTCAAGCCTCATTTTATAAAGGCCTTATTAATTATTGTCCTTATAAGAAGGAGAAGAAGCCTTATAAAGAAATGTGTCATTCTTAGAGTAGGAGTGGGCAGACAAAAAAAGGAAGAGAGAGGGAGAGGGAGAGGGAGAGAGAAAGAAACAGAAGATCAAAAGGGAGCTTTTTTTCCCTTTTGCTTTTCATGCCTCCAAACCTCAAAGGAGGTCGGGGAACAATCAGGCTCAGGGGTCTCCTGTGCTTTCTGGCAATTAGACTCAGCTGATGGGCTGAAAGGGATTGAATGGCAGGGTTCAAGGCCCTTCTCCGGAGCTGCAGACAACAGGCTTTTCCAGAGCAGCCGAGCAGCCGACACCATCAAAATCATTTCAAATGGAGACTTACAGCGAGGATTCATTAATTCACTGGCCTAAACAATTACGGGAACATATAATGTCTCTATAAACACTTTGATAAAGACTGTCATCTTAGACCTTCATTTTCCCTATTTTATTAGAGATTTTTAATGCCAGGTTGGAAAGGCATCTTTTATTTCTCCAATTACTAAATTATAAACCTTTTTCTCTGAAAATCATCCACCCCCAAATAACTGAATATTTCATTTTCAACATTAGGATGCAAAATCTAAAAGAGGAAAAAAAAAAAAAAACATATGTATTCACATCTTCCACCATCAGATCTGTGAAGTTCAAGTTCTCAGCTGTTTCAAGCATAGTAAATTTGCTCTCTTGTTTAATGCTTTTGCAGCCCTTTATAATTCTCCTTATTTCTTTAACTTGCTATAGATAAATTAGGAAAATAAAAGTTGATCTCAACTAAGTCATTACTAGTTAGTTCAGAAGAGAGGAAATGCAAGAATTTAGTACTGTGAGCGAAAACAGGGAGGATGGTGATTTTTAAAAATTTTATTTTGGATATTACTTTTATTTGTTAAAAAAGAAAAAGAAAGATGAGTCATGAGCTATTTAGTCTTAGGGACATGAGACATCTAGAAACAGAAATATTTACAATGCTGGGTCTCCAGTGTATGCAACAGGAAGAAATGATGCTGAATTTCAAGTGTTCTACTTTCTGAATGTAGCAGGAATAAAATGACAGTGACATCTTTGGTCACTGCTCAAATAAGTGGTAATTTGCAAATGAATACCATTAACCAGACTTTCAAAACATGGGACCTGTTTTTAAAACCATGCAGAGAGGTTTCGTGAACCAAGATGAGGTTGGTAGCTCCAGTTTAATATTCTACACGGGATTTTCACCTATAATACCTGCAAGGCTTCGATTTTTCAGGTGGAGCTGATCTTGTGCACAGCATCCCTGAGGAAAAACTAGCTACTTGTCTCTGCTCGCCAGCACGGAGAAAATGTTTATATGTGTGTGATCACATTGGGCTGCTCAGCAGGGCAAGGGTTAACCACTTACATACTGTCGACCCCTTTCAAGCAGGGACTGCTAAGAACTGCTGCTTCTAGGCAACCACATCAAACACTTGAGGGCTTTGGTGATCATTGACGACAAAGTAATAATAAAAAGAAATATGGCTGCTCTCAGAGCATCTTTCATCTGCTTACAGTGGGGCACTTGTTGCACAAAAGGCTGGTACTTTGTTTGACATATTTGGAAACTGAGGTAGCTGGCTCTTTTGCCTTTCTCAGAGGTGCTCAGGCTGATTGGAAACCAAGCCCAAAGTACTTGACTTGTCCACCCTACTTGGGATAGAGAGGCCATATTGAGTCACAGGAGAGAAAATGGGGGCCTACTTTAGCTCTCTTCTCAATTAATGGAGAGCTCTTGGGGGACGAGAGGAAAAGACAATCAGCTATGCTTGTCCAAATAGACACAGATTTAGGCTTCAAAGAGAACGTCTTCCTCAGGCATACAATATCCAAAAGGCTGGACAAATGCTCATTGTGAGCTGGCAGGGTGCTATCAGGGAACCCCCTGGGTATGACAGGTTTGCCACGTACAATTTGACTGTTCTATTTGACTTTTCTGGAATAAGACAGAGGTTGCATAATAGTAAGAATTACCCCAGGAATACAAGTCCAGGAGTTTGGGATATATTCACCTAAGCTCATTCTCATAAGCATAGCATTACTAGATAACAAATGAATACTGCTATGCATGGTTTAGATGAGTCAAAAATTATTTTTATGAAAATTGTGCACATTACTTCTCTTCTCTGGATGGGTGATGTAAGTTGCAAAGACAGCCAAGGGTATTGTAGTGATCGTGGTGGATTCATACTCTGTCTTCATCTCAGTACAAGTGGCTGTCACCCCTGCTCCTCCTAGCCTCTGGAAGAAACAAGGTGACTATGTGCTGATTAGCTCTCTCATTTAATCCTCTCCTTTCCTTACAAATGAAGAAATAGAATTCAGGGAAATGGAGTCGTTTACCTAAGTTTGTAGAGCCAGAGATACTAGTCTGGGCCTTGATCCGATTGTTTTCCTCCAAAGTATGGATTATTTCCATTCATTCATTTACCTTTCTAGTGATTTCTTCGCTCATTCATCCATGCATTTATTCAGAAAACATGTTTTATAATTCAAATGCCCATTTGCTGTATGAATCAATAAGTGAAATGTAGAATACAAGTTGTGCTTTAGCCTTAAAAGGGAAGAAAATTCTGAGATATGCTGCATATGGATAAACCTCGAATAAATCATCCTGAGTGAAATAAACCAGCCACAAAGCACCAAATACTGTATGATTCTACTTATATCAGGTACCTAGAGTAGTCAACTTCAAAGACACTGAAAAGAGAACAATGGTTACCAGGAATTGTTGGGAGGGAGTGGAAAGTTAGTGTTAAATAGGTACAATTTCAGTTTGGGAGGATAAAAACTTCCTGGAGATCAATGGTTGTGATGGTTGCTAAACACTGTGAATGTACTTAATGCCGCTGATCTGTATTCTTAGAAACAGTTAAAAAGGTAAATTTTATGTTCTGCATATTTTTCCACAAAAAAAGTGTTTGAAAAATTGTTCAATTCTATGCTTTGTGCTAGTTCCAGAGACTATGAAGCTGAACACAAAGCTCACTTTTATGAATAAGAAAAATAAAACAGAAAACTTCATAAAGTGCAAGGTGTTTTTCTCTCTGGCTCAGATTCAGCTCAGATCAGTCCTGCAAACAGAGGCTGCATCTGGGTTGAGCAGCATGACATTCAGTGTCTGCGTTAGGTACATGAACAACCATTCTTTCTGCTTATCTGGGGACAGCGTTAGACTCAGATTTAATGATATTTAGATATATGAACAGGACTTGCAGAGACTACAATACTGCACAAAGTAGAGAGATTTCAATATGTCTAAGTTAATTCTAATTATTACTCCGGATATTCACTGTCTTTGTGCTTTTTCTGTTGCTTCACTTTATTAGAACTAGAGAAGTTGTTGTCATGTGCATTTTAAAAGAAATAAGTCACATTGCTGTTAGGATGGATAGCATCTTCTCTCAGAGGAGCATGGTGATTGCATCTTATTTCTTAGAAACAATACAGAAATTTCTTTTACATTTATCTCTGCTAATTTCTTCTAGGCTCTGATTCGACCTACATATAATTCTTCCTTTTGTTTAGTGCCAATTAAAATTTGAGCTTGCCTTCAGGCAGACCCTTCCTTTCCCCTTTTCCAAGTGTGCCCTTTCTTCTGCACAGGGCAAGTGGACGCCTGGCTGCTGTCTTGCTGTGGGACATGCAAGTTCCTCTCTGGAGTCTGAAATATTAATGTCCAGTGTCAGGTAGCATGCTACCAAAAGAAGCGCTGGCCCTGAGATTTGAATTAGCTTTCTTGCTTGGTCTCCTCAGAGATTTTGTGGTTGTTGATGTTTTGCTCAAATGTGCATATTTTGAAATCTGCCAGTTGGGTTAAAGAATTTCATTTTTTAAAATTGCCAAGCTGAGAATTTAAGCTTTATCATCTTTGAGATGAAGTTTAAAAATCTTTATTTACCTTCAGACATTTGATTATCTGCTTTTTAAAATATATTTTTGCCTAATGTAAACTGATGTCAATTCCAGTTTCAAAGGGGACAAAAGGAGATGTGGGCTGGTTTGATTGACAGGGAAGTGGGAGTGGGATGGAAGTTTTCTAGAGGTCATCTACCACAATCTCAAGAGAACTCAGAGGCATTTCTAAGGAACACTATCAGTGAACCTCATGAGAAATATGGATTGAAGGAATTTATTGCCAGTCAATCCATTCTTCTCTGGGTGCTTTCTGACCCTTTTCTCTCTGCTTGTATGTAAACCACACATTTCTTGCCATGGCATGAGTGAGTCTCATTTTATTTCACATTCACCTCAACAATCATGTCTTCCTCCAAAATTTTTCTCACTTTTCAGAGAAAAACTACTCAATTGTTTTGATCCACCCACATCCTTGGATTGTATCCATTGTCTTTTCTAAACCGCTGCACTTCCACCCTGATAAATAGTCCTCATCCTTTGCTAACTAGCCGTTTTAATTTCCAAACTTTGGAGAAAACTCATTATACACTGTTTGAAAAGCAGATGACCATCCCTGCCTTGGGTTTTCATTATTACTCACAATGCAGTGTGTCTTTTGGATATGTCTCCTTCTCCATGAAACACCACTTAGATACCATTTCGAATTCTTGCATTAATTCAATGTACATTCATTGAGTTTCTCACCAGAGAACATCAGAGATGAATCTGTCATGCCCCTACCTGTACAACACTTGCAGAAAAGTAAGGAGTGAGATGCACCCTTCATGTTTAGAAAAGAGGACTAGAAACAGATAAATGTATGAATTGAGGGCCTGCTGGATGCCAGGCATTTTTCATTCATGTTTTATTTAAGTTATCATTGCATGATTGCATGTGTTAAAATTTATATTTTACCCTTATTTTATGTATGATGAAGCTGAGTCTCGAAGGGTTTAATTGAATCAGATCTGATTTCAAAGCCCATGTTCTTCCCACTGCAGTGCATTGCCTATGAGTCACTTAATGACAGGACATTGAGGTCCATGTGTACCATGTGACACCCTAGCTTACTACAAAGCAAAGATCTCTCAGTGATGCTCCTGATTTGCTGTTACATTTCATTCTTCCTGAGATCAAAGGAAATAGCACCTAACAGCTCCAAAAGATATCCACCTGGTAACTGCCAAGTGGCCAGACTATGACTTCAGCCAATATTAAATGAAATCCATGACACACTTTTCCATTCTCTCAAAATATAACTGCTTATCAGTCATCAGGGCAGAAATCACATTAGCTCAGCCCACATTGTATGGGAAGGACCTACTCTCTGCTTTCCAATTAACTGACAACCTACACTGGACAAGTCCTTTAAGCATCTCCAGGGCTCAGAATCATAATGTGCAAAATGAATGTGAAAAGACTTAACATAGTCTTAGAATCTAACAATCAGTTTATGATCCAAAGGCACAAAGGTAATATGTGAAGACTAATCAAATAGTTTTCTACAGATATTAGAAGCTCTTCTGAAAGATTTGAGAGAATTTCTGTCACATGAGAAGTGGGCTAGGCCTTTTGTGAGAGGAAATGTTTTTGTGGGTGGCATTTAGAAATCCCCGAGAGTGGTGGTAGGCACTGGCAGGGAGACAGTTAATCAAATGTGCCCCAGAGCCATCCAGAATTTTCAGCTAAGAGGGTGTTCACTGTGTTGTGAACCCCAATTAAAAATAAAACCCCTAGCTGGGTGAGCCCGCCCCATCCTTAGGATAAACAAGATTTGATTCACTGCAATTGCACTGTACTAACTGTCGTAGAGTAATACAGTATATGTGCCTCCTCTGGGGAGGCACAAAGGAGGCGGCTTAATTATCATCTAGCCAGAAGGATGGGGCATAGTTAACACCTTTCTGGGTGGGCTGAAATTAATGACCCTTTCCCCCCACTATTGCCTACCTTCAAGCCCCTTTATAAATGACTATACAACACAGTAGTTGGTATTCAGATCACAAGAGAGGGCATTTAGCCAAAGCATTTGTCTACAGGGTTTGATCTCTTTTTAATTTTATTCAGATTTACAACTGTGTTATTAAGTGAGATAACTGGATCCTGTCTGAAGTAGACCAGAGCCTTCTCCACTCAAATCGGAACATCTGAAGTTAACATTAATTTTCAAGATTGGACTTAATGCTTTTTCCCTAAGTGTTTTTGCAGGCTGCTTTCCTGTAGCTACATTGAACCCTCCATTCTACAGGGCTGTGCATGCAGCCTGTCTGCCCACTTCAAGCAGAGAGAGTGGGCTTTGGGGACAAAAAGGACTGGACTTGTGAATGTGTTGCAGAAGGTTTAAAATTCACAGATGGCCAAATGCCTAGGGAATTCAGCTCTCTCTTTGGGCAAGGACAGAAGTGTGCCATATCTAGTAATGATGCTTAAATTTAAAGTTGTATTTTATTCTTTAACATAAGTATGGCTGTCTATCTGTGTACACGTTTAAGTATATACACGTATATACACATGTATATATACCTATGTAATACTTGAAAGCACTTTCTCCTTAAATCATGCTGTTGCCATTTGAAATGTAATGAGCAAAGATTTGGTGATGTCACAGGTGTTATGTGATGTAGTTAGATCATGTGGTAATCCAAAGTATGGTCTTGGAATAAGGACACTATTAGTCCCATTTTGCATTGAGAAAAGTGACCTTCCAAGCCTAAGTGAGTAATTAAAAACTGATGGAAATTTGAGTAAATCCTCAAAATCATTTTTTTTTTGCCTTTAAATTCAGTGGTAGCCAATCACATCCCTCTGTTTTTTTCTGGAGTCCTCATGCTTACAAGGCATCCTCCTGCTCATTATCTCTCTTATCTTTCTCTTGAATGACATTGTAGTATAGACTTAGGAGCCCTGAGTTCAGTTTCCCTCTTGATAATTCTTAGTATTAGTTGAGTGAGGTTTTTTACCTCTTGAAATTTCATTTTCTACCTGTACCAATGGACATGATGTAAGTACATATTTAATGGTAAATTTCTGAGGACAAAATAATTTAAGAAATTGGCTTAGAACATATGCTCTGAATAAATAGTGCATTCAACTCCTTTGAGGTTTACATGGATTGTTATGTAATTGATTGTTTTTTTTTTCTCTATTTGGCTATATGGTATACCCTTTAGTCATTCAATCTTGGTTTAAGAAATACTTGGTTTACAAATTGGGTACCTATTAGAATCAGAACCTAAGTAAGGAGGTTTCATCATTTTTACTTCAGAACAACCCAATATATTTGCTCTTGCAGCTCCATAAGTGAAGGCATATGCAGAAGTCATCTTTCAATATCATGAAATAATAGCATCTATCTTCCCATTCGCAAAGCCATATAAGTTATTCAGATGAAACCTAAAAGCAGGAAAGTGGCCTTTAATCTAAAAGGTGGCACCAAGAATATCATGGCTATATCTAAGTAAAGGGTCCAGGTGGCAGGAAGGAGTTAGGCTCAGTGGGTCTGACCTCTGAGGTCAGAAACAAAGTAGTCAGGCCACATTATGTCAAATGCTTTGCTGATGTTTCCCTGACTTCTACAGCTCATGGAGCTTGTGCCAGTTCTTATGCTGCAGGAGCTTGATATCACCACACAGAATTTTTGGCAGTCAATATTAACAAAACATCTTCAAAAATGAATTTCTTCTTATAATAGCTATTTTATGGAATACCCCAGAAATTCAGAAAGCACCTATTAATGTTAAATTAAAAAACTAACTTTTTCTTTTTAAAAAATGCTTACCCTTGCACTCATTCCACAGATATTTAATGTGTTAAGCATTGAGATGGGTGCTTAGAATTTGGTAGTAAGGAAGCAAGAACATCAGACTTTTCTATTTTAACAGAGTCTTCACTCTAGTGAAGCAGACAAAGCTTCATCCAATAAACAGTGATGAGCATTTAAAGACATCTAGAGACAAAATAAAATAAATGCTGAGACAGGAAAATAGATCTGTGGGAAGAGATAATGAAGAAATATGACCTAAATGGGAGATGAGGGGATTCTAAGAAATGTTTTCCTGAAGTACTTGTGGTTTGAGCTTAACATCTAAAGGATAGGGAAAGCTAGATGGGATTGGAGGGAGGATTATATACATATGGACCAGCATAAAAAGACTTAGTGGTAGAAAGATCAGTTCATTAGAGGTCCAGAGAGATGGCCACTGGAGCTAGAAATGAGAACGAGGGAAGTACGTGATGCCATTAGAAAGACAATGCCAACTGTGCAGTGTCATCTGCAAGATGTTTGTCTTTCCCTCTGAGTGGCCGAAATCTTTCAATTGAGTTAAGTAGAGGGGTGACCAATGAGATTTAGTCTTTTGAAAAGGTTATGTGGGCTGCTGTGGGAATAATGGTCTGTGAAAAACAGTACTGCAGGACAGAACAATAGAGTTTTAGGAATAGTAATGGAGATATAGACAAATAAATGGACTGGACAAATATGTATAGGAAAAATGCAAAGGAATGGCCAATGGATTGAATAGTTCTGGAGGCAAAGTCTGGAAAATCAGATGGAAATTCTAGAATTGTGGAAATCGTTGCATGGTATAGTCCTTCACTGAACATTCAGGTGACATGAAAAGAGATTGAACTCTACACCAAATTTAATCAATATTAGGCTATTCAAATGCACAGGAAGAGAGGAGAGTTAGCTATTTGGATTTAAAGATAGGAGAAGGTCTTTGGATGTCTATCTACAATTGTCAATCATTAACATTTATGTTCCCAATAATTGAGGCAATCCACTTACGTGGAATGGTTTAGGCACAGAGAATAGAGATGAGAAGCAGCGCTGGATGAGGCTCTAAATATTAAAGACTGGGTAGGGGTTGATGAGCCTGCAGAAGAGACTAAGACAGAGCAACAAGAAAAATTAGAGGACAGTTGTCTCATGAAAATCAAAGGAAAAGAAAGGAGTAATTACAGCTATAAAATAATCTGAGACACAACATTAGAACTAAAGAAAATGCTCACTGGATTTAGCAATTTTATATTGTGGTAAAAATTTGTTTTACAAAGTGAATAAATATTAGTCATCTCATATTCATACACTGAGTCAAGGAGCAAGTGGAAGGATAGGAAATAGAAAATATGAGTACATACAACCTTTTCAGAGAAGATGCCTCTAAAGGGACAAGAAGGGACATAAGGC
Organism: Xerus rutilus; assembly: GCA_028644305.1. Classification (NCBI taxonomy): domain Eukaryota; kingdom Metazoa; phylum Chordata; class Mammalia; order Rodentia; family Sciuridae; genus Xerus; species Xerus rutilus. Next base: position 120,837,931 of record CM053401.1, on the reverse strand, counting down.
AGTGACTTGAGGCTCTTATCTACTTTCAGGATTGCTGTTGCCATCTTCATGTGATTGGTACTCACATCTGTTATTTCCAGCCTGCATGTCTTTCTGAGCTTCAGCCTTATACCTATGTCACCTTTGAACTTTGAGCTTGGCTCATTTGCCCTTGGCTCAAGCCTTCTTTTCTAGCTGTGATCTACAGTACAATAAATGACATCTTTCTTCACCCAGGTCATTGAAGCAGAAAGCTGGGTGTCTTCTATACTTCTTTTAACCCTCAGTCCACCACTGTCACATTTATCACAGATATATCAATTTCTCTCATGGGTATCTCAAACCTGGCATGTCCAAATAGAAACTCAGGACTTACCTCCTTGACCACACAATTTCTTCCTCTCACAGCCTTCTCTATTCTAATATTCAACATGAGTTGGTCTAGGGAAAGAAAAAAAAACCTGGCATATTTTGGACTTCTTTCTCTCATATTCAACCAGTCGGCCAATCCTGTTAGGTCCCTGGGAGACATATGTCTAGATGTGGCTACTTATTCTTACCTCTGGTACTCTGCTTATACCACCAAAATCTTTTCCTTGGACCACTGCAGTCAGCTTTCTTTTTCTTCTGCCACTCTCACTTACAGTTCCCTGCAAGGCAAGGAAAGTAATCTATAGAGTCACCTCCTGAGACATGTATCCTAAGTAGCTACCGCAGTCTGTCATGTCCTGCTCTATTTCTTTCACAACACGTACCAAAATTCACTTCTTGAATCTCTTATATGAATATTTGTATTTATATTAATATTTGTTTCCTTGTTTTCATCTCTTCCAAATAGAAAGCAAGGCCTAGGAGAGACAGATATAGTCGCTGCTATATTTTCCATCCCTTATACAATTTCTGGAACATTTTTGAAGCTAATTATATATGTTTTGGATATAATCCTGAGATTAGTATTAGCTCAAGCAATTAACTGGGGCAAGCAAGAACTGATGACAAGATCTTTCAATAGTTCTAACTGCAAAAGAAATCATACGTTTTTTTTAAAGTGGCAAACAAAAGGTGAAAATGTAGATACAGGACAAAAATGTATTTGTTTACTTGGATTTGGCTGAAAAACATCAGATTTGGGATTTGTGTGATATGAAATACAATTGTTAATTTTATTGTAGAAAAGCTATGAGTGGATGGAATAAAAAAATAACAGGCTGCTAGTAATACTTTACTACTATTTGAAGGCTGTTGTAAGTTTCTATTATTATACAGGTAGTCTTTGCTTATTAATGAATTCAATTTCTCTCCATGCATTCTTTGAACTAAACATTATTGTCTGACGACAAAGCAAATCCATCCTTTTCAAAACTATAAACATTATTATTTAATAGATTTGGATAGAAACAAAATCATTAGATGCTCTGCAGAAAGCAAAATTGGCCACATCAGGAAAATTTTTATCCAAATAGATAAAGAAGTTGATTAGGACAGAGTCACAAAGGAGCAGTTTGTCATTTAAGCTGGTATAGAGTGATATATATATATACATACACACACATATATGTGTGTGTATATATATATACACACACACTCTATTATATATATATATGTTATGCACACATACATTTATTTTTTTAATTGTAATTGCTTTCTATTGTCAAAGGCTCTGTGGAACAGTTGGGTTTATTTGAGAACAGGAATAAAGGATGAAATGAAGTGAGAATAATGAGCAGGTCACAATTGTTTTGGGTTTTTTGTTTGTTTGCTTTTTTTTGTTATTGTTTTGGTATGGGGGATTGAACCCAGGCATGCTTAATCACTGGGCCACATCCCTAGCCCATTTTTGTATTTTTTTATTTAGAGACAGGGTTTCACTGAGTTTCTTAGGGCCTTGCTAAATTGCTGGGGCTTGTTTTGAACTCGTAATCTTTCTGCCTTAGCCTCCTGAGTTGCTGGGATTACAGGTCTGTGCCACCATTCCCGGCAGGAGAGTTTATTTTTATCAGTGAAGAGAATCTGGGAAACAAGACAGAAAGGAGTCAGGAAGGGGACACAAGAGATGCAAGAAAGTGTATCTGAAGCAGAGATTTGTGAAAATAAACTTGTTTTTTCAATGAATTTTAACAAGTCCAAAATGTCCTTTTTTAATTAATTTTTTATTTATGTATTTGTTAATACACTGTAGTTACACAAAACCATGGGGTTCATTTTGATATATGACTACCCCTTCCCTCTCCTCCTTTCTCCCCATATTCCTTTCTTCTACTCTATTGGTCTTCTTTCTATTTGTTTTTTTTAAATTGGTGCATTATACTTATTATGCACATAGCATAATTTAGTCAATATCGTCCTGCTGTTCCTCCCCTTTCACATCAACCCTCCCTCCCCCTCAATCCTCTTTCTCCACTCTAATGTTCTCCATTCCATCCAAAATGTCCTTCTGAGCAATCCTGATACCTCCTCCCTTATGTTTTTGCAATAAGTAATCTATTCACAGTTCCATATGAGCAGAAAAGAAATGGCACCATTTTGACTTCTTACTAGTACTCTCACTTTTCTTCAGGGAAAATGAGTACTTCTCACTTCTGCAAACATCTTCCAATTGCATGTGAGGCAGTGAGAAAATATCTACCTGGCCAGCAAACAGCATACATGCCTTTTTTTGAATTCAGAAACTGTCACTTTTGGCTTTCCTTTGTGAGAAACAGTTCCCATAACAACAGGAGAAGCCAGACCTCTCAGGGACCTCCTGAGGAGCTCTGGAATCTTCTTTGCTTGGGATGTAGAGAGGAGAATGCCAGTAATCCAGCCAAGGCTCCCCTTGATGCATGCTTGTATTTGGAACTGGGCCAATTCCTGAACACCACTGGCAAATCCACTCTTCTCCTAGGTTGTTGTAAATTATGCAGCATCTCAAATAGCAAAGCAACATTTTTACATCTACCAACTAATGACTAAAAAAAATGGAACTATCATAAAACATTCTCACTGAAAAATAGATGCATGTCTGAGGGCATTTTAATCACTAATATTGGTAAGTACACTGTACATGTCAAATGTATCATACACATATGTACATGGACATTTTTGGTTGTATATTTGAATATATGTTTATTTCTTATAAATATTATTCATCTAAATTTTGTAAAGAATATTGTTTTGGAAAAAAATTAATAACAGAATTTAGGTAAAATAGCTTCTTTGTAATTGTGCTTTAGATATACCATTCTTCTATCATAGACGCTAAAGCTAACATGTTTAGAATGAAGTTGAGATTTCAGATAGGAAGCCATTGAACCACATAATAATATATAGAAAATCTCTTATTTTTAATAAATCCAGTTTTTATATCATTTTTCTTAGGATTATTATCTACTTTGATTAATAAATATATTATATATAATTCATTATTAAAATTTGACTAGACTAAAAGTGGTTGGCTGGCACATAGTAATATCTCTGTAATGTAAAGTTGCAACAATGGGTCACTTTCTGTTCACATTATTTTATACTTCTAGACCTGCTGTAATAGCCCAAATGATTCCATTATATAGGTATTTTTCATAATAATATTAAATTACCTTTACTTCTTCCATAAATTGTACATAGCAATTTGTGCTATATCCATCTTCTTTTCTTCTGCTCATTGAAATGAGAATTTGCCACGGGATTTTTAACCCCAGCTTTTCCAACTGCACCTATCCTACATATGAAAAAATAAACAAGATAATGGGGGAAAATGCTATTGTTAACTGACCAACACACAATGGAACTAAAAGGATACTGTTAAATAAGAAGATTCTGATTTAATCTTTTTCCTTTAATGTAGTTAAGTTGGTTTGATTTGTTACATTGCAACATATAAAATTTTTGATGGAATAAAACCTTAAGAATTCAGACTTTATATATTTACATTCTTTCCTCTAATGTGAGCAGTGAATAAAATTAGCCATTATATTCTAAATACCAAACAAAATTTTATATTTAACAAAATTATAAAACAATTTATGTTTTAATTCTAATTCTGAGTAAACACACAACAGAGAGGTTTTGGAGAATAGACTATTTTGTGTCTCAGGTATTCATAATATTTCCTCATGGTCAGATGCAGTTTAATTTGAGTTCAGTTCTCAGCATATCACATCTGGAGGCCGATGGCCGCCACTGCTCAGACAAGATGTCATCTGAGTTCCACGCTGCATGAACATCATTTTCCCCACGCTATCAAATGATTTGGGAGGACACTCTTCAAGAATATCCAAGAAAGAATATCCAAAAACCTTAGTTTTTTTCCAAACTGTTTTCTTTTCCCTCTCCTATTAACTTAATTTAATTTGGTACTGGGGATTGAACTCAGGGGCACTTAACCACTGAACCACATCCCCAGTCTTTTTATTTTATTTTATTTTTTTATTTTGAGACAGAGTCTCACTGAGTTGCTTAGGACCTCACTAAGTTGCTGAGCTTGGCTTTGTATTTGAGATCCTTCTGCCTCAATCTCCAAGGTCACTGGAATTACAAGTGTGTGCCCCTATGCCCTACTCCTCTTCACTTTAATGGAGTTACTATTGCCAGACTCAGCTACATCTCTCTGCAGATTTTGGAAAGACCACTTATTGTGTGACCTTAGTTATCAGCTAGGTTCTTGGTACAATCATTAATTTGCTCCACACAATTTTTTAATTTTTTTGTTCTTTGAATTTATCTAAGCCTAAATGTTAATGTATATGGGGATGATTTAGTGTACACTACTAATTTTAGTTTACTTATTCTTATTTATACTTATTTCCTTTCAGATTTGATCTTATGTATTTAGTAAGAAAAAAAATTTGAAACTGCATGTATCCCTTGGCAATTGAGTAACTTCATTTTTAGCATGGGACACAAAAGGTCATTCTTGGTATTCCAAACACGAAGAATTGACAAGGACAACTCATCACAATTTGGAACAATTTAGAAAGACACTTGCTAAAATTAACTTAGATGCCTTATGGTATTTCAGTTATCCTCTCTGTTAGTACCTTGCCCTATCTCACTAAGGGACTCATTAAGTCTTTTGCTTTAGGCATTTAGAGTCATAATTTTGGGTTAAATTTCTACCTTTGTCTTGCTTATATGTTCTTCTCTTAGGTTCCATCCTTGTCTTCCCTGGCCTGGTTGTTTTCTTGTGTCTACAATAGATTTTTCAATCAGTCCATTATCTATAGTGTAAAGGGGCCACAATTTGAGTCCAAAGGAGCTGAGCTTAAGGCTTGGTTGTAAGGCTTTGGCCAAGCTATGTAATCTCTCAGACTCCGAGCTTCTTTGTCAGTGCCACACGCAATTCTGAACAAATTCAGTTGTTACTGGCTTATGGCTTTTTGCTCTCCTTTTAAAAAATCTCAAATTCACCAGATCTCCTCAAGTCCCCGGTACCTCAATGTAGGTCAGCAATTCATAGTCCTTCAGATGGTTACAGAGACTCATGAACACAAATTCTCTTCCTTCCCTAAGGTGAATTCATTCATTCCCATACCTTCTAATATCATGTATAAGCCAATGATCCTTGAGCTGTCTTCAACCCTGACATCCTTTAATTTTCATCCTGAATTCAAATGTCTATTCATCATCTCCGTTCACCTAATAAGTGCTGCAAACATGTGTGTCCAATCTGACCTTTTGACTTCTTCAAGTGGTAGGCTTTACCCTTAGTGGTTTCTTCCTCAGTAAATCCCTTCAAGTTTTATCTAGTTGTGTTGGACAAGATAATGTTGAGTCATTATTCTCCTTATTTATTTATTCAATAGTACTTGGAATAGGACCCAGGACCACTCTATCTGGCCTTTTTTTTTTTTTTTTTTGAGATGGCCTTGTTATGCTACAGAAGCAGGCATTGAACTTGTGATCCTCCTGTCTCAGCCTTGCAAGTTGTTAGTATCATAGACATGGGCCACCATGCCTGGTAACTCCTCTCTTTCTTTATAGCCTGTATTGAGTCCATCAACAAACACACATTCTGAATCCTATGAAACTTATCTACTACTGCACCCTAGTCCACACTATCATCTTCTCTTTTCCTGGACTGTCTCCTACCTGATATTCTCTGGAAATCATGGTCTGTCTGGCTCTTTTAGTCCAACTGGAGTTAATTTTAGTACTCACCACCTCCCTCTTCTTCTAAATACCATTTATCTGTCTAGCTCCCACACCTCGCTTGTCTAGATGTTCTCATTTCCTGAGGGATCTTTCATTTGTCACAGAATAGACTATCTAATTCTATCCATTCTTCAAATCACAGATCAAATGCTGCCTGTTACACAAACATGTTTGGGGAGTTCTCAAAGACAAACACAGTAGGTCTGCTTGGAAATCTCATGATACCTTTTTGTTATATAACTTTAAACTACTGATTAATATTTTTAAATTAGAGGATAATGACAAAATTTTGTTGAACATTGAGGCAATATACAGGAATACATTTCAAAATAGACATCTTTTTCCCATTTTTTTTCTCCTGCCATTTTCAAGAAGCAAAAATGGCTAATAATTTCTCATATTGAAAATATTCTTCTAGGCTTTTCATGTGACATTTAATTTTGCTCTTTATAATGTTTACTAAATGCATAAATGTGTCAACTTGGCCATTGTTTCTTTCTCTGGTAGAATGTAAAGTCTCTAAAATAATCATAATATCTTATATATTGAAGGTATGCAACTACTCTCCAAAATGAGGGGAAAAAAATCAGTGGTAGAAGTTTTAAAAGATTATTTGCTTAACAGTGTTTTAACTATAATACAGTTTTATACTATACTATCCAGTCAGAATTTAAGCATGGATTTCAGTAAATTTATTTATGTGTTCTTAACAACATTCCACATCATGCCAATACGCTATTCAGCTGATTTATAGCAACCATACCCATCTGCCTTTTTAAGAAACCATTTAATTTTAAATATTACATGTATAGAGTTTTTGTCCTTGACCTTGCTTCAGATATTACTGAAAAATCAAGCTAAAAACTCTCCAAAATCTCATAAATTACCTCACTCCTATAGCTTACATCACCCTGCCTCTTCCTTGACAGCTGAATTAATTTTAAGAAGTCCCATGGAGTCATCCTTGGCTATTCATTATCCCAGGAGTGTAGCAGAGCCCCATATAGACATTTGCCAACTTGTCCTTTTAATACTTTCCTAATGATGAATTGGCCTTGAGTGATTCTGTGTTCTCTCCTGTTCCTTCACTGACTCCCCTTTCCCTTGTTGGTCTTTTGCTCCCCACTCCAGGGAATCCATAGCACCAGAGCAGATACAAAGATATGTTGAACAATTACACCAACCCAAAATCAGGCATTTATCTGCATCAAATTATAACTTTATACTGCTAGACAACATCTCATACTGCTCCTTTTTCCTGTTTTGCAAGTGTACTCGTAGAATTGAGTATATCTGATTTTGTGCTCATCTCATAAATTCCCAACAGAACCACAAGTTCCACTACTTTTTTTTCCAGTCAGAGCTGGGGCTTGACCAAAACTCTTCCATTCCCACCTCAGATTTCTCCATCCTCACCCTTTGCCTCTCCTTTATGATGCAACTCCCCTTTCAGAAACATGTTAGGTAGGTTACTGTATCACTCAAATATCTCGCGGGGAAAACAGAAAACACATGGATTATTTCAACAGACAGCATTCAATATTGGCTACATAGGTGCAAGGTGAGATGAGAATGCATAAAGGAAACAAAATAACTCAGAGAAGTGAATGGCAGGAAGAGCTACCATTGATAGAACTAGGAAGAAAGAGAAAAAGATGGGGTTGTCATCATCTGGAAACAGGAACTCCTCAGAACTAGGATTGAGTCTTTTGAGAAGGTGCTTCTTGTGTGTGCTGAAGAATGACTGGTTCTGTAGTGCAGAAAGTAGCTGGGGCTTGCATCATGGTAAAAGTTCATTGCTGGCATAATTCTAAGAGAAGCAAACAGAAAAGACATCCCTTCTCTGCTTCTCCTGCCCTGGAATCCTTGCCTAAGGTACAATTATCAAAGCCTATATTGACAAAGGAGAAATCAACTTTCCATTCCATAATCACAGAGCAGAATACAGGAAGATGAATTTGAAACTAAGAGACAATAGTGTATAATTATCAACCCAAAAAGCTCCCTCAGTTTGGTTCATCTCAAATCAGTTGCATTATTTTAAAATTTTTCATTCACAAATTTTTCTGTCAGCATGCCCTTCCTCTTCATTTACACCTGCTGAATTCTTCCTCCAATGTCCTTTTTCCTCTGTAGATTAAATTTGTGTCTCCAATTCTTAGATGAGAAAGAGAAATAAATAATTTCTGTCTCAGGATCTTGCCGCTCTTTATACACATGGCCAGTAGGTCCCTGGACTACGTGGTCTGACTATATTTATAATGAGAACCAGAGATCCTCAAGGATGGGGACTGATAAATCCATCTAGTCACAGGGTCTGACTTGAAAATAATGATCCCATGTATTTTATACAAATGATTTGTCTGGTACTAAGAATTAATGCACATTCATCTTTGTAACTCCATCAGACTCCAACTCATTGCTGTAAAATGGCACCTTCCCTTCATGTTCCTGCTAGAATGGGGAAGGGACAAAGAGTATGAGCCTTGGTAAAACTTTCTTTCTGCAGTTGCAACCTTCCCTCTAGCAAAGATCATGTAGGACAATAAAATACACAAATAGCTTACATATGCAAACATTCTATGACAATACATTGTTCCTAACTATGGAAAAGGTTTGAAGGCAGATAACATCAGAAGAACATCATCTTCACATTAACAAATTTCCATAGAAATTAGTGAACTAAACTGCACATCTTCAGAGTGAGATTTGGTCACTTAATTCTACAAATACCAGTCCATATTTTTAAAATATCAACTACCATTTTTGTTTTCCCTCTATAGCTAGATATAGGCAAAGCTCTCACAACAAAGAGGCTTTATATTCAAATTGGATTATATAATTTGGAGAATATTTTATCTAAGAGTCTATTCCATGAATATTAGTAAATTTATTTTTATAAATTCTCATCTCTCTAATCTGTCATTATCATACACATAAAATAGCATTTCCTGCATTCTCACATCCAGAAATGAATAAAGAAGTGTATCAATTGTTGGCATATTTGACACCAGTAGTCACTTCTTATTTGTCTTATGAATTTTGTGTAATGAAACCATGCTGTTTGGGGATTCGGATACTAAGAAAACTAGTAAGAGGGTAGATGAAATAGAGGCTGATAGTAGAGAAGTGAAAACTCTTAATTATTCCAGGGACCATAGATTAGTAGGGACATTAGAAGGTTGGACTCCTGACCCTCCCTCTGGTCTTCCGCATCTTTGTAGGTAGACATTTTATCCTTTAAGTTGCTCCAGCCTCAATTCTTACAGGTATTTCAAGGTACTCTCCTTCTCTCATAACACCTATCTAGTGCCTCAGTAAATCCTCTCAATAATACCTTCAAAACGTGTCTACTGTCTCACCATCGTCAATGCTACCACCATCAGCTCTACTTTGGCTGTTGCAATTGCCCCTTAATTGGTCTCTCAGAGTAGACCCTTGACACTACAGTCATTTCTCATCACAACATTTATATTTGCCTTTCCATAATATTTCTCCCCCATGAAGACTGCTGTCAGAGTAAAAGTCGGAGCCCATTCTATGGCCTTTTGTGTGATGCTCAGTTTTCTCTCCTCTCAACTCCTGGGCCTTATCCCCTCTTCACTTCCCATCTGTTCACTCCTTGCTGTTCACTGTGGCTTACTATTGCTCTTCTGCAAGTCTCAGTGAAGCTTCCCTGTGAAACGTTACTAAAATTACTTTTCCCTTCATTTCTCTGTACCTTCATTCTCTATTTACTTTGAGGGTACTTAGCATCTTCTAGCATATAAGGATTTCCTTATTTAATTTATTAAATTCTCATTCTTTAGTGGAATAAAAATTCTCTGAAAACAGGGACTTCATCCACGTTTTGTCTGCTGTATTTTCAATGCTAAAAATAGTACCTGACAATAGATACATATAAATATATTACTTGAAATACCAGAGAGGCTAAACAAGGGAAAACAACTTCCCATTTCACAGGATGACTGAGAGTTTCCAATGAAATTAGCTTTTACTTTTCAAACTAAAAAGCAGTAGTTAACTAGTTTATAATTAATGCTAATAATCATAAATTATCAAACTTACTTTAATGAGATGTTGGATGAAGTGCTATGTGGTTATTTCCTTTAACTCATACGATAGATACAATAAAGTTGAAGATCTTTGAATCAGAAATGTCTGCAATTTAAAAAAAAAACAGAATTTGGGGTGAAGCAAGTACAGGATTGAAGAAAAAGCCAAATTTACTTCCATCATTTCTCAGTTGCTAACATGGGAGCTGGTGTTTAGTTCATACCCTGTCCAGATGAGTAATATGGGTACATGTAACTATTCCAGAAAACCAGTTAATTATCATGCTTACCTCATGAAACTGGTTAGTGGCACAATCAATAACCCCAGATATGACAGAATCCCCCAAAAATTCACTTTGTTTAATGCTACATGATAGTTTATTTAGAAACTTGAGCACATCACACACTCCATATCTCATATCCAGAAAAATGTACAGAACTTTTATTAATGAATAAAAGAGACAATCCAGGATAAAATGGGAAAATTAGTCAAATGTGCAGATAACTATTAAGTATATAAAATGTTATTCCATATTTTGGTCCTCAGGGAATGGGAAATTAATCATGCTTGAGTTACCCCACACAAAATTTAATGGCAAAAATTATTAACAGAGTATACTAGATATTGGTGATGATGCAGAAGCAACCAGGGCTCTCTATTATATACTGCAGACAGATATAAACATTGCTAGGCATTTGCCTACCTTGTGACAGCAATTACTCTTTGACGGCATACCTAATAGAAATTCTTGCATGTTTACCCAAATACAGCACTATTTGTAGTGGTCAGAAATTAAATTTTACCCCACCATCCAAAACATTTAAAATGTATAAATAAGTGGATATTGAGGAATATTCACACAATGGACCTTGCAAGAGTAAGAATGAACAAATCACAATTTTATGCAACAATATGTATGAATCTCACAAACATAATGGTGTGTGCAGGAAGAACAGATACTGATTCCACTGATATTGAACACGGTTCCACTGAAGACAGAACTAAACTGTGCTGTCTAATGTCAACAAAGAGACTAACTTGGTGATGGAGCTGGGGAACAGGGTTTCTTGCACTTGTATATCGTTCTCTTTCTGGATCTTGAGATGTTTAGTTGATATATATATATATGAAATGTGCTCTTCTGTATGTCTATCTAATTTTGAAGTTAAACAGCACAAAAAGAAAACTGTGAAAAATACTTCTCTACCTTTCTCTGTGACCCTTTCAAACATCACTCTGCCTATCTACTTTAGATACTAACATAGAAAATGAAAATCTAATTTCAAAGGTACAATACGTCTTATTAGGATGGCGTGTTCAAGAGCACAAATACAAGGTGGGCACTCTTCAGAAGGGAAGTTTCAGCCAAAGACAATATATTTGATAGTGTTGAGCATTATAATGATAGTGATATATCATTATAATGCAAAGGATAAATAGGTGTAGATATTATAATATAAGGGATAATCATACTGTGATAGTTACTTCTTGATAAACTCAGTTTTCAGCTGGTCCAATGTTGTTGTTTCATTGTGTTAGAGGTGTCTTCTCTTTTTCATCATGTTTTTCTAACCTGAGCTAGCTTCCTTTTGATGCTGGACACATGATTTGGAGACCACAGAGAGAGTCCCAATAGACATGCCTGCAGATGCTCTGTGATTCTATAGCAGGAGGGCTTGGATATTTTTCAATGTATTCCCTGTCCTCTATGAAGCTGTTGTTTAAAAATAAGCTCAGATTTCTTTGTGGTTTGTGTGGCCATTAGAGGTGACTTGGTTAAGGTCTGTACCCTCTGCCCTCTTGGGAAAAGGACTATAGCCCAGCATTGCTTGTGAGTCCTACAACCCTCAGACCAATGAACAGGCAGCAAGGACTGAAGAGAACTTCACAGGGAGGGCAAAAGGTTCAGAGGGCATGAGACTTTGGTTCAATTAACCAGTGCTTTCTGTCGCTTAACCAGCACCAATAAGGGAAATGATCCGACCCTTTGCAAACCACCACAACCATTGGAGGTGGATGCTTAACTGATGGCTGTACAGGCCTGTGCTGAAGATTTCAATCTGTTCAAACTTTTTTATCTATCCCTCTCTCCCTGTGCCAGTTTCCCCAATGTTTCTCGACATCACATTAACTCCCCTCCCAGTACAATAATCGACTCCAATCTGCTATTATCACGGAAATAGAAGAGGTAAAGTGCCTGTAATAGGATCCAAATCAAATCACTTTCACTTCAGCCGGCTTTTGCTGTGAAGCCAAGGATTCCCCAGGGAGATTCAATACAGAGAAACACCTGCAGACTCAGGCTGAGGCCCAGAGAGTAGATAGAACACGACAGGCCCTGCTTGCCTGTAGCATCTCCTTAGTTACAAGCCGGTCACCTCGGGAATAATGACCTCAGGCAGGCTCTGATAAACTTGTGACTCAAAGCCAAAGCCAGGCTCTGACTCCCACTCCATTCAGCCTATCCTGAAGCAACACATCGGTTCCCTGTCACAGCAGCGGGGTGACAGTTCTATGTCCTTTCTTGAAGCATTTGCTTGGGGTTGCTTTTGCATGAGTTACTGCTTGGTCTTGGACCAGTCCACCCGCAAGGAAAAAATTGCATATATGTATTACTCACTCTTAAAAATAACAAAAAGCAAAGCAAAATGGACATAATTCAGACCTGGCAGTGGCTCAGGTCAGAAAAACCCAGCACATTTTTCCTTTGGGCATTTCAAATATCGAACACTCTGCCTGCATTTCTCAGATGGTTGTAGGTTACACAGCTTATAGTAAAGATCTTTCTATGTGAGTCCAGCAATTCACATCTCTTTTAGGCCATCCCCACACCCATTACTAGTTAAACAGCAACGCCACAGACCTTTGTGATTGTACCATAACTTCTCATCTATGCTCAGGATCTGACATGGACTTGGCAGGGAAATCCTATAGTCGATGTTTATTTTTCTGCCAGGGTCTCAGGATTTCAGCTACCCAGACTAATTGATAGTTTCGGTAAGTGAATTATCAGATCAGCAGAAAGAGCAATTATAATTTTCATTTCACAGACCTATTAAAACATGATGTTGGATTTTTCCAAAGTAAATGATTCACTGGAAACATCCTCCAACAGAAGTCTCCCTCAGTGTTCTTTGAACTCTATTTGCAAAGTAGACAAAAGGGTCCAAAAATAAGAAAGTCAGAACTAGAGTTGAAAATGTTGCATTTGCATTCACTTTCCCCTCTTACCAGCCATGTGACTTTGTACAGATAATTTAATTTTACTAAATATCGTTTTCCTCATCCATGGAATCCATCTCACACAGAGTCATGAGCAGTACATGAGGCATAGTATTCGACAGCATTTTATAATTTGTAAATTACTCTGCTGATATAAAAATTTTTAAATTTTCTGAGTATGTGACAAGAAAACATTTTTTTAAAAAGATAATGGCCACTGGAGGCTGGAGAGAAAAGGGAAGAAGAGAAATAAAGAGGGATTGGTCGGTAGGTAGGTACCAATATGTTTAGATAGGAGGATGAATTTCTAGAGTTCTGTTGCACAGTAGAGTGACTCTGACCTTAGTAAATACTAAAGTATCACACATATCAAAATAGGTAGAGAGGATTTTGAGTTCTTTGTTGCAAAGAAAGGACAAATGTTTGAGTGATAAATATGCTAATTACCCTGATTTGATTATTGCATTATGTATGCATGTGTGGAAACATCACATTGTATCCCATACATGTATACGATTCTCACATGTCAATTAAAATAAACTAAAGAAATTAAATTTAAACAAAACAAAAAATCAAAATGAAACTAAACAGTGAAAATAAAAACAATAACATTTCTTCTGAAAGTATATCTACAAGGATCAAGAGAGATCCGTGATGACTTGGAAGATGGGGTACTTCTTATGAATGGTTATGCTTGGTCAGGGAACAATGTGTAGGTAACTCCCACTGCAGCAGGTATGGGGCAATGTGCATATGTGATTAATGCTGGTGGGAAGTGTATCTACCATGCAGTCTTACTGGATCAACTCTGTCCCTAGGGCCACCAAAGCCATAAGGACCACTGAAGGCAGTTTCCAGGAACTGCAGTGGTCAAATGAGTCTGATAGTTATGGCTTCAAAAGGGGTCACCTTCAGATTTCTTGTCAGTGGGAAGAAAAGAAGCATTTCCAGGGAAAACACTTGAGTGGTTCACTGGGGATAAAACCATTAGTAGGATTTATGCCTCGACTTCGGCATGATTTCAGACCCCTTAAATTATAAGATGTATCTAAGGGAAAATGGTTTTCTGGTGAATATGGATATCAGAGAAATAGTCTGTGGCTGTTAACCAAAGTCTGTTTCCTTTAGATACCCTGACATGCTTTATTTTTATTTTTGAAGTTGCAAAGCATCTCATCCTGGTCTTCCAGATAACAAGGGGACATGGAGAACAAGGCAAGGTCACACCAGGTTGTGTTACATGCAACAGGGCAATGCAGACCCGTATTGTGCCAATGGACACTTGAAGCCAAGACAGGTCAGATTTTGTCCAATTTATCTTTTCAGCGAAGGACTTTCATTAACCATGTATCTAGCTCTGGTTTAATATGCATGGCTTTTTAAGACATTTTATGAAGATATATTGAAATGTGAAAATAATGTGTTCTGATTTGAAGTTTTGAAAAAAATAATCTCTTTATTCTGTTCTTCAAAAAATGTCTGTTGATAGTCTTATTTTAGAAACCACATACATGAGATATGTATATACATACATACAAGTATATCTCCATATATATATATGTATTTAAAAAAACTAAATAATAAAGAAAAGTAATCCCTACACACTAAAAACAAAACAAAATGTAATTGTAGCTGAAAACATAACCACAATAGCTTTGAGACACTCAGAGTTCCCGTGTAAAACTTCAAGGATGTTTCTTATGGATTCCATGCTGGATATGTCCCAGTTTGGGGAGAAATGAGAGCGATCAGATTGCAATGAGATGATTATATTTCTGAAGGTACCTAGTGAAGAAGAGAGCAGAACCAGAGCCCAACCCTGAGATGCCTTGGATAGAGGTAAGGTGTAAATTAAGACATGGAGCAGAATAGAAAGTAATCAAGTGATGAGGGGCACAGGCAAAACAGTATCAGCAGGGAAATGGCAGCTGGAAGCTTATGGAGACAAGAAACTGTGTAACAAGCACCTTCTGTGTGAGTCTACTGGTCAATTCCTCAAAACTGCCTACACCTGTGGTAGTCCTTTTTTTACAAGAACTGACAAATTCCTGATTAAAGAATGTACAAACTCCAGTGCTCATGACTTAAACAGCTAAGCTGAGCACAGGGAATAACCATCAGGTACAGCAAGGCAGAGGAATGTCCTGTGGTCCCTGATGTGCCAAAGTTCCCTTCTCACTCATCCCTTCTGCTCTGTGATCTCCCTTACTAATTGAGCATTTAATATGACTAGAACATTGTCATCTCTATTTTCTAGATAATAAATCAAGGCTCAATTACTTGCTCAATTACATAAAATTGAAGGTTACATAGAAAAATCGTCATAATCAGTCACATTTGGCTTTCTTATTTCAAATTCAAGTTCCTTCTCTATGTAATTGCCTGGAACCATACCCACATCCTTTTCCTTTGTTTCATTTTTCTTAGAGACATTCACAGATGAGGTTTCCAGGATGGTGAAGACCCACATAGCAGAGCACATTTCAGGGACTGACCCCAAACTGACCCCTTACTGTTACTTCTCAAACATTTCCTGTACATCAGCACACCATGAGTTCAAACTATATTATAAGGAAAGCAAATGCCCTAAAATGATCCCCTCAATTGGCTTTCATTTATAATTGAGGACATTGCCTATGATATTTCCATAAGAAAAACTACAACAAACACTATCAGTAACATAGTTTAAACTTTGGAACATTACTATCATGAAGAAATTTGGTAAAGTATGTCAAGTCACTATTTCTCAAACTCCACTGATGTCTGCTTTTCCTACGTAATTGTTAACATTCTGTGGAAAGAATCTGAGGGGCACACTTTTTCCTTAGTTTTAACTATTGAAGTTCCAGATCACAGTGCCCACACGATGGGTTTCTTCTGAGGCCTCTCTCGTTAACTTGCAGATGGTCACACACCAGTGTTCTCATGTGGTCTTTCTTTTGTGCATGTGCCTCCCTGTCTTTCTCTCATAAGGAAACTAGTCATGTTGGATTTGGCCAACCTTATGAGATCACTTAGCCTCAATCACTTCTTTAAAGATTTGAATACACTCATACCGAGGGATTATGGATTCATCATATAAATTGGGGAATAGCCATGTTCAGTTCACATAGACCCCATGTCCCACTCTATTTCTGTAGCAAAATGGTTATGATGGCCAGTTTGTTTTGGAAACACACAAAATGTTTGCTTCAGTGACAGTAGCCTTTCAATTCCTTGGATACCCATAACTGGCATGATCTAAATGAAAAAGAAGAAAGAAAAAGGAGGCAAGAAAGTAGAGACATCTCTATCAAATTTATTGTTATTACTAAGAGATAAAAGATTTCAGAACACACCAAATGAAACAGGAGAGAGAAAACCTCTACTGGCAGCAACATAGGAAAGTCTGATCAAAAAATCTAGAGTGTATTCCATGATTGCCATCCCTGTGAACATGGTTAAAAGCCTACCTGTAGGTTTTACAGTCATCCTTCATCAAGGGTTCTTATTTATTTATTTATTTGCTTATTTATCTATCTATCTATTTTCTTGGTACTAAGGATGGAACCCAGGTGTACTCTACCACTGCAACATCCCCAACCCTTTTTACTTATTTATTGTTTTTATTTTGAGCCAGAGACTCATGCTAATACTGTCCTAAAACTTATGATACTCCTGCCTCAGCTTGCCAAGTCACTGGAATAATAGGTGTGTGCCCCTATGCCCAGCTTCATGGGTTCTTGATATAATTATTTTCTTTCCTTCCATTTTGTTAGATAATGTTGCATTTTTATGCCTTCTAATTTTTTCTCTATATATGTGATTTAAGATAATTATTTTTCTAAGTTGGGTTGAGATTGGATGTGGTGATCCCATTTAATGGGGAAGCAGATGTAACCAATAGTAGTGTTGATAGAAAGCAAGCAGGAAACTAGAGACTCAAGGTCATGTGCACGTGTCAAGGTTATTTGAGGCAGAAGCTCCAGAACCTATTACTCAAGAGGCAACATCAGGAATACTCAAGTAAGGGAATATTGCATGGGGGATTAGATCCATTGTGAACCTCTTAGGCTTTTTATAAGTTCATCTGGAGACCAATCATTGGATCTGAACTTGATCTCTGACATTGCCTTAGCATTGATTTAATTGAAACCAATGGAATAAGGTCAAGTTATTAACTTTAAAATGTATCTCAAATGTAAACTAACAGTGTGACATTGGCATGCATTTGTAAAATGGAGTGTGTTAGCTTTCTATCACTGTGACAAAATATATGAGATAATATATTTAAAAGGAAGAAGGATTTATTTTGGCCCAATTTTGGACATTTCAGTCCATGGTCAGTTGACCTGTTGTTTTTGGGTCTTGGGGGAAACAATTAATTATGACTGAAGCATGTAGCAACAGTTGCTTACCCCATGGCACTGGGAACAAAGAAAGAAATAGGAATAGGCCAAGGTCCCAACATTCCCTTCCAGATCACACTCCTAATGACTAGACCTCCTCCCATAGGCCATCTCTCTTGAAGGTTCTACAACTTCCTAGTAGTGCCATGAGCTGGGGACTGAGTCTTCAACACATGGGCTTTTGGGAGGCACTTATCTAAACCATTGCCTGGGGATAATATATTTTATACAGTTGTAAGGATCAACCAAATAGAATATATGCAAATGCCTGCTGTTAAAATGCTTTTCTGTTTTGTTATTATTATATCTCTCCCTCTCTTTTTTTCTCTTTCTTTCTTTTCCCTGTTTCTTCCCTCTTCCTTACATTCACTTCCATTCCCCATTTACCTTCCCTTGTCTTTCTGCTGTTTTAAAATAGTTCTAGGTATTTGATATAGAATTTTGAAAAATACTTCCACGAAACTTCATAATCTTTTAAAAAGAAAAACACTCCACCAGATAAATAAAATATTTTGTTGAGGGTAAGGGCTTCATATAAAGTTCCTTTTATTCTCTCCTCACTTTAGTGCCAAGTGCGGAGGTGGCCGTGATATTGTCTCTAAATAAAGCCATTTAAACTGAAGGAAGAGATAAAGTAAGATTTTAAAATTCTGTAAAGTGCCAATTTTATAGTCACAATAACAGAATTTGACTCCAGAAAGAAAGTCACCAATTGCTATCATTTCCATTGTGACACATATTATGTAGGACAGTCCATTTATGTCTGCTATGTATTCATATGAATGCATGTGTGTTCCATTAGATATTACTGCAGTAATCTGATATGCTGATGATTCTAAAATAGCTAACATTTATTGAACACTTACACATGACAAGGATTCTAAGCGCTTGACATACATATTATTTCAATAAGTCATAGATAAATTATTGCCAGTCTATCACCTACTATTCCCCTTTCTAATAGGCATTTCATAGAGAGAGTTCATAGTTATATTTGAATGTAAAATTATCCTGACTGATAATGTGTATTACTTTCTAATAAATATATGGGCAATACATACTGCAATATCTGCATTCATGCTGCTTCCACAGAAATGTTGTTACTTGCTATAGTCATTATTTTATGGGTTTATAGAATAAAGCTGTTGTATTTGAACTTGATCTTGGAAATTCTCTTTGTGAAATGCAGAGATCCCACTTTTTAGGAAGCTAGGTATACTAGAGTCTTACAAGTCAGTCCATCAGTGCAATTACAAGAAGCTCTAAGGTTAAGCATGAGAAGAGAAAAAGATCTCCAAAGTCATATAGAACTGTAATTGCTATTTTCCTGGACTTTAATCATCTTTTAGCAGAAAGCTTAATGTTTGGCTTAAAAGTGCTGCTAGCTAAGGAGAAATTTTGTATTTTTCTTGATAATGGCCAGGTGAGTCACTTAAAATAAGACATCATTATATCTGAAAAAAATGAGTATACTTATTCTCCATCATATATTTTGGGAAACAATTACATATTATGGATTTTTCATGTATATAAACAGAAACATTCCTCCACATTGTAATACCCATTGTAGCATTTATAGCATTAGAAAATTATACTGGTGACTGAGAAATTTTGACTAATTAGGTTTCTTGGATAATAAGAGCTTTTTAATAAGGTACATATCATTTACAATATTGCTAATGAAATGTGAAAGCGATTCAGTACCCGGTAAGATAATGGCTAACTTGTTTTAATTGTTAACATTTTTTCTTGCCTACAATGACACAGTCATTATTTCACAGTCACCACTTATCATGAAATCCAAGAGGATTAATGGTTTCACTTATACCGGCGAAAATGTTTAAGCTGTCCCGATTATCAGTGCAGTTGGAAAGAATAATGGTTATTTGTCATTGCGTTTAGCAGGAGAATGAATTGTCCCCTGATAGTGGCACCATTAACCCTTTGAGGAGGTGCTGATAGAGTTTTATGGCGCAGACAGAGAATGCCAAGATTTAGGGTTGGGTGTTTGTGTGTAGGTGGTTTATTCTCATCTATGACTGCTTCAAAGAATTACACACTCTGCCAGCAAAATTGGAAATAAGCAGTTTAGCTTGTTATAACATCTTGGATATCTGAGATTAAAACTAGATTGCTAATGATTTATTCTTGTGATGAACGAGTAGGCTGCTACAATAAAATATAAGAGAAATATGAATTAGAGAAAAACAAAAGAAAAACAAAATATTAGTGAATTCTTCACCCGTTGCCTCCTCAATGAAATAGAGAAAGAAAGCAGTAGTTCATGGTTTCTTACCACCAACTTTTGCTAATTTCAATTCAAACTACAGTTTAATAGAAGATAGAAGCTGTGTTTACCATAGCTATCTGGCTTGATAAGTATTAATTAAGGAAAATTTTCTTAAAGACTAAAAGTATGCTAATTGAGAATAAAAAAAGACTGATAAAGTTCTGTTCTATGAGTCAAGGCTTTGATTTATAAATATCCAAGCATTAAAATATACATTCATGGCACTATGCTTAGTACTCTGGTTTAGATGAATGGTTTCAGCTATGAATTGCAATGGTAAAACAAAATTGCCATATCAAGAAAAAAATTCAGGACTATGTTTAGAAAAATCAATCTTTGCTTTCAGCAAAATTAACAGAATGCCTCCCTTTCTGAATGAGGGCTTTCATTGTAATGTAATAGAACTCCTTTCTCATCAGGTCACCCTTTGGCACAGCCAATGCAGGAAATGGCCTGGCCTGTCTCTGATGGTCCAGTTCTCTTTCTGTGGCTGAAGCACTAGGCCAATTCCATTGGCAAGAATCCAGAAGCAGCCAGGAAGCTCTTACAACTTCTCCAGAAGGGCCTGGAGGGCAGGCCCCTGGGAGGGCGCCCAAGGAGAGAGGGCAACAACAACAAAAATAAATTGTGTTTTAGCAGATACCACTTGGTTGCCTTATCTTTGTACAGTGCCCTGTTTCCTCTGGTGAAGTAGCTGTACCTCGGCCCTGTCAGGCCGCACCAGGGCCACTTTGCTCAGCATCTGGACGCAGAGAAATCTGTTTCTTAAAGACACAGAGTTACCACAGTGCTGGAAGATTACACTACTTTCCAGCCCCTCCAATTTTAAAAGGAGACTCATTCTTCCAGAAGAGCCCATAAAAACAGTTTCTTTGACAAAAGCTGCCTCTACGCCCAACACATTTTCAAGTTTCAAAACAGAGCAGGATGCTTGTGCAAGTAAAGTGCAGGTAGTTGAGATGTGAATAGAAAGTATATTATTCAACATTACAGGGGAACATATTTGTCTCCTCAGGAGCCTTCCATCCTTAGAATCAAGGAGGCCAGTGCATGGAAGCTTCTACCAGCCTCACTATCATTATATGTGATCTATGGACAAACTGATGCTTCTTTGAGATAGTAAACAAAACAATTTCCAAGAGACTCCCATGAGGTATTCTGAAACCACACACTCCAGTCGTTTTAGTTGTAAGAGGTCGGGAGAAACAGCTGCCCGCAGATAAAAAGACATAGAAAAGAAAAAGTATAATAAAGAAAAATGGGATGAGGAAAAAAGCAAGGAAGAAAGGAATAACAGGATATTCTAGGTTTGAATGGTAAAAATCCAGAGATGTGGATGCAAAGATCTGCAGACGTGACTGGCAAAATTGGAGGGAGTTCAGTGAGCGAATCCAGTTCTCATTTATTGACTGACACAGTGAGATGAGGGTCCCCTACGCTGATTGGAGTGTTTGCTTCCTTAACACTGCTTTTGGAGACCCCCAGACTTCATTAGGTGAAGAGCGATTCAGGCAGACTGCTAAGGATGCTGATTTCTGAGAAAGACGGCACCACAAAATACCCTATGAGAATTTAATTCCCTCATAATGGAGTTCAGCACCTTCCAAGTTATAAAACAAAATGGTCCCATAGCCTTTCTCAGCCGTCCAGATGCTTGATTTCAAAATAGCACAAGCTAAGATAAAATTTAACTTTTGTTCTTATCTCTAAAATAAATTTAAGTGCATTAAGTGGCTAAGTAGAAAAATAAAGATCTCAGACTGTGCCTTAAAACTGTGCCAACAGATGGGGAGGTTAGAGAGAGGAGGTTTCCAGCAGAGGCCCTTGTACCTAAGAAGGTAAACACCAGTTTTAAAATGAAAATGATGTATGTGTTCAAAAGATTTTCCTTTGTGCTTGCTTATTCCAAATCCTGTCTTCTTTCCTCAGATCGTTGTGGAATGGAGTAGTGTGCATATCTTAGGAATGAGCAGTGTGCACATCTTAAACTGAGCGTGAATGCTAAGAACCTGATTTTTGCTTCATTATTAATGCTTCCACTTTGTGGTCTCAATATATTTAGACTTGAAGGTAAGAGACATATGAGTAGTCTTCAAAATCCTGGGCTAAAAAAAAAAAAAAAAAAACAGAAGGAAAAAAAAAAGCGTGAGGTTGACTTGAATTAGAAAGACCCACAGAGAAAACACGAGGACCAGATAGGAGAACTTTTATAGCAGTGTAGGGACCACAATTGTTAACAAATGACCAGAACTGAATTGGGGGCATACTGGTCTACTGATGGCAGAGTAGCAGCTTGACTTTACTGAATGGCTGCCTAATTCCAGTTTTTATTTTTCTCAATTATAATCACCTCTATCATGCCAGCTGGAAGCCAATATTCTGATTCACCCTCCTCTCCTCTGCTATTTATTATCTTGGAATCTGTACCCCTCCCTCTCTTCTGAAGGGCATATTTTTAATTGACATTTTTCTGAAAATATATTGGGTCAAATTAGCTGAGAATGTGCCAAATGCATGTGAAATCCTAGTTCCATCATAAAATGATCTCTAAAATGATGGTGTATTTCAATTTTCATCCTCACTTCTACTTAAATCATGAGTTAACTGTACAAAACAAAGTCTCTTGTTATCTAGTAATTTAACTTCACAAATTCCTAGCATGCCTCACTCCCTTGACAACCAAACAAGACCATCATCCATAATTAGGCCTCCTTAATGTGCCTGTGTTCTGGAGCAGGGTCGTCATTCACTAAAAATAACACATGCTGTGGTTTGTGAAGCAGCGCTAATGGAAGATCAGGTGAGTGAAATTCCCTCGAATAATTGTCTCACCTGGCTTTAGAAGTGATCTTGTTGGGGCACTAGGGTGTCATCAAGTGCCCTGGCTGAGATCATATGTCAGATAATACCTTGGCATCTTCCAAGGGCAACTGGCACTCTCTGGCCAACAACTGGCATAGCTGGCCAACAATAGGCAAAACTATTCTAGAAATCTGTTTCTACCAGTTTGAAAAAATCTCCAGGATAATACCTCAAAGAAAGAAAGAAAAAAATTAAATGAAATATATTCCTAGCTAGTGAGTGGTGGAGTTCACACTAGATTTCAGGCAATATGAACCCAGTGTCTACACGTCTAAACATCATTAGTGCAGCTTCCTGTATACCCTGAAAGAGCAGTGATGTGCTGTGCCCTTACTCAGAGCAACCGGGGAAGCAGCAGTGAGTTAACTGGAGGCAATGACCTTATTTATTTGCTTTTGAAAAAAATTATTCAATTTATTTTTAAATAGAGAGGGCACATTTCTTTAGGATGGTTTAACAAAAATATAACATAGGCTACAGAAAAAGTAAGACAAATTCTTTCTCTTGAGCTTCCTGATATAATAACCCTGGGGAAGGTACCGCCTTTCTACATCCAGTTTCTTCATTGGTGGAATAAGGATTCATGCTCATGGTTCAGGGTTATTATTACATGATGTTCAGCTCCCAGCAAGTGTTCCATACGTGTATGGTGACTGTTATGACATCGAGGTTCTTACCAAAAATGATTTCCTCTGTATCTATGTACTTGGGACAATTCACTCAGCTTTATTCAGATCTCATGGCATTCTACATGCCTTTGTTTTATGAACTTAATAAAGCATATAGTTGAAGTTATTGATGCCCATGATTGTCACAATGCCTTCCAAGAAACATTTTTCATTTTTCTTCAATTTTTTAAAATTTCTAAGGTAGCTAATAAGAACCATACATTCTTTTTTAAAAATTATTTGTTCTAATTAGGTATACATGACAGTATAATGCACTTTGATACATCATATATAGATGAAGTATAATTTCTTATTTTTCTGGTGTAGAATCTCACTGATCATATAGTTATATATGTATGTAGGGTAACAATGTCTGATTCACTCTACTATCCTTCCTACCCTCATACCCCCTCCCTTCCCTTCATTCCTCTCTACCTAATCTAAAATAACTTTATTCTTTCTTACCTCCCTTGCCTTATTGTGAATTAGTGTGCTCATATCAGAGAAAACATTTAGCTTTTGGTATCTTGGGACTGGCTTATTTCACTTAGCATAGTATTCTCTAGCTACATCCATTTACCAGCAAATACCATAATTTCATTCCTCTTTAAGGTTGAGTAATATTCCATATATATGCACCACATTTTCCTTACTCATTCATCTGTTGAAGGGCACTTAGGTATGTCCCATAGCTGTTGTGAGTTGAGCTGCTATAAATATTGATGTGGCTGTATCACTGTAAGATGCTGATTTTAAGTCCTTTGGGTATAAACCAAGGAGTGGAATAGCTGAGTCAAATGGTGGTTCCATTCCAAGTTCTCTTCTTGAGAAATATATTTAAAACATTGCTTTACTATTTACAATATTCATTAGAATTTTTTTCCTATAGTGAAGCCTCAAAGAACTGTGTTGAGTATTCAAACAGAGAAATGAGTTCAAGCAGCAAACATAAATTCATCTGGTAGGCTGCTGTGGAAGATTAAAATTCAGATACTGCTTATATATTTTTTCCATCATACAAGTTGGCCAGAATTGGATAAGGCAGTTACTAAAACACCCCAACCCATGTCAAAGCACATCATTTCATCTCTTGGCAGTTGAGTAGTGACAGCTCACGTGTCTACACTGTGCTTCACGGGCTCTTGACTGGTGCAGACACTAGAACTTCAACTATATTTCCTCATTAGTTGTATGGAGTTATTTCCAATGCATTACTTACTGTGAGAGTCTAATGGAGTTCAGAAACTATTGCCATGACCTTGAAAATGGCCTTCAGGGAGAACTTTACATCTAAAAGATCGGCAAAGAGGGAAGACTTGAGTCTGAAGTGAAATAATAGGTCTTCCCAAATCAAGGTTATATTTCTAGGGTAATGAAAAGGCCTTAGTCCTCATCACCTTGGGCCTTGTGAATCTGGTTCTTCTTGTTGTCACTTCTTTAGTATCTCTGTCCTCAAGTACCGGTTCATGGAAAAAGGCAAAAATGCACTAGAGGAAGAATGTTAGTGAGGTCTCAAAAGGACAGAAATGAGAAAGGAATAAGTTCACACCAGCTATTTCCTTATGATTATGAGTGAAAAATGATAGCTTAGGTTTTCTTTTGCCTGTTATTGTTAAAATAATTGTGATTTTCTTTGGATTAGTTCAAAGTAACAAATTATGCCCCAACATTAATTTATGAATACACATAGAGTTAGCATTCCCGTCACTTGTCTGTTTATCCAAAAACCTGCAAATTGATAGTTATTTCTTCTGATCAGGGACATTAATTCCAACTGATCAAAATCAGAGATTTCTCAGATTATCTCCTTCCTTTCAAGATATGTGAAGAGTTAGAATACTTTGCTTCAACTGGTTATCTTTTGACACTATAGCATTGAGGTGCTATAATAAAAATGTAACCAAAAATTATTTAAAAAATACTGTAAGTTTTCCAAGGATTCTAGCTGTAAAAACCACCTAATTTGAAATATGCTTGTTGGGAAAAATGTACAACATAGTAGCTAAAGAATATGGTTTGATTCAGATATATCTGGGTTCAAATACGAATGCCAGGTGCTCCAGGGCAAATAAACAGCCTAAGTCTCCAGGTTCCTATACATTGTGGTGGATATAACTGCTACCTTGGGGTTTGCTATTGGAAATAGATGAGAGTATTTACATACTATATCTGGTTCATAATCAGGAATGCAATAAATGACAACAATATTGTGGAATATATCAGAAGGGAAATGAGTGAATAAGCCATAGGCAGTCTCCTAGGACACCCCTCCCCTCTGCATTATGCATCTTCCCACAGTGTGGCATAAATTGGAACCATCAAGATCTCTGCACACTGGGCAACTCATTACCAGAATTGCATGCTTAGTTGTGGGTCAGCAGAGAAGCACTCTGGCATTTAAGAGTGTGCAGGGAGCTGGCTTAGCATCTGCCTGCATGTTACCCATGTCCAGATGGTCCTATGTTACCATCGCTAATGTGAGCACTTGAGGTCACAAATCTCCCTCTTTTTCTCTCTTCACTGACCCCACATTCTCCTTTATAAAATCAAGAAATAAAACAATAATAAACTCACAATCAAAGCACAGACACCAATTCATAAGTCTGATAAGATTCCTTCCATGGAATACGGCCATAGTTGAGGCATCTAATATAACAAACCAAGCTGTTGGTTGACTATTACTCACTGTGTAGCTATGGCCACATGTGCTTGTGCACAGTCACCACCCTGCATCTAGCATATTATCATTTATTTCATTGTGCTATAAAGTGTGCAGAGATGCAGAGGATGGAAATCACCAAGGCACTCTGGTGCAATTCAATTTAGTCAAATATCAGACATCCACACAGTGTAAATGGAACATGAGTAAAGAATCTGATCCAACTGCCTACTGGTGTAATTGACTCAACAGAGCCAGCCTGTGTCATTAGTCCTATAAACAGTTGCATTTACAACAATAAAACTGAAAAGCATGGAAATTAAAAGCTGTTAGGATTTTCTCTGGTGTGCATTTATCTTTGAAGAAGTGTGTACACACTCTAAACAAATTTTTTTAAATCTCTTTGGTAAATTGGCATCACAGTAACCTGTGTCAGCAATGCCTTATATATCAAATGCTGATCAAATCTGAGAAAGGTGAAATGAGAGTAGGATACAGTGGGATGATGTGCTAACTTAATTGTCCAGCACTGTATTCAGTGTTAATTGAATGACATGGCATCCAGTTTCTGAACAGTAATCTAGGGTTATATCTAGCAAATGGAAGTTATTTTGGAGAATACTTCAACATAATATACATTGCCATACAGAATTATGCAGATTAAATAACAGTTAGCATGAAAGTTCAATCTGTGGTTTCTTAATAGTACATCTCCTCAGTGGCTGTACTATTAGACAGACAAGTCTCCTTCTCCCCACAATGTTTGGTTGATTAGTGGAACCCAGTCAAAGGAACAGATAGCCATCTCTAAAAGTGGTCTTTCTGCTTACCACTGCTACCTCTGTTTCTCTTACAAAGAAGTTTGAGCATATTTTCTGCATTCCCATGTTAACAGTGAGGAACTGGAGTGTTGCTCTATCTCTGATGAGATAGAGTGAGGTGAGGTGTCACTGGACCACTTAACAAAAAATTGAGAGCATATATTATAAGATTCAAGCACAGAGTTCAGAGATTGTTATAGATCTCATTAAGGGATATATCTGTACACTGAGCATAGGTGAATTAGTGTTCTGTCTGAAAATGATCAGGTAAAGATGGCTTTAATTTGGAGAGATATGGTTGATGGAGGGGAAGCATTTATGGGTTGTGATGACAGAGGTCTGCATAGTTTATGTGATTGGCAGAAGGATGTGATGACAATTGAGATGACATAAGAATTTGACATTTCAGGCCTCCCTGGAATAGGCAGCTTGGAGAGCCCTTAGCATGGGTCTAGAAAGCCTTGATTTCTAAACTGTGGCTTGTGGTTCAATACACACAAAGACTAAGAGAAGGCAGGATGGCTCGTTTCAGGTTTGTCCCCATTTCCTTAATTTCATATTATACTTGATTGAGAAGGAACACTAAACTTACTGGTTTTCTGATCTATCATAAAAACTTTCTCCCTCCAATATAGAGAACCATTTTTGCAAACATATTTCAACCATTGAATTTCAAGAAAGAAAATAAATAAAAGCAAAGGTTTAACAATCTCTGCTGCAGTAACATAAACATTTCTAACACATTTTGTTTTTCCCAGAAATTTTACTACCAAACATTATCTTAAATCAAATTTCTATATATAGAAATAAAATCCATAAAGAAGCAATACAATGTAATCCTCTATCTCTAATTATATAAGTCCATATAGGATCATATTAAATAGTTAACAAATAGTCATAAATACATCTAAAATCTTAAATGACTTATGAGATCTGTGTTCCATATTCACATTAATTCTCATATCCTAATACTGTAAAACATGAGAATTTCTGACCTCCTCAATCTACTCAAACTTTCAATAACAGACATATCTGTGTCAGTCAAGTGAAAGAGCCACCAATTTAGTTTGTTTAAGGGTTTAAAATGATAAATAACAAACAATAGTGCTGCTTAACTCAATTTATCTGTTTATTTATAAAAAACAAATCTATTCTCATCTTAGACATTTTGTGGTAGAAATGCTAATAATGCAATTCCATAGTGGTTTATAGTCCATGGGATTTTTTCACATGTTTTTAATATTTGGGAACTCATATTCAAAATGTACATCTAACAAGTACTTTAAACAATTTTCTATTAATCTAAACAGTTTTAAAATATCCAGGGACAGTCCTTACAGCTGACTGCTTCTTGTTCCCAAACAACACTAAGGGAATTTGAAGGAGCTACATTGATGAGAATGGGGAATTCATTTTACCAAAGAAGAAACAGGCATCAAAGTTATTTGCAGGTAAAGTGTGTTAAGTAAAAATATGGAAGCAGGGTCTAGGTTAACAAGATCTTGGAAAAATGACTCTATCAGAACTATAGGGAGTAGAATTATAAAATATTATTTTTCTTGTGAGTTCAAAACTAGGAGAATCAAAAACAGAAGTTGAGTTTGACCAAGAAGCTTTCAGTTACCCAATTTTTCTTTTTCATTGTAGTCTCCAGCTCATAAAATGATAAGTAAAAATAATACATACAAAGGAATGAAGAATAACTAGAATAACATAACACAGATTCCGGCTAGTTGAAACTTGAAGGAGTATCTGAACACAAGTATGGGAGAGATCGTGTAGCTGACCAAAGGTGGGGTCACAAGGGACCACTTCATTTATATGTAAAATGTTATCTAGACATGGGCTTTGGAGACTCTAAGCATATTCTATCAGTTCTTTTCTTTCTGTTTTGTAAAACAAGTGCGAATAAACTAAACAATGTAAAGTCACATTGCCTTATCAGTTCTGTCCACTGGATTGATAGCCTAGAATTGACTACAGACTGACAACCTTTAGTACCAATGAGGAATATTCTGTAGTGGGTGTAAGAAGAGAACCAAGAATAAATAACAGCTGGAGAAAATAAGGTAGAAAGCAGTTGGTACTTTGAACAGTTTCCACACCTGCATGTTACAGACTGAATAATGTTCCCCCAAATTCACATGTTGAAGCCTTAACATCTAGATGAAGATAGTACCTTGAAAAGGCAATCAAAGGGGTTGGAATCTTAATCCCAGATGGCTGGCGTCCTTATAAAAAAGAGGAAGGGATACCAATGTCAAGCTAATGAACAGAGAAAAGGCTACATGACGGTACAGTGAGAAGATGCCCTTCTGTCAGCCAAGGAGAGATAACTCAGGAAAAACTAAACCTGCCAACACCTTGGTCCTGGACTTCAGCCCTTCCAAACCATGAGAAGCTAATTTCTGTTGTTTCAGCCACTCAGTCCATGGTGTTCCAATGGAGCCCTAGCCCACTAATATACATGTACTATTATACTTTTGCATATGTTTATTTATTCTTATATAATTATCAGAGAAACTATATGAAGTGGATACTTTGTTTTCATTTATTAGATGAGAAAGGGAAGTTCAGTTTCCAAGTAATTTGACTTGCATTTCCAAAGCAGGCAAAGAGAGAACGCAGGTTTGAATCCACGTCTCTGACTGATTACCATGAAGCTCTTTCACCTCTCTCGCTAGGATAAAGGTTGGATTTACCAAGAGTGGTGGATATAAATTTTAACTGATTCATTACTTTATGAGTTTAGAAATAAATTCTGTCTCTTAGACCCTCTTTTTACTTATACACAAAAGAAAAATATGCATCATGTCACAAGAATCTTGTAGTGGGAAGAAAGAACTGGATCCACTGATTTCATCCTATATATGTTTAATCAGTGTTAGTTCCTCTGTTCACTGTGATTTCTCCCATGTTAAGTAGGGAAAAAAATCATGTTTCCCCAGCTTTATTGAGGTATAACTGTCATACAGTCAACCACCTGTAATTAAACATTGCAATCTATTTTGACATATACACATGAAACCATCACAGCAGACAAGGTAGTGAATATAGCCCTCACTTAATAGTTCCCTCATGCCTCCTTGTACTTCCTAGTTCCAACACTCCCACCAACTCTTACATCCCAAGTTTTTGTCCAGAAATGTTGTAGTTTTAGGTTTCATGTTTAGATCCTTGTTCCATAATGAGTTTCATTTGTAAGTGCTAAAAGGAATAATTTATTATGTTTTTGCAAATGGATTTTCATTTCTACAGGAAATATTTGTTGAAAGATTATGTTTTATCCACAGCATTATCTTTGTACCTTTGTAAAAATCAATTATCAGCCAGGCGCAGTGGCACAAGCCTGTAATCCCAGCACTTAAGGAGGCTGAGACAGGAGAATTGCCAGTTCAATGCCAGCCTCAGCAACAGCAAGGCACTAAGCAACTCAGTGAGACCCTGTCTCTACATAAAACACAAAATAGGGCTGGAGATGTGGCTCAGTGGTCAAATGCCCCTGAGTTCAATCTCCAGTACCTCCTCCCAAAAAAATCAATTATCCAGATATATGTATGGTCTGCTTCCAAATTCTATTCTGTTCCTGTTTTAGTTAACTTTTATTTTGCTGTGACCAAAAGAACTGACAAGAACAATGCAGGAGGAGGTTCACAATTTCAGAGGTCTCAGTCCATGGATGGCTGACTCCATTGCTTTGGGCCTAAGGTGAGGCAAAACATCTTGGTAGAAGGGAGTGGCAGAGTAAAGCAACTCAGGAAATGGCAACCAGGAATCAGAACGAGAGCTCTGCTCACCAGAGACAACACATAAATTCCAGAGGCATAGTCTCAGAGATCTACATCCTGCAGTCACTGCCTACCTGCCTAAAGTTATCATCCAGTTAATCCATATCAGTGGATTAATCTACTGATTCAGTTCCAATTTTCATAATCTAATCATTTCACTTCTGAATTTTCTTGCACTATCTCACACATGAGCTTTTGGGAGACATCATATATGTACACCATTACAGCCCCCTTTGTGTATTTGTTTATCTTTACAACAATATGATCTTGATTACTGTTGCACTTAATAAGTATTAAGACAAGGTAGTGTTAACTCTCCAATTTTGTTCTTTATTTCAAAGTTATTTCAGTTGATCTGGACTTTTTATGTTTTTACATAGAGTTGTGAATCAGTTTGCCATTTTCTCCAGTAAAATCCTGCAGGAAATTTGATAATTGTGTTGAATATAAATATTGATTTGGGGAGAATTGGCATCTTATAAATACTAATCATTTAGATCCAAGAACAAGGGTATATCTTCTCCATTTATTCTTTCATTTTGTTTGCAAATTTTTAAAATTTTTGATATGGAAAATTCACACATCTTTTACCATATTTTATTCCTTAACATCTCAAATTGAGTGATTTTATTATAAACATTGCTTCCTTAAATTTTAATTTTGAGTATTTATTGCTAGAATATATATAAATTGATTTTTATGTATCAGCCTGTGTCTTACAACTTTGCTAAAATTGATTAGCTTTAGTAGCTCTTGGTGTTCATTATCTTGAATTTTTCACATAATCAGTCATGTAGTCTGCTAATAAAGTTATCAATCAATTTTGTTTCCTTTCCAACTATATGTTTTTATGTATTTTTGTTACCTTGTTGTACTGGCTATAACTTCTGATACAATGTTGAACAGAAGTGATGAGAATGAAAATTATCGCTTTAGTTCTCATCTTAGATTTTTTTTTCCCTTTGGTACCAAGGATTGAACTCAGGGTTACTCAACCACTAAGCCACATCCCCACCCCTATTTTGTGTTTTATTTAGAGGCAGGATCTCACTCAGTTGCTTAGCGTCTGGCTGTTGCTGAGCACGATTCTTCTGTCTCAGCCTCCCAAAGTGCTGGAATTAGTTTTTAATATTAATTAAAATATTAGATTTAGTTTTTCCCAGATGTACTTCTCAGGATCAGAATGTTCCCACCAACTCCTTGTTTGCTGATAGTTTTCTAAAGTTTTTATTCAGGATTGAGTTTAGATTCCACCAATGTTTTCCTTTGCCTATTGAGAAGATCATATAGATATTATTTTTAAATTTCTTAATATGGCAAAATAGCTTTCTCAAGTGTTGAACTAAACATGAAATAAACTTCCTTTTGTCATAATATATTATCCTCTATATTTATTATTAGATTTGATTTCCTATAATTTTCTTTCAGATATAGGCCTATTAAATTTTTCTTGAGATTTTAGCAGATTTGATCTTTCATGGAAATGATCTCTTTCATTCTTTCTTAATTTATTGGCATAATAACAATACATAATACCTGTGTGATATCCTTGTAATACATATATAATATATAGTGGTTTAATTTTTCTTATTCCTGATACTGAAAACTGGAATCATCTCACTTTTTTTCTTGATCACTATGGTGAGTGGTTCGACAAGACTTTTTCTGAAGAATATTTCTTTTATTGTTTTTCCCTGTTGTTTTTCTATCTTCTAGTTCATGTTTCTTCTTCTATTCTTGTTATTTCCTTTCTTTTGCTTCTTGAGGGTTTTATTCATGTTTTTTGTTTCTTAGGAAAGAAGGTGTAGACACTGATTTGAGGTCTCTCTATTCTACTGTATGTAGAAGGTTGGTATTTAGATGGTCAGTGCTATGAAATTTCCTATTGGTATTAAAACAGTAACACTTACAAAATTGATGTTCTGACTTTTATTTTATTAAAAATACTTTATAATTTCTCTACTGATTTATTTATAAACATGAGTTATCTATAAGTCTGTTATTTAGTTTATAAATCTCTGGGAATTTTCCAGAGATCTTTTTGTTATTTATTTCTGATTTAATTCCATAGGGATCACAGAGCATATATTGAAAGTTTTAAGTTACTTTAACTTATGATTTTTTCCAACCAACAAATTAGTCTACCTTAAAAATTATACTATGTGTATTTGGAAAATAATATGTGTAGCCAGGTGCAGTGGCATACACCTTTAATTCCAGCACTTTGGGAAGCTGAGACAGGAGAATCCCAAGTTCAAAGCCAGCCTCAGCAATGACGAGGCACTAACCAACAGAGTGAGACCTTGTCTCTAAATAAAACACAAAATAGGGCTGGGGATGTGACTCAGTGGTCGATACCCCTGAGTTTAATTCCTGGTACTCCCCTAAAAAGAATAAAATAATGTGTATTCTACTATTATTGAAAGATCAAGTCAGCTGATGTTTTTATCATTATTAGTCTTTCTATATTTGTTCAATTATTAAGAAAGGAACATTGAAGTCTCCAGAATTTGTACTTATCCTTTTAACTCTCTAAGGTTTTTTCTGTGTGCATTATAAAGTGTTGTTATTAGATGCACAGAAATTTCGGATTGTAATACTCTCCAGATAAAATGACTT
>CM053401.1:120779884-120803950 GCA_028644305.1 Xerus rutilus | reverse complement strand
TAAAATTGACCCTCAGATTACTATTTTTAAACTACTATATTTCCTCTATGTGTATCCTTCTAGATTGTTTCTATTTTGTATCTTCAAATTCACTTATTTTTCCTTTGGCAATGTCCTATCTGGTGTTACTGCCATCCAGTACAATTTTAAGCACAGTCATTATACTTTTTGCCTGTAGAAGTTTAATTTGGATCTTTCTATATTTTCATGCTTCTCCTTAACCTTCTGAGCATATGAAATCCAGATATAATACTTGCTTCATATCTTTGTATGTGAATGCTTACATCTTTATCAGTACTTTATCAGTTTCAGTTGATTGATTTTTCTCTTCATTATCATCATATTTTCCTGCTTCTTAACAGGACTAGTAAAGCTTATTTGGATTTCATGCATTGTGACCTTAATCTTCATTGGTGTTTGATACTTTTGTATTCTTATAAAATTCTTGAGCTTTATTCTTCAATGCTGTTATTTGGAAAAAAAATTGATCCTTTCAGATTGTCATTTTAACATTTGTTAAGTGGGATTAGAATTTTCTCAATCTACAGCTAATTATTCCCCATATTAAGTAAAGACCTTTGGGAGACTCTACTCTATTTTCTGGCTTGTGGAAGCAGGAAATGTTTTTGACTACCAAGTGCTGTTTTTTCTTATCTCTTTGGGAGATTCTTTCCACAGTGTCATGTGTGGATCAGCACTATGCTGAGTATTCTTGGTGACTCCTTTCCTGTACTCTCCAGAAAATCCTAACCATGTCAGTCTCTCAAGCCTCTCTCATTGACACCAGTAGCCTACCTCTGAGTGCAGTAGCTCAGAAACTCTTTAAGGTTATGAATATTGGTCGATCACTCATTTTCTTTAATTAACATTTCTCAGGAATTAGTGTCCTTTGTTGCCTGATGTCCAGAATCTTAACAAACCACTGATGCAAGCAATTTTTCTTTCTTTTTATTCATCAACTTACTTCATTGTGATTGATCATGATGGGAAGATGAATCTTGCCCAAGTTACTCCTGCTTGACTAGAACCACTAACCTCCAAAAAAATTCTCTATCAAGTAAATTATTGCTAAAGGAAAATTGTCAATAGATGATTTATCTAATAATTGATGAGAAATAGTTAATGACAATGAGAAAAGGGATTATACTCATGTTTTTTAATAATTTTATATAACTCATTTTACATTTTCACAAAATAAGTCCACTACTTAGATGATTGAGTGACTGAATGACTTAGATGACTTAGATGATTTTTATCCAAAGATAAAATCCTAACCAGAAAATCCTAAACCATGTCAGTCTCTGGTTAGGGTTTTTCTCTGATTAGAAAATCCTAACCATTTTTCATGGTTAGGATTTTATCTTTGGATAAAAACCTCATTTCATTTCAAGTATTTCTCATTTCCTAAAATAAGAAAAGAGGACAACCAAATTTCCTTTGTTTTATTTTAAAGATATGAATGGAGTCATATATAAAAATTAAAATGACAGAACAACAAAGTAAAATGTATTCTGAAGCAACTCTTTGCTTCTGGATCAACAGTAACATCTCAGTAACACTGACTCTTCATTGGTTCATTCTTGTCTTATCTAAGTCGCCCTGTGGTCCACTATAATACTGGCTATTTTACTTCTACTTACAATGCATATATTTGCATTCAGAGCAAGTCCTTGGAATTTCTCCTCTTCCTAAGAGTCATACTTTAAGTAAAGGAACTTTGGTCCCATTATCTGTGCTGTACTGAATAGATTTCACATTTCCATTTGCCATTCATTTATTATTACCAAAAGACACAATATGTGTGTAAGATTTTAGAAAGCAACAGATATTATAAAACACATGAGTGCATTTTAACAAGACTCATGTTGTCTTTTGTGGTATTTAGGGAGGCAGAGAGATATAAGGGCTGATTCTGCAATGTCAAGCATTAAGCATATTTCTCTATTATTAATGGTCATGTGTATGTGGTGCTTTATATTTTCAAACACATTTTCATAGGAAAATTTTCACTACTAATACAAAATAGTTGTAGAATGGTATAGTGAAGTTGAGAATAGCAGTTATCTTTTACTAATTAATTAATTCATTTATTCTAATTAGGTATATATGATAGCAGAATGCATTTTGGGTAATAGCAGTTATCTTAAGAACCAGTTTTGATGAGATCTTTCTTGCTTGGCATGGTTACTAATAACATACTCAATTTGAATTCTGAATTAATCACTAAAATTAGAGAAAGACCAAGAAAAGAGAATCCTGAATATAAAGAAGCACCAACAGTCCAACAGTGTTAGGAAATTGCCAAGGATCAGAAGTAGAAAAGCATTCTGGATTTGTGGTGTCAGTGGTATAGCATGTGTTTTTATAGCTATTTTCATGCCTCTCAAATTAGGGAAAAGTTCATCCTCCAGTGTCACTGGCCTCCTTTGCCAAACTGCTCTATGAAGTTTTAATGCTAACTCAAAATTTTTAGGATCAGAAAACAGTTTGCCTCCAGGCAAAAACAAACAAAAACAAAAACAAGTATCTCCAGACCAAAGGAGATTTTAGCCTCAAATTTCAGAGGATATAAAATATTAAAATGTACTCTTGTTATTTTTTTGAAAAGTAAGAGGGAAACCTTGAGTAGCACAATAAAGTATACCAGAAATGAAATTGTTTTAGCCAAATAATGGCCTACTTTGAATACAGACAGAATGAATTCAAGATGCCTTTCTGTTTTTACCAGTTCTGGTTTACATGAAAACATGCTTTTAACACTTCTGTAAATACTGCTAATACCAAGGAAAGAAAAATGATTGGGTTGGAGACAAGCACCATGGAGATGCAACCTAGGTGATTTTATATACTGTCAATCTCCAGGAGCATTTGGAGCTGACCTAACACTCCAGCGCTCTAGCCCTGCTCATGCTCACACATCCTTTTAAAATACTGAGAAGTCACAGGTGCTAGACTTAATTCACAGGAGATATTTTATTTAGAAAAGAAAATGAGTGAATGAATAAATAAAAGAAAGCAGGAAGCAAAAACACATGCTCAGACTGCCTCTATCTGATGCAAATTACTCATAGAGACTTTATCCCCTAACAGCTCAGACTGCTTCTCTAAAACATCTAGAGAGTGAAGACGGAAGAAAGAAGAATCTTCCCATACGCTTGGAGTTGCCAGCTGCAAAGTCTTGCTTCAACAGCAATTAAACTCATGCTGTGGGATGATCACAAGGGCCAGAGCCAGGGAACTGGTGCCACTGACATAAGGAGTCTCAATCTCAGTGTCCTTGGGCAGCAACTTGCCAGGGTGTGAGGTGTCACAGGGCTGGAACCCATTCCCAGGAGCTGACCTCCTCTCTGTCGCAGTGGATTTGTTCCGTCACGTGCAGTGAGGACCTCTTCATGTGTCAGGAGCACCCTGTAACCTTTGTGCTAATTCCCATGACATCCTCTGTGTCTCACTGTAGGATTCCGTGAGCAGGTCTTTGGAAGAATAGGGAGAACAAAAGATTCTTCGGCACATCTGAAGAGGGCTGGTTGAGTGTGCCTGAATGTAGGGTCATGGTTTTAAAAAGGCTGAGAACCCCCTACCTTGCACTAAAAGGTTTTCAATACACTGAGACACATTTTTTTTTAAAATGTGCTCCTATAAGCCATGTTAGGCCCAGTTCATTTGTGTATTCAGTTCAATTGCATCTGAATCAATTGGTTCCCAATTGAGTGAATTTTAAAAAAGAGAGAAAATGCTAAGATGTCACTTTCACTCATTTATTTTCTTCTCTTTTAAAAACTATAAATTAGCCACCTTGGATCAAAACATTGTGGTAAATGAGAGCATTTCAGACAGGAAAGCAGTACCACAATACGCAAATGACAACCCCTGTATAGTTCACACACAAAAAAACCCCTGAGTGTTAAAAATTCTCTGCATATTTCTCTAGCTATTTCTCAAGAATAAAAACTGCAATCATATAGGAGTCTTGTGAATCTTGGTTGAAAGAATAAGGATTTTCTTCACCTCGGTTCATGTATATTGTAACTCACTATAACAACTGTTTAATGAATGTATAAATGAAGACTTTAACAGATGGAAATTGTATTTTAGTGTGTGTGTCTGTTACCTATATTGCACCATAGACAAGGGCTTATGTGATTGATGATTGATATGCAACATATAACATTATCTAACTATAAAAATTATATGAAGGATCCCAATAAAATATATAATGATATTAATACTAATACTTGCAAACATTATAAACTTGCCTCCTTTTTCAGTTTCAGTGATAAATAACTACTGTGGAATATTTATCCATTTGCATTGACAGAACTGCAAAATAGAGCTGTATTCAAGGGAGAGTCTCAAAAATGTTTTCATTAGAAACTCATTGCTATAGTTTTTATATCATTTCTATAATTCAAATAAGCTAGTGTTATATTTGAATATAACATTATATATTTGAATAATTTTTTCAATACAATAATGTCAAATTAGTTTATTCATATTGGCCATATAGGACTAAATTTGTCTAATGACATGAGTGCCAATTGGCTGAGCACCCTATAGAGCATGCCTTGCACCATAATAGGCCTAGCCTATTCATCCTCACTAAACTTTGTAAACCATGTTCTATATGGATTATTAACCTTATTATTAGTAAAGAAAACTGAAGCTCATAGAGACTGAGCAATTTTCACAAAGGCACAGAGTTAGGATGCAGAGGATTCCATTTTTAGCTTGGTTCTAATACTATAAAATAAATCTTCTATGTATTTCATGACAATATAAATTTAAAAACCAATGTTTCATTAGGCTTAATATCACTTTATGTTGGGCTTTATGTGTCTAGCTCCATCTGGGAGTAACCACAATAGTGGTCCACTGCTTTCGGCTCCTCTAAATTCCTCAGTTTGACAGCAGGAGGGTTCTTATGAGGACTTCAAAGTTGGGAACTGTTAGCTGCCTCCATCAGTGCTGATTACCATGAATACTGTGGCTCAGCAAACCCATTGGTGGCTCTCAGTGGCCAGGGGATTTATCTATATGACATCAGATGTTGAATCTAAGTTGAAGTGTTTGGAAGTGTGTTTTATATTCAAAATGATCACTGCCATTGTTGTCTAGTAATTAATGTCGATAAAAAAATTATTTTTCAAATATTTCATCTTTGGCAAATCCCAATACTAGTTTTGCCAAACACTAGCTTCCTTAATTCTTCAGTTCATGTGTACTTTAGAGAATACTCAGTCTATATTTCACTGATATGATTACATTTACTTTCCTAAACTGTTGCTTATAGAAACTACATTGGAGTCTAAAAGGTCTTTATACATAATTTTGCAAGTTTTTCTTCATCTGAAATGTTGTCATTCAAGAAAATGAATCAAAAGGAAATACTGTATGTGCATGACCAAAACTCTACAATGGACTCAAGTTTGGCATTTGTTACCCCCAATTACCAATCAGCTTTATTACTATTAGATTTAAAATTGCTGTCATATATTGAAAGAAATATGTCTAATTTAAAGACATACTTAAATCCTTAAAGTATCATTTTTTAAATATAAATTTATGGCAAAACAGTAAACATAGTCTACCCTTATAGAATCAACATAGCTCTAGTCTTTTAAGTCAATTTATTCTCAGCAAAACTAGATTCAGGCCAAAGAGAGAGAGAGAAAGAGAGATGATGGTGAGTTGGTGGGAGGTCGGCATGTCCAATGTAATTGTTGTGTAGACTCCAGTGACTCTTCCACATCTTTTCCTGGCTTTTGTCTTGAGTCAAAAGGATTCTTATTCATACACAAGGGCAGAGTTTAACTCTTTGGTTTTCAGAAAATGCCTTCTATCTGGTGCATATTTTAAAAATGAACATGTTAAAATATCTACAGTACTCTTCAAACTGCAAGAAAACAATTTCTGGTCTCATCAGCTCTAGGATAGCATTACATCCTCCATAGGAGAGAAGAGAATTTTAGAGTATATATGATATATTAGAGAGTGAATGATTATTCACAGCCATGAGGCCAGCCCATGTTTCAATAAGACAAATTGCCCTGAAGTGTTCTGGTGGCAACCAATGATAACTCATGATCCTGAGACAGAGTAGGTGAAAATTACAGAGAATTGATGAAAATCAAGAGCAAGAGGACAAATAGCTCTGAAGAGAAGAATCTGTGATTATTATTTCCTAAGCCTTCAGTCTGATAGAGCCTGAATCTATTTCCTTTGAAAAATCTATACAGCTGTAGACACTGAATGTCTGCTGAAAATGGCTGCATTTGTTTCCAGCCAATAGTGAATGATTAACTCCTCAGTATAGATGTGGGAATCAGCCCAGAAGGGAAGATGCATTTCCAAAGAGATGGCTCATTTGGTTCACTGTATTCCCGCCAGTCAAGTGTTCACTCAGATACCTAGGGGATAAGGGCACTTCAATCCCTCTGTACTGTGGTTGAAATAGCAGTGGAGTTCTATATTTTGGGAAAAATCACATTTGTTTCAGAGTTGGGAATGATTTATTAAATAATGAATGCTCAGCGATATTTTATGTTCATTGTTGTAATGAATTTATTTGAAACTGAGTAAAGATTCTGAAAAATAAAGTAGAATTCACAATAATCTGGTGAATATAATTTGTAAAGAAGTGAGTCTCCAAAATTGATTGCAGATAGTGCCGACAGTCTGGGATCATAAGACAGCTTAAGTTGTTTTTTCTTGTCATTTGGATGTATTTTCTGGAATTGCCTAAGGACTATATAACAAGGTGCTTCCTGGAATATGTTCCTGGGTCACTTAATTTTTTCACCTCAAAATTAATCGTCAGTACCACTGTCACATAATGTTTTTCTGTGCCTTCCTTTTCTTCCTTAAGGGGTAGATGTGCCAAAAAACCTCTGCCTGTATTTTCATTCACTTTTGAAGAGTTGAAATAATCTTAAAATTGACCTAATTGTTTTCTAATTTACATTTGAACTTTTACACACCATTAACATCTGAATAACTCTCATTCAACTAATACTATCTGTTAGCCCTGCATTCTGAAATTTATTTGTATTTATACCTCAAATAATGTGGCAAAAATATTGTATTTTCTTTCTAAATTGGTTCACTTAGTTTAAAGATGCATCATCAATGTTATGTGTTCCTAACTTAGTCCTACACCCAGGTAAATGTAAAATGGTCTTAGGTACTTCGTTATAGAGCTTTGGTTCCATATGAGAATTCTCAGAGACCATGCTGTCCCACCTGCTCAAAGATCACCAGGCCAAGCAGAATGAGTGCAAGGAGCTTCAGGAGAAGGGGATGTGTGAGGTTATCACTGCAGTGACCTGCCTGACAGAAGCTTTGTTGGATCATGTCAGTGTGGATGTGGCTTAGGCCTCCATGAAACAGAGAAAGCTGGACCATGAGGTGAAGACCCTTCAATTCCAAGCTGCTCTATTTGTTAAGCAGACAGGCCAGTGGATCAGGATGGAGGAGAACTTCAAAGGAAGGAAATCGGAGATGTGGAGAACTGGGCTTGTGGCATCAAACTGGATATGCGCACAATTGCCAATGCACTGGAATATGTCTATAAAGGGCAGCTGCAGTCTACCCCCTCCTAGCCTCTCTTCCCTCCCCTTCTACCTCACCCACAGGGGCAGGAGGGAGACTGAAAGACAGGTACCTGCTGAATAAAACTCAAGTGTCCATTTCTAAAAAAAAAAAAGAAGAATTAATGTGTTCTATCTGAAACCACTGACACTCTTTCAATGTCATTTGCATTGGATTTTTCAAAAAATAATTAGTAAGCTGTCCTGGAGAACTTTTGAGTAAAACTTGAAAATTTTTAGGAAGTTAAAATTAAATTATAATGAGGAGGAAATATCCATTGCACACTACCACTTGTAAGGGTCTTTCTAGCTCACAGTCCCACTGAGAGACAGCAATATGCCCTTGTAGGGCTGGCCAAGCTTTTCTCAGGGGAAGCATGGTCTAGATTGTGCCCTTGGGCAATCAGCTGGTACTTTTCAGAGACTCCGAATAATCCAGCAAACAATGCTCATTTCAAGATAGACATATCAATGGCTGTGGAAATGAAGCTGCCTTTGCAGACACTTCCTAGCCCTTGTTGGCAGTCCAGAGCATGGAAAAGAGGATGCTAGCAATGCTTTGTTGTCCTTCGAAGTCTCTGCAATACCAGAGAATAGAATCCAAACTTCATAGTCCACTTCTGACCTCAACTCATCTTTCAACTGACCTGAGATCTTATTACTATTGTCATTTTTTCCTCTGTGCCACCACCATGCAAAGAACAGGCTTCTATTTCTGCACCCATTGTATCACTTATTTGTTTTGAGAATCTTTCTTTCCAGACTATAAACTTATAAAATCCCATCTGTATTTTCTTTTATCTCCAGAAGTATTATTATGAAGAATTTCAAACACTCAGAAAAGTTGAAGCAATTTTTTTAGCAAATACCCATATATCCCAATGTGGTTCTACATTTGTCATTTTAATGTATTTGCTTTGTCATGTATTTATGCATCCACCCATCTGTCCTTCCATCCATCAATCCTTCTGATGATTTTCATGCATATCAAAGTAAGCTTCAGATCAGTCAACTTCACCTCAGACATAAAAATAACTACAATTCAATATTGTTTAAGGTGATTTTTCTTTGAGGTAAAATAACATATATTAAAAATCATAAATCTTAAGTATGCCATTTGATGAGTTCTGACTAATGCATTCACCTGTGCAAATCAATCTGTGATACAGAATATTATCACCAAAGAAATTTCCTTTATGCCACTTCCCATCATTTTCAAAGACAACCACTGCTCTGCTCCCTCACCAAATAAATTTGTATTCAATTTCAAAATGTCACACAGTGTGAAATTTTATATTTCTTTTTTCATTTCCTATTTTAATGATGTATCCATGTTGTTTCATGTTGCATGTACCAGTCCAGCCTTTTTTTTTTTTGACGGAAGAGTAGAATAATATTGTATGTATATGTCATAGTGTGCTTATGTATTCTTCCATTGATGGGAACCTGAACTGTTTTGATTTTTGGCTATTTCAATTTATTTTCAATAAAGCTGATCTAAACTTCATTAGAAAACATGGTCATACCTGTATATTTTATCTTCTTGTCAGATAAATAAGTAGAAGTAAGATTAATGCACATATCATAGATGAATATTAACTTTTAAAAGCACATTATGCAATTTTCCCAA
Source organism: Xerus rutilus (assembly GCA_028644305.1). Classification (NCBI taxonomy): domain Eukaryota; kingdom Metazoa; phylum Chordata; class Mammalia; order Rodentia; family Sciuridae; genus Xerus; species Xerus rutilus. Next base: position 120,794,734 of record CM053401.1, on the reverse strand, counting down.
AGAAGTTCTATAATTTGACTTTTCACAATAATGTGTAACAATTCTGTTCTACATATTCTTCATCATTTTGTGTTGTCAGTCTTCTTCTTTCATATCAGCAATATGATAGTAGTATGCACTAAAATTTCTTTATAGTTTTAATTTAAAAACCCTAATGAATAATAATGCTGACCACATTTTCATTTGATTACTATGCAATGCATATAAGTTCTGTTATGCAGTGTTTGTTACCATTTATTATGTTTTTTAATTGAGATAGTTGCCTCATTACTGTTGTGTTATAGCAATGAGTTATACATCCTCAAGTGTGAGTTATTGCCACATATGTATTTTGCAAATATATTCTTCAAGTCAGTGGTTCTGGTTTATTTTCTCAATTATGTCACAATGATGTCTTAAAAAGAAGAACTTTTAAACTTTTGTGAAATTTTAATTGTGTTATGTGTTTTTCTTGCTTTTATGTCAATGCCTTTTGAGTTCTGCTTAAGCAAATCTTACTGATCCATTCTAGAGTATCCATACTAATAATAAAATAGACTTAAAAGAAAAACTGTTAATTGAAATTTATAATTTATAATGACAAAAGGGTCATTCCATGATGAAGACATAACAATTATAAACAGCTATGGACCTATGAACAAACACCTAAATACATGAAATGAAACTGAAAAAAACCCAGAATTTATGGGAGAAATAGATAATTAAACAATAATAGTTAGAGACTAAAATATCCACTTGTTGTAATTGACTGAACAATTAAACAGTTGATGAATCACAAAACAGAAGATCTGAGGAGCCCTGAATGAAGCAGACCCAGATGATGTCTTTAATATTTCTACACACCATGCACAGTCTATTCCCAGGTATGTACACATGGAACATTCTCCAGGATAGACCATATGTTGGCTACAAGTGAAGTTGAAATGATCAACACCATAAAAAGTATGTTCTCTGATTATAATAGAAGAAAATTAAAAATCAAAAATGATGAAATTTAGAAAATTAATAAATATGTGGAAGTTAACACATTCTTGGATAATGAATTGGTCAAAGAAAACATCTCAAGAGAAGTTATAAGACATTTTGAGACAAATGAGAAAAATAAACAGAACACATGAAAGCTATGGTATGCAGCTTAAACAGTGCTTAGATGTGAATTCATAACCCCCAGTTGACTATATCAAAATAGAAATAAAATCTCACATTATTAACTTAAGCTTCTACTTTTCAGAAATTAAAAAAAGAAGAGCAAACTAAATGTTAAGCAAGAAAAAATAAAGGAAGTAAATAAAATTGAGGTAAAAATTGATTTAAAAAGAAGACAAGGAATACAGAAAGTCGATGAAACTTTAAAAAGCAGTATAATTGATGAGATTTAGCTTAACTTAGTAAAGAAAAGGAAAAAAGTCATATTGAATCAGGAATAAAAGGTAATATAAATACAAATCTTATATAAATAAAAAGAATTACAGGGGAATACTGTGATTGTATGCCAAACAATAAGATAAGCTCAATGAAATGAGCAAATTCCTAGATAACAAACTACCAAAACTGCATAATGAAGGAAAAGAAAATATTAGCAGACATTAAAAAGTTAAGTGGGGAATAAGGTACACTTATACATTATTGTTGACACTGCAAAATAAGTACAACTGCTATGGAAAGGAGTATGGAGAGTCCTCAAAAACTACAAATGGAATGACTATATGACCCAGCCATTGCACTCATTGATATTTATCCAAAAGAACTAAAATCAGCACACTATAGTAATACACAAACATCAAAATTTCCAGCAGCACAATTCTAATAGCCAAGTTAGAGAATCAGCCAAGATGAATGGATAAAGAAAATCTGTGTGTGTATATACACACACACATACACACACACACAACTTGGCAATTCATATTTATGATGCTAATACATTCAATTATTTTCTTTGCTGAATGTTAACCCAAATTTACTTATATAACTCTATTTAGTCATGTGATAATTAAATATTATCTTTTGTATTGCTAGGTCTGATTTGCTAATATCATTGATAATTTCTACATTAATATACATGAGGTTTATCAATTGAAATTTTGGGTAGTATTTTTGCATAGGTTTACTTTGATAAAAAAATATTAAAATTATGTCATCTGTGGGCAAGTGGGTGAAATTTGAGAACATAATGATAAATGAAATAATCTATACTCAGAAAGTCAAGGCTTGAATATTTTCTCTTAAGTGGTAGTGAAACCAGAGTTTCTCATCTGCTGGGAGATGGGATTTGTTGTAAGCTGAGTTCTCTGCAGCCAAAAAAAGACCATTTTAGTGTTAGCAGCCAACCAAGGCAGAGGATACCTGTGAGTATTATTAGCTCTGAGAGTCAGAGATGAAAAAGCCAGATTCCTCTCCAGTACTATTGAGTGGCATGTAGCATTTCTTAATAGCAGGCTATGCCCTCCCATGTTGCAGCAGACTCCAGCAGCTCACCACCAACTTCTTTCTGGGTTCTTGGCTCTTAAATTCAAAGAATTAAACTCACAGACAAGGGAAGGGAAGAGTGAGAGGAGTACAATTTATTGAAGTGGGAAGAAAAGGACTCTAGAAGGCAAGAAGGGACCTGATAACAGGTTGCTCCTTGAGTGTGCTGGCTAGTCTAGGGGTTTATATAGTACTGGGGTCAATACTATTGGTCCAAATCTATGCTAATTAGGATTTGGAAAACTACCAGCACTATTGGGTTAGTCCTGCAATGTCCGCTTAGGTCTGCCACACTTTTTCTTCCTGCCACTCATTGGGAATTGGCAGGTTAAGGTCAGCAGATCACAGATGTTCAGGGTTTTGGAATTGCAGTGTTGTGTAGAGTGGACATCCCACCAGGCTTGGGTGGGGCTGCTGTGGTGCTACAGGCTGGGGCAATCTGGCTTGTCTCATCCCTGGCTCACCACGCCTTAGGCCTACACCAGCAAGGCAGGCTCTGAACAGCTCTGGCCCATTCTCACCACCTATGCTCTAGCATACCCCGTCTGCTGTTGTACTGCTCCATCACTGCGTCTCAGCAGGGATCAGTGGGCTGGCTGTGTGGCTTTGTGTCTAGGTGGGCAGGGAATCATGTCAGTAGCTAGAGAGAGATATATAGAAAGAGGAATATTTAAAAAGTGGGGCATCTCACAAAAGTAGAAGGAAGAACAATAGAGTAGAATAATAGGATTGAGATGGAGTGCAGGCAGATGAAAGGATGGAGGGCTACTGAGGAATGAAATCTATTGAATTTTGATGTCTATTTATGAATATACCACAATGATTATATATATTACGTATACATACATATATGTATACATAGTGCACTCATTAAAATAACAATAAAAAAATAGAAAGGTGATCTGTAAATAAAGCAAGTTGATCAGAGGGAGGAGTGGAGGGAAAAGGAAGGTACTGGGGAATGAGAATGATCATGTTATGAGCATGTACAAATATGGTATAGTGAATCTTACTATTATGTATAAGTGTAATGCAGCAATAAAATGAAGAAAAGGAAAACATATTGCATTTACTTTTTTTGATACTACTATAAAATCTTTTCATGAAGAAAACTCAGGTACAACTGTCTTCAGCCATGAATTCTGTCAAATGTTTAAGGAAGAATTAATACAAATACTATGTCACAAACTCTTTCCAAAAATAGATGAGGAAACATTTTCCATTTCATTCAATCGGGATTAGTATTATCCAATAACAAAACAAAGTAAAAATGTCACAAGACAAGAAAACTACATATTAATACTTTTCATGAATACAGACATAAGTGACCTTAACAAAATACTAGAAGACTGAATCCAGCAGCATATAAAATGGATTATACACTATGACTGAATGAATTTTTTTCAGGAATTCTGTTAGTTTAACATGCGTAATTAATAAAATAAACACATCATTTAATTAAAGAACAAAAACACGTGATCACTTAAATAGATACAGAGAGAAAAACCGACAAAAACACAAGTTTTATTGCAACACACTCAACAAAATAAGGAGAAAAGTGGATACTAAATCATTCCTCATAAAACCATTACAAAAAGGTTAATATTAAGGGTTAAAAACTGGATGCTTTACCCTAAGATAAAAAAAAGACAAGAATGTCTTTCTTATTTCTTTTATTCAACATTGTTGTGGTCATTCTAATCAGAGCAATTATGCAAGTTAAATAGATTAAAACACATCTAAATTGGAAAGGAACAAGTAAACTATGGTTGAACCCATATACTGTGACTTGCACACTTCCAGATCCAAGCAACACTGGAATAAAATGCTTAGGATTAAATTGTGTTTGTATCAACCATGTACAGAGATTTTTTCTTCTTGGTATTTCCTAAATAATACAATTATTTGCATAATATATACATTGTTGTAGATAACAATTGTTTAAACTATTCACTATTCAGAAGGCTATGTGTAGTTTATATAAAACACTATGAAACTATGTTATACAAGTGGCTTGAGCATCCATGTATTTAGGATGCCTAATTTAGGATGCCCTGGAACCAGTCCCCTATGAATACTAAAGAAAAACTCTATTTCTATTAAAAAAAATGACCTTGTATTGCATAGAAAAAGTTATAAGAAACATAAAACCAAACCATTAGAACTAATAAAAATTCCAGCATTATCACAAGGAAAATGTCAATGTAACAAAATCAAGTGAACAAAACACTGACAATACTCAGAAAATGAAATTACGAGTACAATTTCATTTACAAGATTATCCAAAAGAATAAAATTTTAGATGTAAATTCAACAGAGTGCATGTTTTGAATTCTGAAAACTACAAACATAATTGAAAGAAATTAGAGAACTAAAGAAATGGAAATATAGTACATATTCATGGATTAAAAGACTTAATATAGCAGTATTTCCCAATTTGATTTCTAGATTCAGAGTAATTGTTTTCAAAATCCTGTTTATAGTTTTTCATAAATTAATGTGCTGTTCCTTATATTCATATGGGAACAAAAACCCAAACAGCCAAAGTTTTTGAAAATAAATTTTTTAAAATTAAATTAGGCACATTTTCTGCTTCTAAACTTCAACAAAAACTTGTGGTAATTGAGAGTGTGGTGCTGTTTAAAGGACACATCTAAAGATCAGTGGAAGGTAGAAGAGGATCATAAATAAATCTTGACATTGAATTTTCAATTGATGTTAAGATAAAAGAATAAAGAAATAAGCTCTTTTAAGAAATGGTGCTCGAACAACCATATATCCACATGAGAAAAATGAAGTGACACCTCTACATCACATTTATATTCAATAATTAACACAAAGTAGACAAATCCAAATATAAGAGAAAGACCCAAAAAATTCACAGAAGAAATTTGATAAGTAAATCTTTCTGACCTCATATTTAATGATGAATTTTTAGATATTCTTGACCTTGTATCTGGCAAATGGCTTTTGTATCAAAAGCACAAATTAAAAAATATATATAGGTAAATAAAATGGACTTCATCAAAATTGAAAATTTAAACCAGGCATAGTGGCCTATAATCCTATAATACATGCCTATAATCCCAGTAACTCAGGAGGCTGAGGCAGGAGCACTCCAAGTTTGAGAACAGCATCAGCAATTTAGTGATGCCCTAAGTTCCTTAGTGCAAGCCTGTCTCAAAAAATAAAAAAAATAAAAATAAAAATAAAGAGGACTGGGGATGTGGTTCAGTTGCAAAGTCATTTGTACCCAATCCTCAGTACCAAAAGAAAAACTAAATTTCAAAATTTACTGTCTTGCAGGACACTATAAACAAAGTGAAAAACACAATGTGGAGTTAAAATTTAGAAAGCCTATATCTTAGAAAGACTAATACAGACTATATGAATTCTTGTAACTCAGAAATTAAAAACTATATTATCCAATTTCAAATAGGGAAGTATCTGAGTAAACATAAAGTATCTTGATTAGCATATAAATAAATAGAGAATAATTCATGAAAAAATATGCAACATCATTAGACATTAGGGGAATAAAAATTCAAACTACATCAAGAAACTACTTTATCCCCAGGAGTGATACATCACAAAAACAGACAAGGGCTATAGGTATAACTTCATGAGAGAGAAAGTGCTGAGCACATGTGAGGCCCTGAGTTTGATCCCCAGCACTGAATAAGAAAAAAAAAAAAGTCACTCAATAACAAGTGTTGTAAACATGTAGAGTAACTGGAACCTGCATGCATATCACAAAACTTATTGTTAAAAAAGGAATTAAATAGAAATGCAAATGGACAGTCTTGGCTTTTCCCTGAATTTAGGGGGAAAGCATTCAATATTTTTTATGCTTTGGACAAGAGGTGTTCACCATAAGCTCATGTGTGGGAAAATGCAGAAAGTTTCAGAGGCAAAATGATTAGGTTATGAGAGGTGTGATCTAATGAATGAATTGATCCACTTGAATGTATTGATTGGGCAGTAACCATAGGTAAAGTTGGGTGAGACTGACAGAAATAAGTCACTAGAGGCAAATTTTGGAGGTATATATTTTGTCCCGGGTGAGTAGAGCTCTCTGCTTCCTGACTGCCATGTCCTCATCTGCTTTCCTCCTCCACACTCTTCTGCCATGATGCTCTGTCTCAGGTTATTCACAGAACAATGGAGTCTTCTCTCTGTGGACTGAAACTTATGAAACCATAAATGACAAACTTTTGCTCCTCAAAATTGTTCTTGTCTAGTCTTTTGGTCACAACAGTAAAAATGCCAACTAAAACAATATTTCACTATTATTTGATGAACTTTAGGATTTTTTTAGATATAGTTTTTATGAGATTAAGAATATTTTTTTAAAAAATTCTATCAAATAATTAAGAAAAAACACCAATCTTATACCTCCCTTAGAAAGTAGATAAAGAATACTTCCTGTTATGAGACTTACATAGCCTTAATAACAAAACTGTGCAAAGATACCACAAAAAAGAAATGTGATTGGTCAACAAACATATGAAAAAATGTTCAACATCTCTAGCAATTAGAGAAATGCAAATTAAAGCTACAATGAGATGTCATCTCACTGTAATCAGAATGGCAATTAACAAGAATGCAAGTAAAATAAATGCTAGCAAGGATGTGGGGAAAATGGTACACTCATACATTGCTGGTGGAACCACAAATTGGTGCGATCACTATAGAAAACAATATGGAGATTCCTTAGAAACCTTAGAATGCAACCACCACTTGATCCAGTTATCTCACTCCTCAGTTTATACCTAAGGACTTAAAATTAGCATGCTACAGCTATGCACCCACATCAATGTTTATAGCAGCTCAATTCACAATAGCTAAACCATGGAACCAATCTAAGTGCCTTCCAACAGATGAATGGATAAAGTAAGTGTAGTATATATACACAATGAAATATTACTCATCCAAAAAAAGAATGACTTTATGACATTTGCCAGTAAGTGGATGGATCTGGAGACTATCGTGCTGAGTGAAATAAGCCAATCCCCAAACCAAAGGCCAAATGTTTTCTCTGATATGTGGATGTTAACTCACAATAACAGGGGTAGGGAAGAATAGAAGTACTTTGGATTACACAAAGGGGAATGAAGGGAAGGGAGGGGTAATGGGAATAGGAAAGATAGTAGAATGAATCAGACATTACTATCCTATGTGCATATATGATTACATGACCAATCTAATCCTACATCATGCACAACCAGAAGAATGAGAAATTATAGTCCATATATGTACAATATGTCAAAATGCATTCTACTATCATATAAAGTGAATAAAAATTTAAAAAATAAATAAAAATAAAAACTAGCTGCAAATGGTAGCCACTCAAAAATATATTAATTTTAAAATTCTTAATTTGATGATAGTTTAGATTATAAATGAGTTTTAATTTTTTTAAATAAGTTTCTTTATGGTAGAAAATCATAATGGTATTTTACATTTATGATGTTAATACATTAAATTATATTTATTGCTGAATGCTAACCCAAATTTGCTTATCTTATATCACCCTATCATTCATATAATTTATATTGCTAGGTCTGATTTACTAATATCATTCAAAATTTCTATATTAATATATATGAGGGATATTGACTATAATGTTTTGGTAATATCTTTGCAGAGATTTTTTATTGTGCTTTTATTTATAAGTCTCATAACTATAAGTAGTCTTTCCTTATCTATTTTTTAAGGGAGTTATAAGATTGGGGTCTTTTTCTTTTTTAAATATTTGACAGATTTATCAATGATATCTTGGCCTGATTACTACTTTGTGTTAAAAATTTTAGAAATAGTTTTGATAACTCACTATTTTTTTAAAAATAGATTGAATTTTTTCATTTTAACTTGTCAACGTGAATTTGTATTGTTCAAATAATTTTTACATTTACTGAATTTTATGGTATAAACATATCACTTCACCATTATACCAGTGTGCTACTTTTAATTTATGATTCTGGATTTAGAGTGAGAAGCCCTCTACCACCAATAATTATGTTCTATTACGTTTTCCCAAGATCAATCTAACTAGGAAAAACTCAACTTTATTTATGTTTTCCAGGAAAAAACAAACTTTTCATTTCTAATATTTTAAAAATACTTTAAATATGTTACGTTGTATCTATTTGTTATATGAAGTCTATTTTTTCTGTCATTGATTTCTGTTTTTTCTTTCATTATTTTCTTTTGTATTTACTTTGGATTTACTTTATTTTTCCTAACCTTTTAAGGTGGAAACAGGTTATTGATGTTGGGTCTTTTAAAAATATAATTATTTGTAACTATAAATTTTTCTCTAAGCACTTCCATTGTTGCATCCCACAGATTTTTCACTTGTGCAAATATGTAAAATTTTAAATTAAAATAATTAGCAATGTTTGGATGATTTTTTTTAGCATAGGAGACTCATAGGTTGAGATGTTTAAATTTTTTGTCCTCTCTGACAACACAATTTATCTTAATATCTACTTTTTTTCAACATTATATACAGTTACTTCAACAATTTTATTTATGGCTATTATATACACAATTTTTTATATATACTTTCAATCCATTTGTGTCTTCAAAATACATTTATTATGGATAATATCTTGCTTGGTCTTTATTTTCCAGCTATTCTCAGAACTTCTATCCTTTTATTAAATTTTTAGGTCAACCATCTTTTAATGCAATATTTGATGTCATCTTATTTGTTTGGCTCTATTTCTGGTTTCTTCTTCTTTTTTTTTTTTTTTTTTTTTTTTTTTTTTGCTGCTGTGACCAAAAGAGCTGAGAAAAACAATTTTAAAGAAGGAAGTCTATTTGAGGGCTCACAATTTCAGAGGTCTCAGTCCACAGATGACAAACTCCTTTGCTTTGGTCTAGAAGGGAGGTAAAACATCATGGCAGAAGGATGTAGAGGAGAAAAGCAGCTGGGAACATGGCACCAGGAAGGAGAGACAGAGAGAGAGAAAGCGCGAGCACACACTCCCTTCACCCTACCCCCCATCGACTCAGTGGTATAATGTACTGATTAGGTCAAAATTCTCCTAGCCCAAACATTTTACCTCCAAACTTCTTGCATTGTCTCAAACATGAGCTTTTGAGGAAAAACTTGTATCTACACCATAACAATTTACTATTTTATTTTAATTCTTTAGTTTTTCCTTTCTTGCTTTCTTCTTGATTAATAGCATATTTTAAAATTTCACTTGAACATACATATTGGATTCCTAGGTAAACATATTGGCATTAATTTTCAGACACTATTCCATTGATTAAAATATACATTCTTAACTGTAAGATTTGATGTTATGCCATGTTATGGAAAAGATAGAATCCCTAAAATTGCATAATTCCATTTATAACCCCTTTCTATCCCTTAGGCTATAGCTTTCATTTACATACATTATAAATTTTAGGATGCAATGTAAGAAAATTTGTTTTAAACAGCCATATGTAATCTGAAGAAATTTAGGGGAAGGATAATTTTTTGAAAAATTTGCCCAGTTATTTACATTTCAAAATTCCCTTCATTTCTGCAGAAGATCTGGATTACATCTAGTTTTATTTTCCTTCCTTCTGAAGGACTCCTTTTGGCATTACTAAGTAGTAATGATCTACTGGCAATGTCTACTGGCAATGATTTCTCTTTGTTTTTTTTAAATCAAAGTGCCATTATCACAAATTCATTCTTGAAGGATAATTTTGCTGGATATAAAATTTGGAGGTGCAAGTTTGTTTATTTTTTAATGCTCCCTGTTAGGTTGGCTCGAGATCTCGCGTTTCTTCTCCCGAGGTGGACACAGAGCGTACAGTGGGGCGAGCTCCACGTGGCAGCAGAAGATGCAGGAGATGCAGCGTGGTGGATTCTGCGCAGCTGTGGGGAATGAAGCACTAAGCAGTCTGCATGTGCAAAGGAACAGCCCACCAGGAGCTGATACTAAGCAGCAATGGTGCCTCCTACCAATCAGTGGACTTTTCCTGACTCATCCTGGAAGGACTGTGACCTCGGCAGGATCCCCTGACCAATCCCAGGGGACGCAGGACTCTAGATACCTCCTCTTCCTATCTCATAGCCCCTCCATTCCTGCCTTAAGCTCTCCTCTTCCTGACTGGGCCCTTTAAATTTTCTTTACCGCGTAATAGGTGCGCGATTCTCCGAGAGCGTGTATTTCCAATAAAGCCTTGCCCAGCGGTTTTAATTTGCCTCCTTTTGGTCATCTGGCTTTACACTCCCCATTGACCCATCGCCATTGATTCCAGTGAGAGTTCAGTGGTAAGTACCGTGGTTGCTCCTATATTCAATGTGGTGTTTTTCTGTCAGCTTGCTAGAATGCTTTCAGGCAGTTTGAGTACAATATTTTGTATGTTGTTGACATTTGTTTTTTTGCTTGCTTTTATTTTGGTCAGTTTTTAGAGTTGCTTGACTTTGTAATTCAGTATTTTTCAACAAAATTTGAAGATTTTGGTCAATTGTTTTATGACTTCTTTTGGAAGACTCATTCTTTCTTTTCTGCTCTGGCACATCATAAATGTTTCCCTGTAGGACTCTACTACTTTTTTCTTTATAAGATTTTTAAAAATTTTTTTCTCCATTTTCTTTCTTCTGAATAATTACTATTATTTTAATGGCAAGTTCAGTGATTTTATTCTATATTGTTTTGTTTGTAATCTTCACTTTTCTGTTCAGCCTAGTTTAAATGAATCTTATCTCTCTATAGTTATTCCAAAGAGTATTTTTAATGTTATTTGAAATGTCAATATTTTTTAAAATTTTATTTGAAAGACTCATATTTTTTTAAATCAAGCTGTTGTCTGCATTGAGTGCTGAATCATGATTTCACTGTTCTGAGCAGAAAAAAAGTTGATGTAGCAAAGTCCTTAGATCTGATGACTAATACAATATGAGTACTATTGTTTGTTGATGACCTTGATAACAGAATTTGCAATATAAAAGAAAGAGTCTCTCAAATACACATGCTTTCTATAAGCAATGAGTTTAAGAATATTTCTTTGTGGGCTAGGGTTGTGGCTCAGTGTAGAGCACTTGCCTAGCATGTGTGAGGCACTGTTTTCAGTCCTCAGCACCACATATAAATAAATGAATAAAATAAATAAATAAAGGTCCATCAACATCTGAAAAAAAAAAGAATATTTCTTTGTATCTTACTCATACAGAAAAAATAATAATATAATATTTGATTCTAGGGCTTTATGTAATTTTTGCTTCCAGAGTCTTGGTCTCATAAGGTTTAGAAGATCATAGGAAAAAGAATCTAAAATTACAAATGAGCAAGTAAATACAAAAGTGAATATTTGTTTCAAATGGAAAAAGAAACCATACCAAATTACGAATTTTAAAAAGCTGAAAAATACCACAGACATTCCAAATTTTAAAAACCAGAAGATTTTTATTATCTACTCTTCTAATACATATCTATAATACACTTTCTCTCCATTTTTGGGTGCATTTTATTTAATTATTTCTTTATATGGCAACTATTTTTTAATATTATTTTCTAAAGAGAAAACTAGAAAATAATTCCTACTTTCCCATAGCATATTTGATCAACCATTGGTTTTCATGGATTAAAGAATTCTTTTCAGATTTATAGATGTTCTTAGTTATGTCTTCTAATTTTCAGAAATGTCTTCAAAGATGAAGAAATCTCTCAATTTTATTTCATGCATATGTTATCAAAGATTTTTCCCTAATAGTAGTTTTACAGGCTAATGTCCTACAAACCCAAGGATTCTAATACATTTCATTTTGTAAAATCTTCAAAAAAATATTTTCCCTACATTTATATGACTGTAATACCAATTATATAAGTGATGTTAAAAATTTTGTTCTGTCTCTGCATTAACAAGAAAAATCTTCTAAGATAGTTGTTAGTGTTTATCAATTGGAAGAATTACACTAATTTCTGACTTTGTGTGCTTCAAACCTGTGCCCTTGCTGTAGTCACATCTTTTAGGTGACATGAGTTTTGCTTATACTAAGATAGAGCCTTTGGACTGGCCTTTGTGTCATGAAAGATGAAAGGGTTGATTTACAAATGGGATAAAAAGGATCCTCGGAACCTTTTCCTGTACCGGAATATCTATCCCTAGATAAAAAGATAGTTGTGAACTCTAAGTATCTATATATTCTAATGCACACAATATAAATGAACTTGTGATTCAACTTTCCTTTAACAGATTCCCAAATGCCCAGGGACACTTTAGTATTTGAACAAATAAGGAGAAATACAGTGGAGGGGAAGATGTATGCACTGAAAAGTGATAACTAATTGCAGTGTTGATATTTTTTTAGTAAATTAGATAAAAACAAATAACCATGCAGACACTTTCCTAAAGCCTCTCCCGAGGCTTACATGCCACACGGGAAACCCCAGTGTAAGATTTTTCAGCCCATGGTAAATCCACCTCCACTTGCTTTGTGTCTTTTTGTGATATCGAGTTTGCAATCTCTTTAGAGAAACCAAGGTAGTGTGCAATATATGGTCATTAAATTTGGCTTAATAAGTAAGTTAATAAATGAACGGAGCAGAAATATGCTTTGTAGTTTTCATGAACTCGAGTCCCACTTATGATTTCATATTCAGTAAGGTTCATATTTTTCTTCTACGTGTTCTTAAAGATGGGTTAAGAAAAATATATTTCTCATTCACGCTCCAAGATAATTTTTTAAGAGTTATCAGAATCATAAGATGCAACTGTGAATATTCCACTGTAACACCCTGGATGTCAACGTATTTCTGCTTATTTACGAAGAACAATGAGAAAAGGCAAGAGAGAGAGCTGAGTTTCATTTTCTCTGTCTTTGTTTATCTCTTGTTTCACTCATCATTCTGAACTCATGTGTGTTTATAAGCACTCTCCAAATGGGGAAGCAGCAAAGAGAGAGAATACTGCTTGTGGCAGCACATGAGACATCATCTGAACCCTCGCGGCCGTTCTGTCTCGATGGATACCCACATCACATCTTGTACAAAATGCTGCCTGTTAGGTTGGAATCAGCTCTGTGTTTTTTACCCATTTCTTCAACTTAACTCCATGTTGAGCACATAAGCCTCCCTACTTGGATCTTTGATCAAAGCTCTTACTTTCGAGGGAATGAAATGACTCCTACTGGGGTAGAGTAGCCACAAAAATTGCTGTTAAATTACCACTGTTTTTACCAAATCACCCTCAGATACCATCTCTCCAGCCTGCCACCTAGAGAATATATTAAGCGAGGAAACAGAATGAGTCAATACATCTCATTGGGGGCCAGTCTCCAGGCCTGAGGAATGAGCTGAGTTCATCTTCTGTCCAGTCTGGAGACGCTCTGGAAGACATTGCTATGAAGCAACCTGATATCAACTCAGGCTCATTGAGTTTCAAATGCTTTTCCTCAGAGTGAACATGAATGAGTCTCAAATATCAGCATTTTGAAATGTCTCAATTTGTGTTTATATATTTTTCTTTTAAAAAGTATAGCAAATTACCATCGTAAAAGTTTTAAAATTTATATTTGAGGGCAAATCTTATTTGGGGGGCTTAATTGTAATTAACCAACTGGACTGTGAAGCCAATTTAAAATTTAAAAGTTCATGAGAAGTATTAAAATATTCAGCGGTTATGCTGGCAATATAAAACAGTGGCTATCTAAACAAAACTCTGGACATCATTGTAAAAAAATATTTAAAATAAGACATATATTAGAGACCAGTTTTGTAATGTACATAGCAAAGTTAGGTCTCACTAATCATGGAGGTTCACTTATGTTACATGTTTTGTTCTATATGAGCAAATGAGTGACTATTCTCTTTAAATGCACAGATACTATATATTGAATGTTATACTTCCTTGTCTATGTTATTCATTGTCAAGTAGCTCCCGTTTAAGACATGAATAAAATCAAACTGAAATGTGATCCTCTGTGCCCATTTTAATATTTAAATCCCTTTGAGTTCATAAGTCTTACATGAGGAAATAAGACAAAAATATTTAGTATTAAATAAGATCTGGCTTGCAATTAAGGTTCACTACTTTCTCATTGGTTTGTTCAAACTGCTCTGAATTGTACACCTGTCAACTTTAAAATGGCACAATGCATTTTTCATTAGGTTGTGAGGAAAACTAGATGAGAATGTATGAAAAGTGCCATAACCAGGATTTGGCCATGAGCAGTGCACAACAATTCTTCCTTCTCTACAGCTTTGTGAAATTTGTTCCTTAAGAGATTTGCTTCGATGGGGTGTATTCAACCACTATAAAAAATTGTGTACACACTTGGTTCTTTCAAAGCCTAAAGGAACAGTCGTCAATTTTCTTCTAAATTGGGAATATGCACCCACATATATTCACATTTTCAGAATGCTTCCCTCTTTT
>CM053401.1:120760170-120772617 GCA_028644305.1 Xerus rutilus | reverse complement strand
TGTGCTGCTATAAACATTGAGGTGACTGCTTTATTGTAGTGAGCTTTTTTTAAATCTTTAGGGTATAGGCCAAGGAGTGGGATAGCTGGATCGAATGGTGGTTCCATTCCAAGTTTTTAAGGAATCTCCATACTGCTTTCCAGATTGGTTGCACCAATTTGCAATCCCACCAGCAGTGTTTGAGTGTACCTTCATTTTTTAACACTGTAAAAATGTTCTAGTCCAAACTAATATTCATTTGTAATGTATCTATAAATCAGAGGACATTTTTTCTTAACTATGTGAATATAATTCTTTCTTTGTAATTTAAACATCATTGTCTTTTTGCCATAATATACGAGATCATGACATGTCACTTATATCTTAATTCTCTCTGAGGTGAAAACAGAATCTGAAGTAACTTTTTTGTTGTTTATTTTTTCTTATTAATATTTCTATTATTATTATTTTGCTTCTGTTTCACTTCACTGAGGGGTGCCAGAATTCTTAGGTAACTTTGCATTGTGTATTTCTTCAGCCTTGTCTGTCTCTTCACTTCAAGCTATTATTTTGAATTTCATTTTCTGACAACATGTTTAAAAAACATTAGAGAGAGCAGGCGAAAGTCACACTCCAGCTCTCGAAAAACACCTGGTTTTTGTTCTTCAGTTTGGTTGAGAGTGTATTTCAGGTCCAGATATCAAACACTACTGGGGCATGAATGACAGTGACTTCTAGTTGACTCTCAGGCTACTGGGTTTATACTTCACTAAGCAAAGTATAGTTATGCCACCGACTTTATTTAATCTCTTTAGACATGCCTAATGTTATTTCTAATTCATTCCACATGCAGTAATAACTGGAGAATTAATTCCTGCAATTGAAGAAAAAGGAAAAAAATCCCCTAAATCTTCAATTGCCAAAATGGCCTTCAGTGAAAACCCTGATGTTATTCTCTAAATAAATACCAAAGAGAAAATTAGTAGAATTGTTGTTACAGAGATGAACAATACAGGCTTGCAGCACACTATCAGAAAATACTCCTAGCCTTTTGGTGCACCGATCTCCACTTTTCTTGCTAAGATCATAACTGCATATTTTAGAGTGCACAGTAATTTGAATACACAATGTATCCCATACTTGTATTATTCTTTGAGTATGGAGAGTGTCTTTTGTCATACTTTATACTTACAAGTACTTTATGTTTTCATACCTCAATTTCTATTTTATCACTTATATGATATTTATAAACTGTTTATCTCTCTTTTTCTATCTTGGTTTCTATCAATTTATTTTTAAATTCACTGAAATTTTAAATTCATTTCTATTAAGCTGTTAAGTATGTCCTGATGTATGTTTGCTTCAGTTAAATTTACTTTTATATCCATACTTTCCATTTGTTTTTTCCCCCTATTTAATAATTCTTTCCTGACATTTCACATTTTAAAATTTTATCACATAATTTCTTTTCATAACCCCGTTAAACTTAGTTATAACAGCTGCTCTAAATTCTTATTTGCTGGATAAACTACTGGCTACAGTCAAATAAGGAGGTAATTCAATCTTCTTTCAAACACCAAATACAATGGTAAACAAAGTTGACCAAACAATCATTTCAGCACCATGGAAATCAATAATACCATAGAATAATCTAAGAATAATTTAGAATTTAGAAATGGATGAACTTCCAGTAGAAGTTTGAATCTGTGAGTTTCTCACCTTCAGCAGTGCCTATTCAGTTCATTGGATGTAGAAGTACTGGCAGAATGGAGCCAAGCCTGCCATATTTAGTATGGGCTTACTCTATTTCAAATGGTTGCTGAAGCATAAAGCAATATTTTCAATGGCAGAAGAAATCTCAGTGGTAGGTAAGCAAGGGAGGTCAATGGTTCTAACAGTTTGAGGGTGTAGTTGTAGTGGTTTTGGAAAACAAATCCCTGATTGACATTACCTGTTTATGACATGAAGATGAGAGAGGGGTTAAACCATGCACAGCGTCTTGGCTGACCCTGAAGTTGTGTACATGCCTAGAGAAGAAGCGACAAAAGTAAATTCTTTGTCATGGTTCCAATCTCAGGAGGAAAGGCCTTGGTCTTTAAATATTGAGCTTATGTTTTAAAATAAACACTTCTATAAAATTGTGATGTTCCATTCTATTCTCATTTTGTTGAATGATTTAATCACAAATATGAGTTGAATTTTGTAAAGTGCTTTTTTGATTATGTCAATGAATTAGTACCCTTAATTACACAGGCAAGGTCCCTTTTGCCTAGTAATATAACATAATGAAGCTGTCCTCTCTCATCATATTCATAGTCCCAGGGATTAAGGTGGGAAATCTGGGAAACCATTTTGGAATTCTGCCTTCCACTATACCTTATGAAAAGATCACTGCAAATTCACATTAAACATGGGAGGGTTATGATTATGCAAGCATAAGCATTTAGATTAATGGAACAGATTTTAAACACTATTAATAAAACTTTACATCTATGGTCAGTTGACTTTGTTGTTTTCAACAAAGATGACAGGTTACTTCAATGAGGAAAGGGCAGTATTCTCCACAGGTGGTGCTAAGACAAGAAGATACTGTACTCAGACCTGTCACTTACCTTACAAAGGACATGGGAACCAACTCTAAATGGGCCATAGGCCTAAACATAAGGACTAAAAATAAATGCTATAGAAAACACCTTCGTATCAAACTGACAAAAGATTTTAGATATGATATGAAGGTCTTGACACATAGAATAATTTGATAAATTATACTGCCCCAAAATTCAAAAGTTCTACTTTAAAAGATACAATAAAGAGAATAAAAATAGATGCCATAGTCTGGCAATAAGTATTTTCAAATTATATTTGATAAAGACCACTTGTACCCAAAGTATATAATGATCTCTTACAACCCAATGATACTAAGATAAAACAATTAAAAATGAGCAGATGTTGATAGAACCTTTGCCAAAGGACTAATAAAACCATGAAAATATGCTCAACATCATGAGTCCCTAGTGAGGTATGGATATAAGCCACAATACATACCACTACATACCCAGTAGGATAATTATAATCAAAAAATCTGACAAAAACATATGTTGGGTAGAATGTAGAGAAACAAGAACCCTCCTATGTTGCCCATGGCACCACCACTTTTGAAAACTGTTTGAAACTGTTTGACAATTTCCTAAAAGTTACATATAAGCTAACAATGTAACCCAGAAATTCAATGCCAAGAGAAATGAAATACGATTTCAGCAGCATGCATTCAATAGTAATAACAGCACTAATCATAATAGCCAACACAATTGAAATAATTTAGGAGAAAGACATTCTACAATAATTTAAAAATATGTAAGGAGATGAGATGGCAAGGATAGCTCTTTGGAGAATGCATGTTGATTTTAATCCTTAGCCTGGCCACTAAGACTAGCATTTTAAAACAGAATCAAGAAAAATATTCAGCTCACTCCAAATTATTTGTCAAGAAATCTCTAGGTGTTGTTCTCTGTAGTTGGCACTCGAGCATGACTTAATAAATTTAAGCTCATAAATAAGCTGGTCTACAATATCTGCACACTGTTATCAGTTGAAATGCTGTATCTGTTTATGCATAGTAATAGTAATTAGCTAGCCTTTACTAAATGTTAATTATTTTCTATATCCTAAGCTAAGCAGTTTATATGCATTTGCTTCTTTAATTCTTGTATGCCAAGACAAACCAGTTACTATTATTGTCAGATGCAGCAAAAGAGGAAAATAAGTATAGAGAAGTAAATTACTTGCTGAGGGTCACTGTGGGTAAATGATGAAAGAACAGCTCAGGTGCTAGCTGTATATTTCCAGGAGCCCTCTCTTCACCCTTAGCATGGTAAAATGACAACAATAAAAACATTACAGAGGCTTAGGAGCCTCAGGCAGGAGGATTGCAAGTTCAAAGCCAGCCTTAGCGAGGCTAAGCAACTTAGCCAGGCCCTGAGCAACCCTGTCTCAAAATAAAAAAAATGAAAAGGGCTGGGGATGTGGCTCAGTGGTTAAGCACTCCTTGGTTCAATCCCTGCTACCAAAACAAAGAAACAAAAACAAAACCCCACATTAATAATAATTATAAGGGGAAAAGCTACTTATTATTACAAGAGCACCAAGATTTCCAGTTTTGATTGATGGGCTAATTTCAAATTTAAATAATTATTTTCAAAGACTATCCCCATCCTCCAGATGCAGCTGCAAATGTGTTGTGTGTGTTTATTGCACACACATGCATGTGTCTGCACACAAATTTCCCAATGAGTGTGACGATATCTTTTTGACAGGCCACTTGTGTGACTGTTTTCTAATGTGTTGCAACCAAGGTTAGCCCTTCCTGTTTGCTGTGAGTGGCCCACAGTCACATTTTAGGGAGTTTTCTTGTCCATCTGATTTTTTAAGGCTCAGTCTTTTCAGGGATCAGTGCTGGGGCACACTTCATTACTCAAATGGGACGCTTTGCTTGACTCCTCTTCCATATACATCTCTGTGGGTAGCTGAGGATTCAGGAACTAAGCTTGTCAGGTAAAACCTTATTTCTACACAGGCAATCCAGATGTGAAACTTCACATAGGTATTGTGGTTTCTTCATCCTAGAAACAATAATTTCCTATCTTATATGGTTCTTCTGAGTTTTCGCTCATAAAAGTGATTATTTTAAAATTTATCTTATGAATGTAAACTTTGGAGAACTACCTGTGCCACACAGGGTGATAATTTTGAATCTTAGTGCCCACATCATTCACCGCTGCACTGGTACATTTTTGTTTTACATACTTCCCTAACTTAAGAAACGTTGAATCTAAATTCTGTAGATATTTCCTAAATGTGTTCCTTAAGGAATTAAATGCAATCATGAGTACCCCCGCCATGACACAGATATGGAATCTATCATCTCATGCCATAGAAAATCTGACCCCTTAGTTCTTTTAAAGATGATTATCCTAAAATGGACACAAGCAGTAATAAACAAATAACTAAGTAATATCCAAATATATTTTATGAGTCTATTTGCTTATAAAGAATAAAAAGAAAGAAGGGAGAAAGGAAGGGAGGGAAGAAGAAAGGGAAGAAGGGTAAGCACATTTAATATTCATAATTATAATTAAAATAGTTAATTTATTACAGTAACAATTAATTATAATAATATAATAACAATAATTATAATTTAAGAAAAGAAAAAGCAGTGTTAAAACGTGAAACTAAAACTATCAGATTTAACCTCTCTATACTTTTAAATAGTTCCTTTCTGTACTGACTTAAACCAAGCAATGACCAAGAGGCTATTTGTAGGGGAATCAGCTGAAAGAGCATCAGTCCAGGAAATTTCAGCTCTTGATTGATTTTTAGCCAGAAGTCTGAGTTGGGGTACAATCACCCAAGACATTTCACTTTAAATGGTATGAAATGCCTTCCGTTAACCATTTCCTCTGCAGGAAACCCCTGGCAGATGTGGGTTTAAAAGAATGATGCCTGGCCTGCTCTGTTCCCCAACTTTATCTGTGAAATGAAATAGTGCAACTTGCACACTAACAAAAACTTCTTTCCTGCCTTCTTGGAATGATCAGTTATTCAAGTGGTATGTTTCAGAAAGGAATATGAATGAATTTCCTATCTTATTTCAGTAAAGATATTTTCTTAATCTGAAGGCATCTAAAACGGTTCTTGAAATGTGTTTATGTATCATTTTGATACAAAATGCATCTCTATGAACATATGTCTTGTATTATAGGCCTCTGGAGGGTAGGAATCAAGACTGATTTGCTTTTAGGGGTACATTGTACATTTTGTGTTAGCTTTTTGTAAAAATCTTTTTTTTCACATTTTGGCATAGAAACATTACTTGCATGGCCATATTTTCCTTTTATGTCATTTAAGGGCAAACATAACAAAAAAGAGTCTACTTTTGCTATGTCACCATATGATTGCCCCTTTGTCAGCTAGGGGCTTCCTACAATGGAACATCCCCAAATCTGTCCAGGAGTCAAGAAAAATTGCAACTATTCTATTTTTGAAAATAATTTCCCATCGATCAATTCAAAGAAAAAAACTAAGTTCTTCATTTATGAGTCATTTTCCCCCCAGCACAAATTTCCCTGCCTAGGAAAACAGTACTAATATAGTAATCTGAAAGTCCGTGTGATGAAAGCATGTGTCACCATGTGCAAACTGTGAAATGTAATTGAAAGTAAAATGTTTAATTAAAATGGACATTTCTAAGCCTGCTTCTGGCAGCAGCCATCTTGCTGAAAAATTATATTTGTTACACCGGCAACCTGGGAGAATAGTTCAAGAGATGGAGAATGCCAGGTCCCATCCAACAGTAAATGGGGTGAAAATCAGAAAAAGACTTGAGGGTTGATCCTTTAGTTACTGTGCATGTCCTCAGCACCTGAACCCTGGTGCATACCAGTCAGAACTAGAGGACCTGCCACACATAGCCATCCCAGAGTCAATATTCATTATAACCAAACATCCTCCTCCTTCCAATAATTGTTCTTTTCACTTGTGTCAGCAAGTTTTCTTAACAACTGGGCTTTCAGGTGCTGCGTGGCTTTTGTACAGACTGAAATGTGAGGATACTCTTCATCTCCCCAGTTATTTCTCCTTTGAGACCACAGGGTTCTTTTTTTCCTCCTCTCATAAAAGCCTCGGATCCCAGATAATCTGCAGACTCGTGTGGACGTGAGCTCCACTGACGTTTTCAGTTCAAATGTGAAAGCAGAATTTGAAAACAAAATTCTGTGTCATATCCAGAGGGCAGCTTGTCCTGTAGGAAATTTGGATGTCAAAGAACACTTAGTCCAAATGGGGCAGATCTGGTCATCCAATAAATGCCATGGTTCCAGAACGCCTCCTTGGAGAAAAAATTTCTCAGACATTTTATAAAGGGGCAAGAGAGAAAAAGTTCTTTTCCTTTGCATCTACCACTTTATCCCTTAAAATTTCAGAGATCAATAGTAGCAGATACAATGTTATGATAGAATATGTGCATTCCTTTATAAAGGCAAAAATTCCAACTTCTACCCCTATTTTTCAATAGTATTAGGCTCACTTAAATTATTTGTATTTCTACTGTCTCTGGATCTTGTTACCATCCCTTAAAGTGAAAGAATAAAACAACCAACAAATAAATATATAAATAAAAGGTCTGCAAACCTGAAATCCATTAAAACAAAAGATTGAAGGAAAAAAATCAAAGGATCCAATCACTGTTCTATAATTCATGATTTGGATATTAAAACAACTCTCATTGTCTAGATCTGGCAACCACGGAATTTGATCATTTTTTTTCCTATCTGACCTTGTTTCGTGAGCTCTTTCTCTATAATATGCTCTTTATTGCCCACGGAATCCTCTTTGAATTTACTTTCTTTATGGAGTGATTATAAATCTTCATGACATCCCTAATGATTCATCTCTTTTGGTGCCGGGCAGAGGGATAACCATTTCTATACTGCACACATTTCATTTAAGGTGAAACCAGGAGATTTATCAATCAGCACAGGATTTCCAGGCATAAGCTAAACTATAACCATTTATCCCCCTCCATAAACACATCTAACTTCCCTACACTTTCTGCCTGAAATGTCCCATGAACTTTAAAGAAGAGATTGCTTTTAATTTGTGCATAATCTAAACCACTGTACTTTCTTCTGGGCAATTTTAAACTTAGCCATACTATGGACATATTTAGAAATTATTGAAATATGCACTAGATTATTTCATGTGTCTTCAGTGAAACTACTTAATTAGGACTCTGACTAGTGATTGTTTTCTGAGATTTGCCATTTATCATTAGAAATAAAAATGCTTCATAATTTTAAGAACATTAAGAAGAGATCAATCTTTTCCTTATTTGGGGATTCACCTTGGAAAGCCAACTGTCTCATAATTATGAGCATTATTGACCATATTTTTAAGGTTGCAGTCCCAGATTTCAATGGCTTTGGTAAGGTGTTTATCATGAATACAAAATCCCTGAATCTCACAGGAGAAATCTCCTTCCTAAAATGTTTGTCTGACTGAAATATTTTGCCGGTGATACATAGTTTTGTAAATCAATAGTGTTTGCTTCAATCAAATGTTCCATCTCCACAGTCTTGTGAAAACAGAAAACTACATGAACAGATTACAAACCTACAAAGGAGAAGCCAACAACGGGGAAAATGCCTTCTGCAAAAATACTTTTGAACTTCAGAGGATGAGAAACATGTTCAGTTCATGGAGCTGGAAAAAATGAAAGTTTTTTTTTCAGACATATGTAGAACATTTGTTTCTGTTTTATTTCTGCTGTCATAATATGATGGTTTTATTCAGTTTTTAAACATGCTTCAGCTGGAAACACTACATCTTTAAATCAGGCAACCCTGGCTTCAGTGTGAATTCCCCTGCCGCTCTCCCTCACCTTACCCAGGTGCATGTTAAATCAGTATTAATGACAATATCATTCTTGTGCAGTCATCTCCTGCCTGCAATTTGGTTTTAATTACCCGCCACGTTGTCTTTCCCCCTCACTGACAGCCATTAAATAGGGAATGACACCGGAGCCATAGTTGTGTGGAATATTCACTTCACCAGCCCCATCATAAAGCAGGCTGCAGTGCCTCCTAGTGGCCGAGGTCGGAAAGGGACGAAACTGAAATTGTTGATTTTGCAAGCGCTTCTGAGGTTAACTTGGAGATCCCGACAGAGTTTGAATTAGTCTGACTATATTTAAAGAAGAAAAAGAAAATTTAAAAACCACTTACAAGTTAAGGAATAATCATAATTTGGCAAAATGTTATTTAAATTGAAATATGACAATAAACCAATGCACTATTTAAGTCTTGTCTGACCAGCTGGAATGGTGAAAATGAGGATCAAAAACAACAAATTTGTCATATGAAATGTTACTGAGAAAAGTTCTTGAGGGTGAGCTGCAAAGTGCCCAAGGCCATAGAATCTCCACTCTTTCTTCTGTTTTTCCTTATGCCACAAAGAATTTTGGGTTTTATTTTTATTTTTTCTTTTGTTTTTTCCCTTTACTTTACAAAATTCTTTAATTTTATGTGAGCTAAAAACATTCTTCTAAGCTAAGTGCATCCCTTTCAGGAACCAGTGTCTTTTTTTGTGCAATTATGCCGCTCTTAAGTGTTTTTTTTAAACAAAGGTTTCCTTTAAATAGTTTAAAATTGAAATTGTTTGTCCAAATGTTTAAGTTAGACACTATACAGATGCTCTGAATTGAAGACGTTCATCATATGTAATGGCTATCACATATTGCATCTTTAAATTTTGGGTTAAAATAAATCTGAAGGCATGTGCATTTCACAGGAAGCACATCAGACCTTTTGCACTATAAATTAGAAACATTGCTTATAAACAATACATCACAGTATACTTGGGCAGAGGACGCAATAGAGAGGAGTCACATTCAGTCTTTACTCTGATTTTTCTCCCTGCCAACTTCTCCTTGGTTTGAAGGTTGTGGGTCCATGGGATGCTCTTTCACAATTGCTAACGCTATGTTTTCTAGCTTCTTTCAACAAGCATAATTACTCATTTTACGTGTTGCTAAATGAGAGTCATAGCTAACTGCTTTAATTAGAATTTTAACCATACATAGCATATACAATAACTTGCACATACATTTGTTGTGCACATTTGTGCTTGTACGTGCATGTTTATAAGAACCCATACATAAAATGGAGATGCTGATAATTACTCTTTCTCTCAGTCATTCTTCATTCTCCAAACTAGCAGGGCAATGTTAAACATCAATTCATGTGTGGTTATTGCTGCTTCTTTTAATATTTTTCTGTATTTACATTTTTAAAATTAAGATAAAACTGTGTAGTTTCTTTAAAAAATGGGAGTACTGAATGGTACATTGTAATGTTAATTATACTGGTTGTAACTTGGTCTTAAATTTACAAAAAACAAAGACTTTGGAGAAAGAACTTTTTTGCTCAATGACAGAAATATTACCTCACAAACTGTTTCCAGTACCTGTGAGAGTCAAAAGTGCTTCTGATCACTGAAAGAATAAAAATATTATTGTTTTTAAGATGTGAAATTTCACATATTTTTTAAAGGGAAGGTGTGCTCATTTGATTCATGCTTTTCTTTCATAGAGAACAATATTTGGTCTTTCATACATTGCCTTATTAATTTATTATTTAAGGAATATTTTGCATCCTTAAATAACAGCTAGGAAAATTGTTATTCTTTCCAGGCAGAAATGGGAAGCTTATAAGCGCAACGATAAAGGCTTAATCTCTGATATGGCTTACATATATTGGTTTACAGCTATATTGAGCCCAGTTAGACTGATTTTTTTTCTTTCCTAATATGAAACTTGATGCTGGGAAATCTGATAAGTGAGTTTCATTTCCCTGGAAATTTATTGCTTCTATATCCAAGTGCAAAGAAATATCACGAGTAAAAACAATGAGGAGTCTGTAAGCACGGCATTAATGAGGGCCCTTCTGTTCTCACAGAGATTCTGCATGGGGGTGGGGGGGTATTTCAACGATTAAAATTGAAAGACATGCTATTCCTTTTAGAATTGATCATTATTCCCTTTTGCCTGACTGGTGTAATAGCAAATCAACATGTTCTCCAGCATGTTAGATCAAGAAGAGGACCACGGTAAGGATTGAGAGGGAGTTTGTGTGCCATTTCCATGGTACTTGGGCACACGAGCAGTTGAGTACCTTGTGGTGAGTCAGTGACAGCCCTAGAAGCCCTGCTGTCCAGCCTGCCTCTTCTCTGCCCTCTCTACCCACAGCTCTGCCTTGGAGCTCTGGCCCCTTCTCATTCCTGCAGTTCACTTTGTATGTTCTGATCACCACTCCATTGCCTATGCCCAGTGCCTGCCATATTACAGATGGGATGACAGAAGCTGCAGAACTTTTTAGAGAGCAAACAGTTTCACTACACTAATTAAGACAATGACTAAATTGTCAAGCAACTGTGAAAGGCTAGACATCGTGGAGCCACAACATAACAATGTTAGTGATGTTTATTGAGTGTCCTCTGTATGCTAGATTCTGCACATGAAGTATCTGGGAATCCAGAACTGGGAATCCAGGAGGACATTTGATGATGACTAGAAAGTGAAGTGGCTTGCTCAAGGTGTAGCCCCCGCTGAGAATGGACTTGGGGTATTAATGAGATTTCATTCATCTGCCTGACTATAAAGTTCATCCTTGTAGTTTTTATTTTGCTTTGTTGTTTTTAACTAAATTGTGGTTGTTGATTCCAAGATGCTTAGAGTCTCAATTTTCATTCATAAAAATGATAAATACTGTGCTATCTGGTAGAAATGGCAGGTGATATATATTTGTAAGGTTGAAGCCATCTTGATCAAGAAGAAAGGTGTTGTCTATGAGTTATGTCAGGGGAGACACTGAAGAGGTGGAGTGGTGCAGTCTGGTTGTGTCAAGATACAGTATAAAAGTATTCTGGGAGGTGGTAGGGACAGAAATGTGGTCACCTTGAGTAATTTGCATACTCACATATATAAACAAACAGGAAAAAGGGTAGGGATATGTTATTTGGAATCATAGAAAATAAGTCAGTCTCATTTTATATATATTTATATTATATATTATATATATTTATTTATATGTATAAATATATATATATATATATATATATTTCCTTTAAGACAGTGCCTTTTGAGTTGAATAAAATTAGGCAAGTTTCCTTAATGCAGGACTTCTCAGAACCTTTAAAATACAAAATGAATAACTTAGAGTAACTTAGTATTTTCATCTCAGGATTTTAAGTTTTTCACAGACCAACTGTCAGGATAATTTTATAAACACACTATAGCAAATGTTAGGAGAGGGAGTCAAATTAGAATATATAGACAGGAACCTTTATGTTGTAGATTAAGACCGACTTTCCTCTGTGGGCAATGAAAAGACACCAAAAGTCTGCAAGCGGAGATGATTTCTCCTATTATGTTAATGATAGTTCCAATCTCCAGGGTTGAGACAGCAAGAGTAGCATATTCTCAAACACTGTGGGGCCAAACTTGTCAAAACAAATACTATACACTTCCTTGTTGTTTCAGATCGTCAGCAAGCATGTACTTTGTGGTACTGAGTTGCTGGAATTCGTCCAGACTCTGTGGTTGGAAGTAACCCACGCTTTACAGGTTTTAGGGAGTACTGGGCTGATATTTTAATCTTGCTAAGTATTCAGGAGAGCAAATAAAAGGAATGGGTGTAGTTCGCTAAGCAAAGGTTCTCGAAGGTTTTCAAGCACATATGGCATCTTACAAAGAGGAAGCAGAAAGTGTGAACCCAGAGGAGAACCAGGGCTGACCTGGGGGATGCTCAGAGACTTGTTCCCCCTAAGTAATACAGTTCTGGATTCAGAAGGTTCCAGGCTGCTCCCCAGAAGATAATTTTCTAAACATTGCACTTTCCAGGCAGATTTCTAAGGACT
>CM053401.1:120689524-120759670 GCA_028644305.1 Xerus rutilus | reverse complement strand
GAAGGTTTTCAAGCACATATGGCATCTTACAAAGAGGAAGCAGAAAGTGTGAACCCAGAGGAGAACCAGGGCTGACCTGGGGGATGCTCAGAGACTTGTTCCCCCTAAGTAATACAGTTCTGGATTCAGAAGGTTCCAGGCTGCTCCCCAGAAGATAATTTTCTAAACATTGCACTTTCCAGGCAGATTTCTAAGGACTTTCAAGAGTATAGAAAGGCAACACAGGATTTCATCCTAATGATGTTACCAGATACTGCACTGTATTATTGTTCAGGCACCCACTGGACAGTAAAGGCTCTATCTGTGCCAGGCACTCTTCTAAGCTCTTCCAACATATCTGTGAATGTAGCTATGAACACAACCTCAGAATAAAGGCTATATCATTACCTATGCATTAATAATTAGACAAGTAAGTCCAAAAGGTTGAATTGCTTGCCAAGATTTTACAAGGTGGTAGGTTAGAATTAGCAGGACTTGTCCAGAATCAGGAATAGCTGGGTCTGGACTTAATGAACTAGCATTGAAATTGGGTGGTTTGATGTGGGTACCTTCCTCTCCAGTACACTGCTATCCAGCCATGTGCTGGTTAAGGATGTACTTACAAATACATCCCTCTCATGTCTATTTCCCTAACATGACATCAGTAACAACAAACAGATTTAACTATCTTCCTTCACACTATATCACACATTTATTTATCTCATTTAATTCTTGCAACTATTCACAAGACAGGAAGACAATTTAGACCCATTAAATATGAGACAAAAAGTGAAGCATGGAAGTTTTCATTCCTATGGTCAAGCTCGCAGGACTAGTGAAAGGTAATTCTTGACTACAAGCTTGGGTCCAGCTCTAGACAGAGTTGTCATTATGACTTATTCTACTCAATCGTACTCTCTGGAAATCTGTTAAATTAAGTACATTACAGACAAAAATCACAGATCACATCTTGTATTGGTGGCTGTGCATTTTCTTCCTCCAGTTAAAGAAATACATGGAAAAATAGTTAACGGTTCACAGATCCCAGAGCATTTGTGAGCTGGGTGGGTATATCTATTGTTCACCTATAAAACTCATTATGGCCTTTAAAAAATTGCTCTTTTTTCATTCTCTTCTTTCAAAAATAAAGTTCCAAATAAACAATAATTATACATGAATGTTTTTCCTGAAAGTCAAACACTAATGAGTCTCAATTGCCCTATTTGTAGCATTTTTTTTTACCTTTATTGATCAAGGCAATTGAAAGAAAATAGATGTGCAAGAATGGTAGGTTATATATAATAATATACTAGTTGACGACTTTAAAAATTGAAAGTTGAAAACATCACAATCAAAACGAAAGATTCTTGTACCTAAATGATTTCTTATGTTGTCATTTTTCTTTGAAGAAATAAATTGAATATTTCTTTCCAAACTCTTTGCTACAAAAAGGAATTTCTAAGTCAATACTGTGTGTAATTTATCTCTTGAATTAAACATTTAAACAATTTGTAATGAGGTCTCTTATTTTTCTCATGTCCTTGACAGAGTTTTCTTCAAATCATTTAAAATATGGGTATGAGGTTCTCAGATTATGATTTTCTCATCTATAATAAGAATAACATCATAAGTCAATATTTTCCAATTTTGAAAAAATCTATTATTAAGTAAAATGTAATTTTTTTGCCCTCCACAGATATTTTATTCTCAAGTATGTTTGGAAAACTGTTGGGTGCCAGCAAAGACTTTTCTGTACTGCAAAACTTTCCAGAGTCCCTTGTTAGTTTTTGATTCTGTGAAGCAGAGTGATAGTTGCTAAATTTTGAAACTTATCTCTAGAATATATATTTTTGGGTACCAGGGATTGAACCCAGGTGTGCTTATCCACTGAACCACATTCCCAGCACTTTTAATTTATTAATTAACTAATTGATTAAATTAATTAATTAATATTTTGAGAATGGGGCCCAAGTTGCTTAGGTTTAAGTTACTGGGGCTGGCTATGAACCTGAGATCCTCCTGCCTCAGCCTCCCTAGACACTGTGATTACAAGTGTGCACCACTGCACCCTGCTAGAATAATTTTAATATGTAGTATCTATTAACAGTTTATAAATTATCTATGTTTTAGAATTATCTCTCTAAATCTTGAGTAGCAACTATTACTGATTATATAATTTTAAGGGTAATGGAGGTAAGTATAATTTGTGTTCAGGATTGGGAAGTACTACAAAATAAGTCATCTCAAGAAAGAAAATTATGTTCAGTATATACAATTGAACATAGCTGCAGTCTCTTCTCTACAGAAAGGTTTACATACGAACTCCAAGGGAATAAGCACTATACAAACTTTCAAATGACAGTGTCTATTTGGACTTAGAAAGTGCACAGATCTATGAGATTTTTATGCAAGGAATAGAAACTCCAGGAAATTTAAGAAGGAAATTAGCTGCTTTTAAAATTGTTGAAAGGGCTGGAAGAACAAGCCCTCTCAGAAGGGTTTCAAGGAATGATTCCAATCACTCTAAAAACATGTTATGCCAAGCAAACTATAAATTTCTGCAGAAATCAGGAAGGTGGCAATTTTGGAAGTTGCCATTGGAAATATGGTGGCCAATTGCACCCAAAGAAAACTATGATCTAGGAATCTAGAAGCTGCCACTGTTACCTCTGCTGTACCTGCCATTGAACACCACAGAAGCTGAACACTGAGAGTTTCAAGATTATGACATGAGATACAACCATACCACTCTCACTTTTCCATAACTTTGCCTTGGCAGAAAGAGCCAAAAGCTTCAAGGTTTTTCATCTACTTAGGAAGATCCTTCCAAGTTTTAAAAACCTGTTTTTCATTTGTTGGGTCTAATTTGTATCCAGGAAGGTAAGAAACATAATTTTTAGTTTTTCAGACTCTAATTCAGGGAGACACACTACCACAAGTTATAAGAAAGTTGGAGGGCCACTATTACTCAAAGCATTCAATGCATGACAGATTTAGTTCTGGATAGTGGTTGCCAGTGGGGCTGGGAAGTCCACATGCATTGCTTCCTATGATGGCAAAGGAACCTTTAGATCAGCCCCTGTTTAAACAGAGAGGTTACCACTAAATAGATGGTTACCACTAAATAGTGAGATTCTTGAGTAATAATGGGACATTAGCATTATGCTAGCAGGAGAGCTGTGCATTACTGAAAAATAGATATGGAGATATCTGATGAGCCTTTGTAATTTCTCAGAAATTCTATGATGTTACATCTTATGTTAAAAAATAGTACTGAGAATAAAACATGGAAGAGGAACATTTAAAAATAATAATACTTTTGAAGAGGAAAATTTCTGAGACCTTTTTGGTAACAGAAATACCAGTTGAGACAGTAGAAATGGAAGCATGTTCTATGGTCCAGACTGTCCCTGAACAGACACTACGGGAACATCTACATATATGCATAAGAACATATTTTAAATAAAAGCACATAATGTTGATTTTTCTCATTGATCTTTGAAGATCAATCTACTCTCTCTGTCTCTTTCTTTTGATATGATTTTCACTTTTTCATTTCCTACTTCAGTTGTTTGCTTACCAAGTCAGTTGTGTTTCCAAATGTGTTTATACCAGTTAAATGTATGCATCTTTTAACTAATTTATTGATTTAAACAAAACTCTCCACTTTTTTGCAAACTATGTTGATGAACAAAAAATGAACATTCAGAAACTTTTTAAAATTCTGCACTGTGATATTTGCATAATATATATCCCTATACTTTTCCTATAATTCTTAGTTTCAATGTTTATAAATGCAGAAAGAACTTTTTACTAGTAAATAAAAGAGAGGGATGCCTTTTCTAGTTTTAAAAAATTGTACTTAAAAGCACAGCATGAAATTTGCAATCCTGGCCATTTTTAGCTGTATAGTAGTACTTAAGTAAATTCAATAATTAAATATATAGTGTTAATAATATGTACTTGCAGGGCAATAGGTTTCTGGAACATTTTCAGCTTACAAATCTGGAACACTATGTCCTTTTCCACTCCCCCAAGGCCTCTGACAACCTTCTTTCTACTTTCTTTTTTTCAGATCTTACCTCTTTCAGATACTTCTTACAAGTGAAATGATGCAGTATTTTGTATTTTTAGCATTGGCTTATTTCACTTAGCTTAATGGCCTAAAAGTTCATTCATGGTTTAGAACATGATAGCATTCCCATCTTTTTAAAAGTAGGATAATAATTGGTTTTAGATATATACATCACTTTTTCTTTTATCCATTTGTCTGTGATGCACTGTTGTTTCTTCCAACTCTTAGCTATTGCAAATTATGCTGCAATGAGCAAGGACATACAAATATCTCTTTTAAATCTTGTTTTCAGTTTTTTTGAATATACATCAGGAGTGGAACTGCTGGATTATATAATGATTCTGTGTTATTTTTTTTTAGAAAACCTCATAATGTTTTCCATAGGAGTAGTACCATTTACATTCCCATCAACAGAGCACAAAGGATTGAATTTCTCCAAAGCCTCACCAACATTTTTGTTACTATTTTTGTTTTATTTTGTTTGCATAATGGTATGCTAACAGGCAATATCTTGTTCCAGTTTGGATTTACATTTCCCTAATGATTAGTGATGTTGACTATCCCTTCATATCCACTTCAGCCATTTGTATGTCTCCTTTAGAGAAATGTCTGCCAAGTCCTTTGCCCATTTTTAATTGAAATATTTTTGTGGTGGAGTTGTAGGAATTCTTTATTATATAGTTTCAACACTAACCCTTTTTTTATATAGAGAATTTGCCAGTATTTTTCTTATGTTCTACAGGTTGCCCTTTTGCCCTGTTGATTATTTTCTTTGCTGAACAGTAGTATTTTAAATTTGGTGGTCTCGTCCATATTTGCTTTCTATGTCAGTGCTTTTCATGTCATATCCAAGAAATAATTGCCAAAGCCAATGTCAAGGAGCCTTTTTCTTATGTTTCCTACTAGGAGCTTTTGTGGTTTCAGTTCTCACATTTAGGTCTTTAATCCATTTGGTGATAACTTTTGTATATTATGTAAGGTAAATGTTCCACTTCATTCTTTTGCATATGGATATCCAACTTTTCTTTTGCATGTAGATATAGAGCACTACTTGTTGAAAAGATTACCTTTTGTTGTAAAGCCTTAGCACATTTGTCAAAGATTATTTGACCATATATGTAAGAGTTTATTTCTAGTTTCTTTGTTCTGTTCCATCAGACTATATATCTGGCTTTTTTCAGTATCATATCATTTTAGTGACTGTAGCTTTGCAATATGTTTTGAAGTCAGAAATTAAGAGGCCTCTAACTTTTTGTCTTCGAAAAGATTTCTTTGTGTTTTTTTTCTATTTCTGCAAAACAATGCTATTGGAATTTTCATATTGTCTTGAATATATAGATCACATTGGATAACAGAGCATTTGAACATTACTGTCTTAAATCCATGAACATAGATGATCTCCCTATTTGTATCTCCTTTAACTTCTTTCAGCAATGTTTTGTAGTTTCAGTGTAAAAGTTTTTTGCCTCTTTCATTAAGTTTATTCCTAAGTACCCAATTTAGTCAGCTTTTTCACTGCTGTGACTAAAAGACCCTACCAAAAAAACTATAGAGGAGGAAATGTTTATTTGAGGGTTCACAATTTCAAAGGTCTAGTCCACAGGCTGCTAGCTCCATTTCTCAGGGCTTGAGATGAGGCAGATCACCATGGCAGAAGAGTGTGGTGAAGGTAAGCAGCTCATGTGATGATCAGAGAGCAGAAGGAGAGATCTTCACTTGCCAGATACAAATATATACCCCAAAGCCAGGCCACCCAGAGCCCCATCTCCTCCAGCTACACTCAATCTGCCTTCAGTTACCACTCAATTAATCTCATCAGATGATTAATTCACTAATTATGTTAAGACTCTCATAACCCAATAATTCTCCCAAACCTTCTTCCATTATCTCACACACAAGCTTTTGGAGGACACCTCACATCCAAACCATAACAGTACCTTTTTCATTTTTGAGCTATTTTGAGTGAATTTTTAAAATTTCTCTCTTAGATTGTTAATTATTAATGTGTATAAATACAATTGATTTTTGGATAGTGATTCATATCCTCTGATGAATATCATGAAATCATATAGTCCCCAGCTACTCATTGTTAGAAAATTTTGTAAACCACTGATCAATTATTGATCAAATTTTCTTATTAGTTAGAAATCTGCCTAGGTCTTATTTCTTCATGATTCAGTTTTGATAGATTGTGTATTTCTAGATGTTTATCCATCTCTTCAAAACTATTCTGTTTGTTGACATATAAATATTCATAGTAGTCTCTTATGATCCTTTTTTCTTCTTGGGAATCAAACATTTTATTTATGATTTTTTAATTACGCTATCTCTTTTATTTCCCCTCAGTCAACCTAAGATTTTGTAGATTCTATTAATTTACTCAAATAACCAGCTCTTAGTTTTATGACTTTTTTTCTATGTTTTTTTCCATTCTACATTGTGTTTATTTCTTCTTTAATCCTGGGTATTCCTTTCCTCTGATATATTTGTGTTTAGTGTTTGGGGATGGAGCGTGCTGGATATGTCTGTTGGTGCAGTGGATCTACAGTGTTGTTCAATCTTCTCTTTCCTTATGGATTTTCTTTCTGGTTGATCTATTTTGGAAGTAGGATATTGAAATCTCCTGCTATTACTGTGTTAAGGCTTTCAGTTCTGTCAGTGTCTGTTCCACATATTTGGGTGCTCTGCTAGTGTGTGTGTGTGTGCGTGTGTGTGTGTCTGTGTGTGTGTGTATGTGTATAATTATTACATCTTCCTGTTGAATTGATACTTTTATTATTCTATATTTTCTGTCTTCTCTAACAACTTCTTACTTAGAGTCTATTTTGTCTAATAACAGTATGGCCACTCTGTTCTCTTTTGGTTAATCTCTGCATAGAAAATGTGTTTCTATCCTTTTATTTTCAGTCTGTATATGTTTTTATATCTAAAGTGAGTCTCTTATAATCAGCATATATTTGGATCTTTTTTGTTTGTTAGTTTTTAAAACTCATTCAGCCACTCTACATGTTTTGATTTGGGAGTTTAATCATTTACATTTAAAGTAATTACTGATATGGTAGGGCTTATTACTGTCATTTTCTTGTTTTCTATATCTTGTAATTTTTTTTTGTTATTGTTCTTTTTTTCTTCTCTTGCTGACTTTCCTTGTGTTTGCAGATTATAATGGTATTTTATGTCTTTCTTATTTTCTCTTGTTCATTTTCTGTAGAAGTTTATTTGTGGTTACCATGGGGATCACAAAAACATCTTATAGTTATAACAATCTATTTTAAATCAGTAGCAATTTAACCTAAATTACATAAAAAATATTTGCATTTCCCCCACTTTTTGTTTCTGATGTTCAAATTACATTTTTAAAAAAATTTTGTACCCATTACTCATTACTGTAGTTTGAGAGCTGTCGTTATTTTATACTTTTATGCTTAAATTCTTTACCTGAATTAAAAGCTACTCAAGAAAACCATTACAATATTACAGAAATCTTTATTTGCTTATGCATCACTTTTACTAGAGAGCTTTGTAATCTTGTATGCTTTCACGTGGCCATCTAACATGCTTTCTTTTTAACTTGAAAAACTTTTTAGCATTTTTTGTCAAGTGAGTTCCAGTGGTGATGAATCCCCTCAGTTTCATTTGTCCGGTAAGATCTTTATTTCTCCTTTATTTATAAAGGATAGTTTTTAAAGGATACTTTTGCCAGATGCAGTTTTGTTATTTGACAGAGTGATCATTTGTTTTTATATTTGGTTGTTTAATTTTAACACTATGAATATCATCCATCTCTCATATTTTCTATAAATTTTATACTAAGAAATCCACTGACAATATCATAAGAGTTGTCTTTTATGTGTTAAATCATTTTTATCTTGCTGCCATTTAGATTGTTTTCACATTGTCTGTTGATAATCTGTTTTAGTGTAAATCTATTTGCCTTCATCCTAGTTGAGTCTTTTGAGCTTCTTGAATCTGGAGTCTCATTTCTTTCTAATTTATCTCTCTTCTTCTGAGACTCAAAGAGTGTATGCATTGACACCTTTGGTGTCCCTGTATAATGCAGATTTTTTCACTTTTCTTTACTTTTTACTTTTTGTTCTAACTTGATATTTTCAAATGACTTGTCTTGGAGTTTACTGGTTCTGTTGCTTGATCAAGTCTACCATTGAACAGCTCTACTAAATTTTTTCAATTCAGTTATTGCATTCTTTACATCCAGAAGTTCTCTTTGGTTCTTTTTTATAATTGCTAATTCTTTGTTTTTATTCTAGTTTTGCACATACATCATTTTCTCTGGATATATGTTAGTTATTTATCTGATATTCTCTTGTGGCATATTGACCTTCTTTAAGATTATTTTGAATTTTTTGTCAGGTAATTTATACATGTCCATTTCTTTAGGATCATTTTTTTGCAGATTTACTTTATTTTTTTGAGACAAGTTCTCCTGTGCCTTCACATGCAATGTTATTTGATTTGATTTCTTCAACTTTGAAGAAGAAAAAATCCTACTTCTCTCAGGTTTTATAGATTGGCTTTTTAGAGTATATGAGCTTCATCAGTCAACTTGGTGAGAATTCCATGAACCTCTCAAATTTATTATAGAAGTGCATTTTCTCTAATTTTCTGCAAGTCATCTCCAAATGAAAGAGGTTTTCTGGTTTCTTTTTCAGCAGATTGTGGGCTCTCTCTTTCTCTCTCTTTCTTTCTCTCAACTGTCAATGGAACTTTAAATTCTGCAGCATTACACATGCTGTTAACTTTTGTTCTTATTACTACAGAAGCAACTAAAGTATGTCAGCTCCATCAGTGAGTACTCTGAGTCCAGACACAGAAACCAGTGAATAGATCATCCAAAACTGGGAAGATTGTATATGCTTTCCACTTTCCCCTTTTAATCCCAAGAAGAAAAAAGCTGTACATTGTGTTTAAACTCACTGCAGAGCCTTACCAACTAAGGGAAGACCTAATGCAGCTGAAATGAAATGGTGTTTCTTATCTATTTCCATGCAACTATTCTTGTCTTTGAGCTCAACTGTGATAGGACAACTTCTATTTTTTTTCCTATCCTTCTCATATGTGCTTTTTGTAGAGTATATTGTGGTTAATCAGAGTTTCTGTGTGAGAACAAAGCCTGAGGCTTCTTATTCTGCGATCTTACTAATTACACTACTCTTGTTATCTTTTTCTATATTTTATACTTTTTTCTTAACTTGTTTCATTTAGCTCTCTCACTTTTTATTCAACAGTATTTTTGAGATAATTTACTTTCTCAGTCTTTCCAAACCTCTTAAGGAAGTTCAATTTTTAAAAGTATATTTCTGTTACACATATCAACTATGAAAGAACTCATTCTCAGTGTGTGAGAATTTCCATGAGAGTTCATAGGGTTAATAAGGACAAAGAAATGGAGCTAGCATTTATATACATGACCCGACATTTCCCTCCCTCCGTATTTTCCTCCCTTGCTCCCTCTCTTCCTTCTATTCTTTCCTTTCTCTCTCCCTTTTTCTTTTTTCTTCCATCTTTTTAAAATCAAAACTTCATATCTAACAAGATATGGAAATGTAACTTATTTTGCCCACACTTAATCTCTCGTTTATATAAAAATTTTTGCCTTAATAAATGGATTCAGAAATAGATTTCCTAAATAGAAACATTAAATAATACTATATACCTATTTAAAAATTCATTTCATATTATGCTTTGGGAATGTAGTTTTAGTATGCAACAGTTTAGTTCTTTAAATACAGAGAATATTTTCATTTTAGCATATCAGATGTAGTAAAGAAACCCAAATTCCACTACTTGAGGATCATTAAACATTCCTTTAGGAAAAATCTAGTTGAGTAATGCCAGAGTTATATTTTAAATAACCTCTCATAAATTAAAGGAATTTATGAGAATTATAAGGGAATAAAGGGAATAGAATTGAAACAAAATATCCAGATGTCATTTGTCCTTTACAGTCTCATTTTATTTTAAAGGCACAATATAAAAAGTGCATGTTTAATAATAAATTCAAGCATTACATAAGTAGAAGAGAAGTAGTCAGAAAGAACCAGAACCAGAAATCAGGAAAACGAAAATGCCAAGAAAATTATTATCAGAGAGAATATTTGTAAAAATGATGCCATCAATATGTAGACGAATTGAGGCCATAGTGTATACATGAGAGACTGATTGTTCCATGAAGATAAGACCATAAAGATACTTCTTCATGATAGGATGGGAATTTCTTTACCAATATCATTAAACCACTTCAGGGGACACATTATTTCTGTGGAATATAATGTGAATAGAATCCTTTGCATTTGTACAACACGGTGGCTCTGAAAGAGTTCTGTAAATATATTAGATGGGATTCAGAGGAAGATTACAATCTGCATGATCACCTAAGTGTCTTGGTTGAGATTACTGCTGATGAAAACACCTGGGTAGAGGAGGAAAGTTGGGTGCTTATATGCTGGTCAAAGGAGGTTTAGATATGCTGTGTAGAGAGGCAAAAGAAACTAAACCACGATTGGTGTTTAAAATTTTGTTTAATTTGATTGCATAACAGCCTTGTATTATGGTATAGGTCTTAATAAGGCTATTGTAGAAACTGTGGTTGTTAAAAAATATTTTTTTTAAAATGTGGTATATATACACATTGGAATATTATTCAGCTACAAAGAAGAAGGAAATTATGGCATTTACTGCTAAATGGTTGAAACTGTAGACTGTCATGCTAAGTGAAATAAACCAATCCCACAAAACCAAAGGCCATATATTTTGTCTGATATGTGGATGCTGACACACAATAATGCAGAGAGGGTGGGGGGTAGAAGTTCATTGGATCAGACAAAGGGGAATGAAGGGAAGGGAGGAAGGATAGGAATAGGAAAGAAAGTAGAATGAATTGGACATAACTTTCCTATGCTCATATATGAACACTCAACCAGCGAAACTCCACATCGTGTTCAACAACAAGAATGGGATACTAATTAGAATAAGTTATACTCCATATATGTATAGTATGTCAAAATACACTTTACTGTCATGTATATCTACAAAGAATGAATTCAAAATTTGTATGTTTGATAAATGAAAAAAAAATAAAGAACTACTGAAATAGTGACAAGAACTACTGTAAGAGTTCATCTGAGATTATTTATAAAAACAAGTGAATGCTGATGTTTTGTCATTAATGAAATGGATTTTAAATGCAACAAATATGCTTCATCCAAATCAACAATGACTCATATAAAATACGAACAAAGAAGAATAGAATAGTTTTGTATGAATAAAAATATATACATAGCCTAATAAAATTGAGGACCAGATGAAATAGAGATCCAAAGTGCCAGAATGACTGTTATATTTGCTCATTGGTGGGCAGAGGAAAACATAAGAAAAAAAGCACCCATATATTAATTGGATAATGTCAATATACAAAGCAATAATGTGTTAACTTAAAATCGTGTCACACAGAGTTTATATTTGCATATGCCATTTAAGCATCACCATTAATTAATATTACCCATAGAAATAAAGTCAGCATGTAAAATTTGGTTTCTACAAAAAAAAGTCTTTGTCCTTCAGAAAATGGAGAATTGTCATTGATTTTTGCACAGAGTATTACCATCATAGTACTCTTATTTTAGAGGATAAAAACTTTTCTATAATGTAGGACAGATTTCAATGCAACAGAAGTTGATCAGCCTGGAGATTATTTACTAAGGCCAGAAATGACAGATTTAGGATTCGAAAAGACAAAGAAGTGAGCAATCAGACACTAAAATGAGATTCAGTACAATTTGACTTTGAAATTCTTAAAAACAGCTCCTTTTCAAACTTAGGTGATTGGGAGACTGATAATGGTATTATTAGCAATGGGAGTTTGAAGGACTGGGCATTGTAAAGAAATGTGTTTAATGTTAAGATCACATGTTGTGAACACTTCTGCATTGACAATTGTTATTGTTTTGTAATTTTTGTAATTTACAAAGTCATATTTAATATAATTTTGAACAAAATAATTCTATGGGCACTGGTATTTTCTATTGCCACACTCATGCTATGTAACACACCAAAATGTAGTGGCTTACAACAACAATCCAGGGGTCTGCAAATCAACTGGGTATCAACTCTCCTGATCTGAGTTGGACTCATTTATGTGCATTCAGCCAGCTCATATGTCCATGATCAGGTACAGGTCAAAGCTGCCCAGTGTACATTAGTCAACTGCAATGACTCACACCCTTGTCTATCACATCCTTTCACCAAGATATACCATATTTTCCCTCATGAGAGCTATGGAAGACCAAAAGAAGAAATAGAAATGAAAAGTTCTTTCGAAGATTCTGTTTCCCTAAAGCTACATATTTTCCCATTGGCCCAAGCCCTACAGCCAAGCCCAGAATCACTGTGGCAGTGTACTACAAAAGAATGTGGTACAATAGGTCATATTGGAGACAATGTGTTTCATATGAAGGCCTTAAGAGGCCCTTCCATGATGTCCATAAAGAAGACAAAGCATTCTCTTATGTTTCCCATTGACATAAGAGAATTAGAGAAACACTGGACGCGACATGGGGGAGAAGGGGGGGCAGGAAAGGGGAATGGGTATAGTAAAGATGGTTGATAAAAAATATATATAAATATATATATATATATACTGTACATTGAAAGTGCATATAAAGATGTTTAATATGAAGAATGTAATCTGCTTATAATTTTGTGCAAAGTTAGAAAAATTATGATTGTAACAATTTTTTTTTCTATTTGCCTCAACAAATATTTTCAGTGAATAGTGTGTACAGCTTCTGAAAATTTGTTTTTTTCTGTTATGTTCGATAACATGTATGAAAATGCAACTCTTGGGAAAAAAAATAAAGAAAAAAAAAAAAGACAAAGCAGTAGATGGTCATTCTTTTAACACAGCCAAGGGCTATGATTGAATTCTCTAGTCTATGGCCACAATCTCATTCTTGAAATTCAGAAAAAATTCCTACTTCTCTCAAATTTTTTTCATTGGTACACACAAGTTAATCCCTTAGTCAAACTGAAACAGGAAGAATGACAATATTTTTGAAACGTTACTCTGCACATTTTTGCTGCCTTAAATGATTTACATGGTCTTCTGTATTTAGAGGGACTTATTTTTTCATAGATTATTTTTATAAGGATATGTGATTTCCAGATTATTTTATTTATTTTGCCTAACCCAACTATTTTTTTCCTCTGGACATCTTTCTTACAGCATTAAATAATATATTAGTATATGCCTAATGTTTAAACAATGTTTATTTAAAAATATATTTGTATTATTCTCATTTTCATTTTAATCTTGAAAGTTTTAGTCATTTTTAACATTAACCAGTGCTTTTATAACTATGCCTAGTTGTGGGATACCATATTAAACTTCCATCTTGTACTTTTTAGGTTTTCACTTGAACATTAGTTTCAAAGGGGCAAACACCTACCTACCTCTCCTCCAGACTTTTTCACATTCTTTAAGGGTGGAAGAGGCTTCCAGAATATGATAACATTACCTGTACTTATTACTCCAGTTTTAAGTGTTAAGAGCTTGAATTATTTTAAAATTTACATTTTAAATACTCACTTGAATTTATTTTAAAGATTTTATTTTCTAAGTACCATTTTTAAGTGTTCATTATTGTTCCTTGATTCAACAGAGTCATCCTCATTTTCTCTTTTATTTCCTATCAGGGAATAACTTTGCTACCTAGTCATTTTCCTTTAATTTTATTGCTTTGTCTCAGCAATATGTGTGCACCAGTGTTGATGACAACATAAATGAAATTAGCAATGATGTTATTAATAATAATGATAGTGGAAGAATACTTGTGAAAATTCTAACACAGAAGTATATATGAGCTAATGGAGTATAAAGGCCATCAGCATCCCAACATCCAATTTTATTGTTCTTTCTCTTCCCATGTGGTTCCCATCTGTTGCTTGTGAATAATTTCACTGAGGTCCAGTTCACAGTGGGGCTAACTGAGCTCTTTAGAAGATCCTGACCCTCGACTGAGAGTTTGGGTCTAAGGTATAAGTCTTGGATCTGATTACATCTCCGATCCTGGCCCAGTTCAGGAAATTAGAACCTGACCAGCTGTGCTTCTCAGGTTGTAGGTTGGAGGCTGTTACCTGGCTTTTTCTCAGCCCAGCCTGTTGTCTTCACTTGAGCATAGACACAGATGTATCCACTACCCTAGTTTTCCCCAGTGTTTTATCAAGATTTGGTCACATCAGTGCCAACTATATTCTTATTTATTTTACTGTTTTTATTCATGTAAAATATTGAGTCATTTAAAATGTTTAGGCATATTTAAAAAAACACTTGATGATTAATGAAACTGAGAACAGCTATTTTAAAGTGGAAAGTAGTTATAAAAATGCTGTAAAATTAAAGTTTCTAAATTTGAGGATTATATTTTGCATGTCCAAGGCTCTGTGTCTGAGGTGCTCATTTGTTAGAAAACCTAATTGAGGATTTAAAAGAATAAACTGTTCTGAACCTTTATTCTTGTGATAGTAAGATGAAGTCACCTTTGATGAGAGAATTGCTTTTTAGGTAGTGTTTTTTTCACTTATTTGGGGTCTTATCAGCATACCAGTTTTAATCACTGTAGCTATAGTGTTTGCCTCCTGTATTTTGGGGAACAGACTGTTAATTAAATTTCAGCCAACAAGACAACACTACTTCAAGTGGAGTGACATGAGCTCCTGACATGAGGGAGGCATTCTGCAGTCAAGTTTCTGTGCTTCCATGAATCCCCTCCCACCCTACACTCTTTAATCATGTACTCCAACATTTTTTAATGTTTTATTTTAACTTTCCCATGATATTCTTCCAAGCCAAATGATATTTCATTTTTTATGCACTAGTTTGGGACATGGGTTTCCCATACATTCATTATGGTCACCCTATAGCCAAGTATTTCAATTCCTTGGTGACTAATTTGGCTCTGGGAGGTTAGGGACTGGTGGGATTTGAATCAATCCTATGGAATATCTGGTGATGAGTGAAGTGCAGATTAATTTGTGAGATAGAACATTTCCACCTTTTTCCCTTTGGCTTTAAGGTTTATTTAGAATTCATGAAGTTGTATCTGTACATAAAAGCTTTGAACCATTAAAGGGAATTATTTAACAAAATTTCTAAAAATGCTGGTGCAAATTGGTTTGTCTTGAAATTCTGGCACTTTGTTATTTTGCCACCAAGAAAAAAGATTTTTTTTTAAAAAAAAAGCTTGAGGGAAAATATGAATGTAATAAATATTTCATTTTTGTAGCACATCGTGCATTGTTCTTCAGTTTCAGACCTTGCCAGCAGTCAACACAGTAGTAAATTTCAGCACCTGTGGACCTGTTTTGGTAATTTATGATTTCCATTAGATTTCCATTAGAGATGGGCTGAAACAGTTCAGGCAAGTTCATGCACTGGAGCCATGATCATGGTTGGCCTGAGGGATTGTTTGCACTGGGTATTTGGCAACATGCACACTCTTTGTTGCCTCTTTTGCTATTATTGCTATCATTTGGGGTTGCTCAAAACATTGAGCCAAAATGACAGAACATAGAAAGATGTTATAGACACTGACCATTTGAGGTTCTTCTTTTGCCACAATCTGTATTTGTTTTATTCATTCATTTAACAAATATTTAGTGAACTCTGTTTAAACGTATTGGAGATGTACAGCAGAATGAGAGATGGTCCTCAATTTTGAAGGGCTTTTAGGGGAGGAAAAATACATTAAAAATGAATGCAATTAAGTATTACATTGCAGAGTGTACACAATTTATTGTTTCAACTTACAATGTTTCTGCTTTACAAGGGTGTGAAAATATATCAATACAACCACGTTGGTTTTACACTTTGAGTACAGTACTCAATAAACTACATGAATCATTAAATACTATATTACAAAATAGGCTTTGTGTTAGATGATTTTGCCCAGATGTACTTCTGAGCACACTTACGGTAGGCTAGTTTAAGCTATGATATTTGGTAGGCTAGGTGCATTAAATGTATTTTAGATTTATGATATTTGTAATTTACGATGTGCTTATGGAGATGTAATCCCAATTGAAGTCAAAGACCATTGTCCCAATTGAACAAATAGAACAAATCACTAGTTCAACCAGGACCAAGCAGATAGAGAGAGGCAGTACTGAAGACAAGAGGAGCAAAAAACTTTCCCTCCTCTGGCAGGAAGCTTGGCTGATCTGCACACAAGGCACTGAACATCAGGAACATGAAGAGCCCAATGAGTCAGAAGCATAGCAAGCGATCACCATTGGAGGCGAGCACTTGAGGAGTTGACTGTAATGAAGGTGATGCTTTCCAACCTTACAATGAGACTTTCTCTCATGTAGTTTTGTATACTTTACCATTTCCCTCATCAGTTCAAGCTGTCTGTCATCTGGATGGTGAAAGACAATTAGCATTGTTATAGAAGGAATTAGAAGAGAAAGAAAGAGTTCATAGTTCTGCTTTGCCATCCAAAATGGCATCTTTGTCTCCATAACAAGATGATGTCATTGAAACTTTGACTTAATCAAAAGTGGGGAAGAAAAGTGTTCCATTCATTTCACAATGAACAAAGGCCAATCTGACAGACTGAGTCATAGTTATACTGTATGCTTAGGTGGAAGAATGGAGGGGAGAGGGGAGGAAATGAAAGAACTTCACCTATCATTTCTGTGGGTCAAAGAAAAGAAGCCATGGAAGTCAGAAAATGAGAATATGTGTTCTTATTTCATTGAGTGTGGGGGGGATGGCACTTTGAATGCATTATGTGCATATGCTTCACAGTTTTATAGGTTCATTGAGGAGGAAAGCCACACATGTTTTTAGGAGACTTTCCATAGGCAGCCACTTTCTATACACAATATAGAAATGGTAG
This sequence comes from Xerus rutilus, assembly GCA_028644305.1. Classification (NCBI taxonomy): domain Eukaryota; kingdom Metazoa; phylum Chordata; class Mammalia; order Rodentia; family Sciuridae; genus Xerus; species Xerus rutilus. The sequence goes on along the minus strand of CM053401.1, from coordinate 120,742,702 downwards.
CTGGAAGTGACAGAAGACAGGTAAACACTTGAGCTTAGGAGGAAGGTCCTGGTTTCCTTGAAGCCTGTTCTTGGGGCTCACAGCAAACAAAATTGCCTGTATTCTCCAGCAAGGGCATGATAAATGACCAGTAGCTCATCAGTGGCCTGTGATCTGAGGGAAGAGACCAGAAGATGTGGGCTTAGCAACTGGAGCCAAATGACAGATGCATAGATGACAGGTGAATAAGTGATTAAGTAGAACAATGGCACCATGTTGTCCACACTACTGGTGGGTGGGAATCATCCTGGAGCACAGTGAGGATCCTTGGTGCTGATTCTGACATCCATTTCCCCTACTCTGGAACATCAGGGAACCATATACTTCGGGTTCCCCTAAAGTATTTTGGAGAAAGCAAAGGAAATGAGATAAAAATATAATAAACTAAACATTTTACCTAAACAACAAAGCATCTCCTAAAGGTGCATTTAAGTTTTTCTATTGGACTTTATTTTGCACAGATTGAATTAAAATTTGTTAATTTTTCCTCTCCTTATCAGAGCAAGTTTCATTAGGAAAACCAGTTCAGTTATTAAGAAAAATATTTTTTACTTGCATGTCGACCTTGACACATAAGTTCTAATGAATAATGATGCTGCAGTTCACTAAAATGTTTAATGTAGTTTGATTTAATATCTTTTTTTATGTATAGTCCTACAAAGTTAGGAAACTGCCAAAGAAAGAAAGGTGAACCACCTAAAATGAGAACAATATATTCTGGCATAAAAAATGTTTATTAAAGCATTACTTATAACAAAACACTGCAAGAACCATAGCTATATCTCTAAGTTTTGAAATGTCATATTGAACATGATAGAATAAACATAAAAATAAAATAATTATTATATAGCTGTTAAAAGGTTTCTGAGGCATTTTAATATATACAATTTATATCTCAAGAATTAATTTAGAAATATAAGATTCATATATACATAAGACACTATTCAATTAAATAAACCTAAAGAACATCAATAAAGAAATGCACCAAATAAACATGTAAAAAGAGGACTAGAAGAAAGATGAGTGGAGTACACAAAAGGGAAAGAAGAGAAGAGAGATTGGATGAGATAAAGACAGTGGAATGCATCTGACCTAACTTTCCTATATTCTTATATGAATACACCACAGTGAATCTCACCATCATGTATATACACAAGACACTAATTGTAAAAAAATGTCTATACGTAAAGAGCAGAAAGATCAGTGCAATAGAGGGAAGGAGACACGAAATGGGAGAAGGGGAGGGAAAGGAGAAGTGCTGGGGACTGAATTAGGACAAATTATGTTCCATGTTTTTATAATTTTGTCAAAATTAATTCTAATGTATACCTAAAAGAATGAATAAAATATTAAAACAATTTATTGTTGAGTGTAGGTTTATAATTGGCCATTTTACTTGTTCAACTGAAATTTAGTAGTGTTCTTGTTCTGTTTTTAAAATTATAAAACCTAAAAGAAATATTATATATTATGTGTGTATATATATGTGTGTGTGTGTGTATATATATATATTTTTTTTTTCTTTAAGAAGAGAGGAGAAAGAAGAGGCATGGCATAAAAGAGATCAAAGGAGTAGATTTTACTTCCCTTCCTTTGAAAGATTTTGATAAATCTCCATTTAGGAAGCATAAACAATTATCCCTGGCATTGCAAAATTGGTTCAGTAAACTGAGACCTCCCACATAATTTATAGATTGAACAGATTTTCACTGATACCTTTAAACTAATATTCTTGCTGGCTTTTCAGATATTCCCTGTCTCTTCTAAGGCCTTCATTGAGTATAAATCTAAATCATTTATTAAATATTTCCTAATGTAGTTTTTAGTCCTGAAAACAAGAATGTCTCATCAATACCTTTCAAGAAACATCTATCAATCCTGCTTGAGTAAATACCAAAGGCATGTTTCTGATGCTTTGAGTAGGCTCATGATTCCCTGGACCTTGGAGGCACATTGGACATCAACTCTTCAGAGTTTCCAAGTTAAGTCCTTGGTAGGTTCTTGGTAGGAGAAGTGTTCTTTGATGAAGGTCCTCTGGTCAGATACCTGTGGGGACCTGTGGATTAACAAAATGGGACAGGTGACTTCACTAGAAAATTTCTCAATTCATTTCTCGCAGACTTATGAATCTCCAAGGAGGAACGGAGTGTATAGCAATTTCCAATTTTGTTTGACCCAAAGCCATTCCTATCCCCAAACAAAGGGAGTTAAATTGTAAGCCAACTTTCTTAACTACCTCCAAACATTGACTGATTCCATAAAAACATTGGTAAAATACCAAGATAGATTTCATCTCTAGCAAAATGAAAAGAGAACTAAAGAGTCAAAACAGAAAAGAGAGTCCTAGAGAGGGACTAGGGACCTTCCAGGTGTCAAGTGGAGAAACAGATTTAATCAAGAGCCTTGAGGTATGAGTTTTACATTGGTCACAAAAGAAAATGGGGAGCAGATGTGGCTATGTAATCTCCTTTGGCAATCCTGAGGTGTCCCCAGAATGAGCAAGTTTCCTTATACCATGTCAGCATCAAAATGAAAAGAACAAACCAAACTGTTTGGTAACACCTAGGAATTTCCAAGAAAGCATCACAGGCCTCAGATCATTTCTGTTGCTGAGTGGTGAGGAATCTGCACCCCAAAGACAGCTTCTAGCATCTTCAAAGCTCACAGAAAAAAGAGTATCAACCCTTCTCTGATTGGCTAAATGGGGTCAATGGTAGACTTTTCTCTGTTGTGAATTATGAGAGTCTCAATTTTAATAGACTGCTTACTTTAGAAAGTTAATTATCTTTATAGTCAAATTTATTTTTACAGATACATGATTACATTAAAATTATGTATATTAACTGATACCATGTGATGTTTCTTATCTATCTAGCCACTCAAGTCAGTTTAAGCCTATTTCCTCAAACATCATTTCTTTGTGTTGAAACATTCAAAATCCTTTCTTGTAGCTTTTTGAAATATATATTATGTTATTGTAATCTATGGTTACTACATTCTTGTAATTTGTGTTTACTATGTTATTGTATGTAATCTATGGAGATTACAGGGCACTAAAACTTTGTATTCCTAACTGCAACTTAAGACTCTTGATCAACCTGTTCTTGATAACCACAATTGTACTGTCAACTTGTAAGGAGAATGACTTTTTAAAATTCCTCATATGAATGACATCCTGTGATACTTGTATTTCTGTGCCAGGCTTAACAGTGATCTCCAATTCTACTCATGTTGTCATAAATGATAGAATTTCATTATTTCCTGTTGTTGAATAGTATTCAATTTTGTACATGCACCACATTTTCTTATCCATTCACCCATTGATGGGCACTTAGATTGTTTTCCCTTTCTAGATTATCATGAATTGTACTGCAATGAACACGGGAGTGCAGATTTCTCTTTGACACGTTCTTTTCATTTTCTTTGGCTGTATACACAGTAGTGGGATGGCTGCATCATATGGTAGTTCTATTTTTAATTATTGAGGAAACTTCATACTGTCTTCCATAATTTACATTCCCACCAACAGCAGGTGAAGGTCCCTTTACTCCACATCCTCACTGCACTTGTTACCTTCAGTTTTATTATAATAGCTATTCTACCAGATGATATTTTATTGTGATTTTGTAATTATCACCTTTAAATGTCAATCTCATTCCTACAAAAGAACCATCTCCAACACACACACACACACACACACACACACACACACACACACGAACACACCCACCCATAGGGTATTGTGAGAATTAAATGAGATATGTATGAAATGAAGTGCTTAGAGGAGTGTCTGTCAACTTTTAAGTGCTTCAGAAATAGTAGTTATTACTGTGGTTATGTTCACAATAGTTATTAGTAATGTATCAATTTCATATATGTATAACATATCCAACCTGAGGGGGGTACTAAAAATTAATATTGAATTGATTAGAATAGATACAATAATTTCAATAACAGGGTTTTAGATATTACTCTATTTCTCTCTTTATGTTTTATGTCTGATTAATTTCTTAAACATGATAAAATCAGGCACATCTATAACAGTGGAAACAAGGAGTATATAAGCAAATTCTCATTGTCTACATAATACAGAGTTATTTCAGCAAGTGCTCACGGGTCCTTCTTTTCACATTGTCAGAAACCATTTATGGATTTCAGATTATAAGTGTTCAAGTGTTAGAAATGGCAATCCATGTCATGAGAATATTATTGCATCTACAATTCACTCCACATTATTTGCTAGACTAGAAACACAGAGATGATCAAAATCAACACAATACGTCCCACATGAAGCCTTACTTAACAGTGACATGATTTAAACCTGTACGATTATGAAGGTCAACAACAGTGAAAACCTGAGCCACTAATACTCTAAAAAGCTTACTCATGTTTCATCATGACCATGATTTTATAGTCTTAGTGAAACACCCTTTTAAACTCCTCCTACATGGATTATTAAGAGTGGGAACTACATCATACTGCCACTGTGAAATTAAAAGCTGCCTTAGTGTTTACCATGAACATTGGAAAGACATTCTCACTATTTGCCTGGGCTCTGTCCACTTTAATCCCTCTAAGACACTTTCTGGGTAATTGTCCTGGACAAGTGCTCTGACAAAGCCATTATGAGTGTTTTGCGACTTCAAAACCTTTTTGGCACTGAGGAATCATGATTTGAATTTCTAGCCCCTTCCCCTTCTCTTCTATGATCTGTGTTCCTGCCAAATTGAATATTCTGGGCTTTATCCCTAGGCTCATGCTAATATATGCCCTTCCCCTGTCTCCTTGTGAGCTATTCAACCTTTGAAGGAACAGGTCAAAAATCTTCCCTGACTCTTTACCTGTCAACAATAATTTATACCTCCTCTGAGTACACATGGCGAGGCATCTTTTATGGCACTTACCATTTCAGGGGTACATACACATACACACACACTCACAAACACAATTAGTTTAAATATGGGTTAATACGATGAGGCAACAGGATAAGGCACAATAATGAAGAAAGGAAAGTCAGATACACACACACACACATACACACAATTTTAATACCGTTGTACTAATGAATTGAGTTCCCCATATCCATGCAAAAGGTGACTGAAATGTCATAATGTTTGTGGTTTTCTCTAATCACAAAACAAACTCCCAAATGAGTTGGACTAAATCATTTTCCTTATGGGAGTCAATAGTCTCATATTGATCTAGCTGGATTCATCATGGACTTGTATTTACAAAAATATTCATCATATTTATCCCTCTATCCTCCAAGCCCTCAGTAATTTGATTTCGTGAATTTGTCTATTTGTATATAGGCGGCTTTTCTTATGGGACAAAAATGTTCTTGTTTCACAGAAGCTTATGGAAATGTTTAATACTGTGATTTCCTCTGGTTTTGTTTTTATTTTTAGCTTTTCTAGTATTTTCTGTGTACACATGAGTACTTGGGAAATAATGCAGTTAGTCTCATCCCATCCTCTTGAACAAGGACTCTTACAAGGCAGCGAGCGTGGCGCTCAGCGCAAGTGCGCACACTCCAGGCCTCCCACATCCCCTGGGGCTGCTTTCCAGGATCTATCATTCAGTCCGTGGGCCATTCTAGGGCATGCGTTTTGTTGTCACAGTGCCTTGCTACAAGTGCATTTTACAGTGATTTTCAACAACCTGAAGAGTGACATTATCACAGTGGGAACTCTGTTCTTCACCTTCCAGAGGGGACCTTATTCAGAAGGTCAGTATGGAAGCAGTTTAAAGCAGTGTTTTAGCTGCTATGGCTGCAAATTCAGGGAGGCACACACTGAGAGAGACAACCCCAAAGGTATTATCCGGATCAAATAAAAAGTTAGGTCAGCAGTGTGTGTGTGTGTGAGTTTTAAAGGATGTGTTGAGGTTTTGTTGTATTAATTCCTGTGCCACAAAATTGGGAAATAAAACATCATAACTGATATTTCATGTATATCCTCAAATAAAGAAAGAAAAAAATTATAGATACAAAGACAGATGACAGATTGATAGTTTAGTTAGCTAGCTAGTACTAGTTTCCTAGAAGTCATAACAAGATAGCGGAGACTGGGTGGCTTAAAGTGTGTCTGTGGAAGCTAAAAGTCTGATGGAGGGGTGCTGGTCATGACCTGCTGTCCTTGGCATCTCTTGGAGAGGATCCTCTTGCATTGTCTCCTGCCTTTCGTGGTGTTTGCCAGCAAACCTAGTGGCTGCATGACTCCAGTCTCACGGCCACATTCTCTCTGTATCCTCCTGTCATCTTCCTTATAGGCATGTCCATTTCTGTGTTTAGATTTTCCCATTTTATAAGGATGTTACAAATTATGTTAGATTAGGGCTCACCCTAAAAGATCTCATTTTATTCTGCTTGTCTCCTTAAGACCATATTTCCAAAAAACGTCAAGATTGGAAGGTACTAGGAGTTGGGACTTCAGGATATCTTTTTTTCAGGGATATGATTCAACCCATAACAAATTAAATAGATAGATAGATAGATAGATAGATAGATAGATAGATAGATAGATAATTTATCTATGATATCACCTATTTGAAATATATATCATTTACTTTGAAGATTTTTCTTCAGACCATATCAATATGCCTATAATGTATGTATTTGTTCATGTCTTCTTAACTGGGGAAATATTAATAAATTAATATTAAAAGTTTGGGGTGTTCTAGGGATCAAATCCAGGGTCTCATGCATGCTAGGCAACTGCTCTACCACTGAACTACTTCTGCATACCTAAAAATATTTTTGCATTGCCAGTTATGTGCAAAATATTCCTAGTACTCTGTGCTTTGTGGGTGAAATAATTAAACACAGTTCTTCTCTTAGAAATTTATTTTACACATGTATACTTAATTAAACATCAAATATGCTTTAGAGATTATTTTCACATTCAAATATCACTTTATCAAGTAAATAATTTGGGGACACTGAACAAGTTTGAAATGTTTCTACCTTCCCATTTAACATGTAGAATGGGAGAAAAGATTTACACAGTGCAATATTTAAGGGAAAGACATTGATTATGACTCATTTTAATTATATGATCATAAACACCACATCAAAAATCCAATCAGTACCAAAGTAGATTTAGAATGAACCTTAAAATTAACATGTCAAAAGGAAAATTTCTTTCTTTTCCATTGTTTCTTTTCTGAGACTGCTGCTGCCCTGTGTTGTCCATCTGGTTGCTCAGACCACATACCTAGGAGTCATATCAATGCACTTTTTCCCTTCTTCCCCCTTCTGATTCATTGCTGAGACTTGTCTCCAAATCTCTGCTCTCCATCTCTACTACAGACACTGTAGCCCTCCTGCTTTTCTCTAGTCTATGCAAATAGTTTCTCAATGGTCTCCTGGCCTTCACTTTTGCCAGGTGCCAATGAATAGTCCACAGTGCAAACAGAATATTTTTAAAATACAAATTTGGTTACTTAAAATTCCTTCGAGAACTTCTCTTAGAGGAGGTTGGACTCCTTATCATGTCTTCTGAGATCCTGCATGGTCTTCCCTATGTACTGATTTCTTTCTCCAATTTAAACTACCTCTCTTCTTCATACTGACCTTTTTTTAAAAAACCTTCTTACTAAGCCCACTTTCATTGCTCCAGGATCTTTGGAAAGCAGATATACTCACCACTGTACCACCACCACCCTCCCCAGGACCCTTTATACATGCCATGTTGCTTGGAGTACTCTTCATTTTTTCTTTGGTCTAGACAGTTATTTCCCACTCTTCAAGTCCTTTATTAGCTATCTCTTTCTCCGTCCAATGTTCTCTGACATTAAAATCACTTAAAATATTGCTGACCCCCATTGGACCATAATCATCCCTTTTAGAGCTCTGAACAAAGTTGCAATTTGGTATTTATATTATCTGTATTACTGAAATCTAAACTCTTTTAATACATATTTTTAAAATTAGTACAGAAAGAGTTCAATAAAAAATAAATATTTGTAATAATTATGCGATAGGCTGAACTATTACATAAGGGCATCCAAATACGAGGTTGTTTAAACAAGATAGGAGTTTGTATTTCTCTCCCCAATTGTTCCTATGTCAGTTCCCTTTGGCTAGAGAGGCAGCTTCTGTACCCTAGAAGTCCAATCTTATTTCTCTGCCATCCCACACAGGGTTGCCCTCATGATTATGACTGATGTCTGGTGCCTGCACACCACTCTAGCCTTTGGGAAGTCGGGAAGAAATCCTTAAGCAGCTACCTTTTCAAGGAGTTGCCAGAGCCCCATGCATCACTTTAGATCACCTCCTCCTGTTCTAATCTTGGTGGCTTGGCTACTGCTAGCTGCAAAAGATCCTTTAGTTGCATAGTTACTGCTCAGCAAAAATCTTTGCTTTTCTAATTACAAGGAAGAAGAAAATGGATGTCTTGTCTTAATTAGCAATGTCCGTTCTAAGTCCTTCTTATCACACATGCTCTGTTCTGGTCCTCTGAAACTTCCATTATTAATCAACTCCAAAAAGCTTTAAAACACACACACACACACACACACTTTCTATTGTGTCTTTGTTTTTGCAAACTTTTCTTCCATACGAGTGACTGTATAATATACCAACTATTATACATCTTGAATTTTTTTTTTAAGACTCATATTGGCCTTGGAATTCTTCCAATATCTTATAAGTTTCTTTATTTGTTCTTCTATCAGGTAGTATTATGTACCATGTGTTTGATGAGTCATGTGCCCCTTGATTGATGGACACACAGATTTCTTCCACTTATTGTTGTTTTTCTACCACAGATCGGCAGCAGTATCCATCCTTGTGGTATAAGAAAAGTGGTTTTAGGATGAGTTCTGAAGAGACTGCCAGAGTTTCATGCCTGGTTCTAACAAGTCTCTAATCTTTAAATGTGGAAAAGTTACTTAACTTCTCTATGCCTCAGTTTCCTCAAAATGAGCAGAACAATAGTTCTTATTTATTTGGGTTATAAAAATTAAACGAACTAATAAGACATAAGACCATACCTTCTTATAGAAAACCCCCATAGATGTCAAAGAAAATCATTATTTTTCTTTTAACTTTTAATTTTAAAATAATTCTAGGCTCATATTGAAGCTGCAAAAATAATAGAATTACCAGGTACCCTTCACCTAGCTACTTTCAGTGATAACATCTTATATAATAATATCCATCCTTGTGGTATAAGAAAAGTGGTTTTGAGGATGAGTTCTGAAGAGACCAGAATTATCAAATTATCAATTATCAAAACCAGAAATTGACTGGTGTATTTAATTGTATCACCTTTATGAATTTTAATATAATTTTGTTGGCAAATATTTCTGTGAAATTTTACCACATGCATAGATTTGTATGTAACCACTGATAAAATGAGAGTGAAATAATCTCATATCTCCTTCAAAACTTCCTTCACATTACAACTTTATGTCACACAAGTTATACCACTCTTATCACTGGCAACATCTAACATTTTTCTTCACTATAATTTTGCCACTTACAGAAAAGTTAAAAAAATGGAATAAACAGTGTGTGACCTCTTGAGATTGATTCTTGTACTCAGCATAATGCCTCTGAAATCCATCTGATTTGTTGTACATTTCATTTTTATTTTTAATTGCTGAATAATATTCCATTGACTAGATATACCATATTTACTTACTCACCCAGTGTATTGATTTCATGTGGCTACATAAAATGGATTATAAACTTTGTGACTTAAATTAATAGAAATTTATTATCTCACAGCTCTAGATGTCAGTAGTCTAAAATCATTATTGCTATGCAGAAATCAAGGTGTCAGCTGAAGACCAGAGCTATGATTCATGTGAATATTCCATAACGGAACCTGTTCCTTGCCACTTTGATATCTTTTGATATACAGCATCACCTCTTCATTCTCTATCTTTGGTTTTATTTCACTATCTCTTTTATGAGATTTACATTTATGTATTTCATTATTTGGGGGTCTACTATAAATACCATTATTTATTTATTTATTTATTTTTTTACTTCATGTCTGTATATTCTCAGCAGTACTCAGAAATGAAACAGACTTTTGTGTGTTGATATGTTGTCCTGTGATATTTCTGAACATTCTTTCTAAGACTTATATTGTTGTTACTGTTAGATTTCTGTGACTTTCTACATATAAAAATCATTTCTTCAGCAAGTAGAAAGTTTTATTTCTTCTATTCTTATATGTTTGCCTCTGTCCTTCCTTCTCTGTGTTCAATGGGAGTGCTACAGGTAGACCTTTGTCTAGTTTTGATCATTGAGGGATAACACGCACTTCTTCACTGTCAAGAACAACGTTAACTCTAGGTTTTAAGATATTCTTTATGAAGTTGAAGAAGTTTCCCTCTATTAACATCATATGAGACTTTTTATCAGGTATAGATGTAGAATCTTGTCCAGTGTTTCCTTTGCATTATTTGGGAAGATCATAAATTGTTTCTTCTTTAAGTTGCAAGCATGGTTGAACACACTGATGAATTTTAAAACACTGAACCAACCCTGCATTTCTGAAACAAACACAACTTTATTGCCATGCATTACTTTAATATGTTGTTGGATACAATTTGTTCAGATTTTGTTGAAAATGTTGTGCCATATGTATGTGGGATATTGGTTTATTATTTTCTTTTACTTTTTTCCATCTTCTTTATTTTTTTGGTTCTGTCTTTGTCTGATTTAAATACTGAGGTAATATTGGACCCATAAAATCATTTGAGTTTAATTTTATCTGAAAATCTATAGAACTAAGGTTATTACTTTTTTAGATATTTGGTTACACTTAAAAGAGAAATCATCTGAGTCAAGATTTCTCATTTTGAAGATTTGTAAATAACAAATATTATTTCTTTTTTCTTTTTCTTTTATTTTATTTGTTCTTTTTAGTTATATATGCCATAGAACATATTTTGACATCATGCATACAGGGAATATAACTTCCCATTCTTGTGGTTCTACATAATGTAGAGTTTCACTGGTTGTGTGTTCATATATGAACATAGGAAAGTTATGTCTGATCCATTTTACTGTCCTTCCATTCCATACCCCCTTCTTTCTCCCATTCCTTCTGTTTAATCTGGTGAATCTTGAGTCTTCCCTCTCCCCAGCCTATTGTGAGTCAGCATCCACATATCAAAGAGAATATTCAGCCCTTCGGTTTTTTTGGATTGGCTTATTCCACTTAGCATGATAGACTCTAATTCCATCTATTTGCTGGCAAAAGCCATAATTTCATTCTTCTTTATGGCTGAGTAATATTCCATTGTGTATATGTACCATATTTTCTTTGTCCATTCATCTGTTAAAGGATACCTAGATTGGTTCCATAGCTTAGCTATTGTGAATTGAGCTGCTATAAACATTGATGTGGCAGTGTCCTTATAGTACGCTGATTTTAAATCCTTTGGGTATATGCCAAGGAAAGGGATAACTGAGTCCAATGGTGATATCATTCCAAATTTTCTGAGGAATCTCTGTATTGCTTTCCAGAGTGGTTGCACAAATTTGCAGTCCTACCAAGCAATGTATGAGTATACCTTTTTCCCCACACCCTCACCAACATTTATTGTTACTGATATTCTTGATAATTGCCATTTTGACTGGAATGAGATGAAATCTCAGTGTAGTTTTAATTTACATTTTTCTAATTTATACTTATGTTGAATACCTTTTCATTTCTTTGTTGAGTATTTGTATTTCTTCTTCTGTGAAGAGTCTTCACTTCCTTTGCCAATTTATTGATTGGGTTATTTGTTTTATTCGTGTTAAGTTTTTTGAGTTTTTTATATAAACTGGAAAGTAATGTTGTATTTGAGGAGCAGGTGGCAAAGATTTTATCCCATCCTGTAGGCTCTCTCTTTACATTCTTAATAGTTTCCTTTGTGGTGAAGAAGCTTTTGAATTTTATACAATTCCATTCATTGATTCTTGATTTTAGTTCTTGCGCTTTAGAATTGTTAAGAAATTTGATTCCTAAACCAACATAATGGACATTTGGCCCTACTTTCTTTTTTAGAAGGCTCAGGGTCTCTAGTCTCATGCCTAGGACCTCGATGCACTTAGAGTTGAATTTTGTGCAGGGTGAGAGATAGGAATCTAATTTAATTGTATTACATACGGATTTCCAGTTTTCTCAGTACCGTTTGTTGAAGAGGCTACCTTTTCTCCAATTTATGTTTATGGCACTTTTGTCTAGTATGAGATAACTGTATTTAACTGTGGGTTTGGCTTTGTGTCTTCTATTCTGAACTTTTGTTCTTCATGTCTATTTTTGTGCCAATAAGTGCCATTTTTGTTACTATAGTTCTGTATTATAATTTAAGGTCTGGTATTGTATTGCCTCCTGCTTTACTTTTCTCATTGAAGATTGCTATTCTGGGCCTCTTATTTTTCTAAATGAATTTCATGGCTAATTTTTCTGTTTCTATGAAGAACATATTCAGAAACTTAATAGTAATTGCATCGAGTCTGTTTTTTTTTTTTTTTTTTTTTTTTTTTTTTGCTACTAGGATTTGAACTTAGGAGCACTTGACCACTGAGCCATATCCCCAGCCCTATGTTGTGTTTTGTGTAGAGACAGGGTCTCACTGAGTTGCTTAGTGCCTTGCTGCTGCTGAGGCTGGCTTTGAACTCATGATTTTCCTGTCTAAGCCTCCCAAAGTGCTGTGATTACAGGCACATGCCACCGTCCCTGGCTTGTATAGTGCTAATGGTAGTGTGGCCAATTTGACAATATTAATTCTGCCTATCTAAAGCATGGGAGATATTTCCATCTTCTAAGATTTTCTTCAATTTCTTTCTTTTGTGTTCTGTAGTTTTCATTGTAGAGGTCTTTCACCTCTTTTTTTAGATCAATTCCCAAATATTTTATTTTCTTTGAGGCTGTTGTGAATAGTATAGTTTTCCTAATTTCTCTTCCAGTTGATTGATCACTGATATATAGGAATCAGTTGATTCATGGGAGTTAATTGATTGATCACTGATATATAGGAATAGTTGATTCATGGGAGTTAATTTTATATTCTGCTACTTTGCTGAATTTGTTTATGAGTTCAAGAAGTTTTCTGTCGGAGATTTTTGGGTCTTCTACATATAGAATCATGTTATCCACAAATAGGAGGAGCTTGAACTCTTCTTTTCCCATTTATATCCTTTTACTTTATTTCTTTGGTCTAATTGCTTTGGCTAGTTTCCAGGACTATGTTGAATAGAAGTGGTAGAATAGGGCATCCTATATTGTTCCAGTTTTTAGAGGGAACATTTTCAATTTTTCTCCATTTATAATGTTGGCCTTGGTTTTGGCATAGATAGGTTTTACAATGTTGACATATGTTCCTATTATCCCTAGTTTTTTTAGTGTTTTGAACAAGAATGGATGCTATATTTTGTCAAATGTTTTTTCTTCATCTACTGAGATAATCATATGATACTTGTCTTTAAGTCTATTGATGTGATGAATTACATTTATTGATTTCTGTATGTTGAACCAACCTTGCATCCCTAGGATGAAACCCATTTGATCATGGTGCACTATATTTTTAATATGTTTTTGTATGTGATTTTCCAGAATTTTCTTGACAATTTCTGCATCTATGTTGATGAGGGATATTGGTCTGAAATTTTCTTTCCTTGATGTGACTGTCTGGTTTTATTAGGGTGATACTAGCTTCATAGACTGAGTTTGGCAGGGTCCCCTCCTTTTTTATTTCATGGAATAATTTAAGGAATGTTTGTATTAGTTCTTCTTTGAAGGTCTGGCAGGATCTGACTGAGAATCCATCTGGTCCTCAGCTTTTCTTTCTTGGTAGTCTTTTGATGGTGTCTTCAGTTTCATTGTTTGAATTTAATCTTTTAAAATGTTCTGTGTCCTCCTGATTCAATTTGGGTAGGTCATATGTCTCTAGAAATTTGTCTATGTCTTCAGGATTTTGTATTTTATTAGAGTATAAATTTTTATCATGGGTCCTGATTATCATCTGTATTTCAGTATGTCCATTGTGATACTTCCTTTTTCATCACAAATTTTAGTAATTTGAGTTTTCTCTTTCTTTCTCTTTGTTAGCTTGGGTAAGAGTTTATCAATTTCATTGATGTTTTAAAAGAATCAACTTTTTATTTTGTTGATTTTTTGGATTTTTTTTGTTTCAATTTCACTGATTTCATCTCAGATTTTAATTATTTATTGTTTTTTACTGCTTCTGTTGTTCATTTGTTCTACTTTTTCTAGGGCTTTGAGTTGTAATGTAAGGTTATTTATCTGTTGACTTTCTATTCTTTTAATGAATTATCTGAGTGCAATAAACTTTCCTTTTAGCACTGCCTTCATAGTGCCCCAACATATTTTGATATGTTGTATTGTTATTCTTATTTACCTCTAAGTATTTTATTATTTTATCCCTGATTTTCTCTTCTATCCACTTATGGTTCAATAGCATATTATTTATTCTCCAGTTGGTAGAGTACCTTTCATTTTTAATTTTATTATTCATTTTTAATTTCGTTGCATTATGATCTGATAGGATGCAAGGTATTCTTTCCATTTTTTTTTTGTATTTGAAAGAGATGCTTTGTGGCCTAAGATATGCTCTATATTAGAGAAGGATCCATGTGCTTCTGAGAAAAAAGTAATTTGGATCACTGATGGATGAAATATTCTACATATGTCTATTAAGTCTAAATTATTAATTGTGTTTTTTAGTTCTATAGCTTCTTTATTTAGTTTTTGTTTGAATGATCTATCCAGTGGTGAGAGGTGTGTTAATGTCACTTAGTATTATTGTGTTGTGGTCTGTTTGCTTTTTGAAATTGAGAAGGGTTTGTTTGATGTACGTAGATACTCCATTGTTTGGGGCATAAATATTTACAATTGTTATGTCTTGTTGATATATAATTACCTTAAGCAATATGAAATGTCCTTTGTCCCTTCTGATTAACTTTGGCTTGGAGTCCACTTTATCTGATATAAGGATAGAAACCCCTGCTTGTTTACAAGATCCATGTGAATATGTTTATTTCCTATCCTTTTACCTTCAGTCTGTGAATGTCTTTGTCTATGAGGTGAGTCTCTTGGAGATATGAGGTGAGTCTCTTTGTCTATGAGGTGAGTCTCTTTGTCTATGAGGTGAGTCTCTTGTTGGGACTTGCTTTTTAATTTGATCTGCCAGTCTGTGTCTTTTCATTGATGAGTTTAGGCCATTTACATTCAATGTTATTATTGAGATATTATTTTTATTCCCTCTAATTTTGATTTATTTATTTTTTAAAATTTTGAATTAGTTTCCCCATTGATTCACTGATCTTTTAGTGTAGTTCTTCTCTTATTGTTTTTCACTTTTATTTTTTATTTCTTCTTAATGAAATATCTTATCCAGTTTGTTCTGTAATGCAGGCTTTCTAGTAGTGAATTCTTTCAACTTTTGCTTATCATGAAAATTTTTTATTTCATCATCAATTCTTAAGCTTAATTTTGTTGGGTAAAATAGTCTTGTCTGGCATTCATTTTCTTTCACAGCTTGGTATATATTATTCCAAGACCTTCTAGTTTTTAGAGCTTGAGTTGAGAGATCAGCTGAAATCTAGATTGGTTTCTGTTTAAATGCTACCTATTGTGTTTCTCTGGCAGCATTTAAAATTGTATCCTTATTCTGTACATTAGGCAATTTCATAATAATGTGCCTTATTGCTGGTCTGTTGTAATTTTGTATATATCTGGGGATCTGTAAGACTCTTGCATTTGACTTTCCATTTAATTCTTTAGATGTGGAAATTTTCTGATATTATTTCATTGAAAAGATTGTTAATCTCTTTCATTTGTATCTCTGACCCTTCATTTATCCCAATAAATCTTATAATTGGTCTATTCAGGCTATCCCACATTCCTTGGAAGTTCTGTTCATCGTCTATTAACATCTTTTCTCCATGGTCAACTTTGTTTTCAAGATTATATATTTTGAGCCAGGCATGGTGGTACATACCTATAATCCCAGCACTTTAGGAGGCTAAGACAGGAGAATTGCAAGTTAAAAGCCAGCCTCAGCAATAGTGAGGTGCTAAGCAACTCAGTAAGACCCTGTGTTTAAAAAAATATAAATAAATAAATAAATAAATAAATAAATAAATAAATACACAAAAATAGAGCTGAGGATATATCTCAGTGGTCAAGTATCCCTGAATTCTGTTACCAGTACCAAAAAACAAATTACATATTTTGTCTTTATTGCCTGAAAATTTTCTAAGTGATCTAGTCTGCCATGCTTTCAATTGGTTTATTGATTCCTTCATTTTGAGGATTTCTGCTTTTCTTGTTTGTTTGTTTGTTTCAGAATCTCTGTCTCTTTATTGAAGTATTCTTTCACTTCCTGTAGTTTTTCTCTGATTTCACTCCTTATACCATCCTTTACTTTGCAGATCAGTTTAACTATTGTACATTCTAAATGCTTTCTCTGCCATTTCTTCCACTGTGATGCCAATGGATTTTTTAATGAGAATATCTTGGTTTGTTTGAGGCAATTTGTTCCCTTGAATTTTCATGTTGTTTCTGTGTCTACCCATCTAACATTATCGATCTGAGGCAGTAGAGTTTCTACCCTTGGATTTATAATGTCCCTGAAGCTTTTACTATCCCTCACTGTTTAAGAGAAGACAAGTAATGACAATAACCATTGCAAACAATATAAAGCATTAACCAAATGTTTACGAAAAACAACAGGCTTCAAAATGCTAGAAATTAGAAAAAAATATATGAATATGTATAAATGTCCATGTACCATTAAAGTCACAATTACACAGAGAAAACAATTTTTAAAAAAATGAATAAAGAAAAAAGACTTTTTGAAAAATTAAAGGATTCTTTCAGTTTCAGTTCAAAAGATTCTCAACTTCTCAGCAGCTTTCTCACAGATTGCTTCTGTTCTCATAGATTGCTGGAGTGACAGAGGTAATCCCATAGGTGGAACTCCTAGAGGAAGGATTTAGGCTTAGGTGGGCTCCATGCTCTTCACTAAATGCCAGTTGTTCTGGAGATTTTAAATCAGAGCACCTCCAGGGCCCAGTAATTACTGGTCCATGCTGGAATTCTATAATCTGGAAATCTCCCCTGGGTTCCACTTATGTGGAGGAGGAGCCAATTCTTAGTCCCTTACAATGCTTGTGGACCTCACATTTCCTGGTCTTGGATGCTAAACAATCTCTTCTGCCCCTGCACTTTCTGGCCAGTCACATCTCTCCTAGCTAGTCCTGCAAGCAACGAGATTGGAGGGGGAGATGTAGAGCCACATTAGTTTTCATGACCAGTCATCCCCTGTGTAAACCTCTCTTCACATTTGATTTTCTCTCAGTCACTTAAGTATACTGTATGTTGTGCAGTATGTGTTTACTGGGCCTGTATTTCAGGCCAAACTCAGGTTTGTCAGGAATTGATTATCTCAGCTGCTGCTCTCCACACTGCAAATGGATCCTTCCTTTGTCCTCCGTAGCTGCCAGGAGAGGTGGTGGCTTCCTTGCTGCACAAGGATATTGTGCAGCGTGCCTTTCAGGTTTGTTGAGCAATGTCCATGATCTCTAAAGGCTCCATACTCAGATATGCCTAGGGCCTCCTAAATTTTTAGGTGCCTTTGATTCTCTTATCCCTCCACTCTCCTCATGGAGGGACCACTCTGGCTGGCACTTCCAGCCTGGCCTTAACAGCAGCTGTGCCACTGGGGATTTGTCCTTATTTTATTATATCCAACCTCCTGAGTCCCCAATCTGCTTTGAATTTCCAGTTTTAAATTGCAGCAAAGCTCCACCCTTTTTTTTTGTTCACCCACCTTGGTGAGAAGCTGCTTGTCTCATCTCTTGATTTTATGCCACGGAGCAGCCAGGAAAGCTACCTCCTCTATTCTACCATCTTGAAAACTTCCAACAAATATTTATTTTTTGATCCTAGGAATAATGTTATAATATTCAGCTTATCAGTTTTCTTTTCATTGGGTGATAAATATTTGTGATTTTTAAGAATTTGTATTTTACCTAAGTGGTTTTACCTGTGTACATAGTAGAGTTCTTTATTTTTTCTTAATTTCTTGTTAATATCTTAGGTTTTGCAGTGTAATCCATGTTTTATTGCAGATATTTGTGATTTGTGTAATTCCTCTTTTTTTTTTTAATTTTGGTCAATCTTACTGAAAATTTATCATTTTACCATTACTTTTAAGATATCATTTTTTTTGGTTTATTTTCTTATAGTTATCTTTTCAAACAATGGTTTTAGTTTTATTTTGCTTTGTTTTTGGCATTACTAGAGATTGAAATCTGGACCTCTGAATGCTAGGCAAGTGCTCTGCCCCTGAGCTGTACTACTTTTCATTTTTCTCTTCTCAATTACACTGATTTATGATACACTCTCATTTTCTTTCTTGGGATCAGTTTTGACCTTTATTTAATTTCCTGAGAATCTAAAAATTTAGAATCTCAGATTATTGGTTTGAAATTTTCTTCTATTTTAACACTAGCAGTTTCTACTATAAATCTTCCCCAAAGCACTGTTGGCATTGTATCCCATGGATTATAACACATAGTGTTTTTATTTTCAACATGTACATACATAAACCTTTAAATAAAATAAATATAGGCTCAGTGTGAATTGTAAAATTAATGTGTAGAAACATCTGAGTCCTTCTTCCATCTTCCCATGTTGGTGAAATACACAACTTCAATTCTATAAATTTCAAAACAAGAAATTTATGTCACCATAGACCATTTTAAAATGATTCCAACATTATTGAACTTTCATAAATACATACATGCATTTGTGTGTGTATGCGGGTATATAATTTTATGTTACTGATCCCATCAATGTTTAATATGTATTTTTCTAATTTTTTAAAAAAAGTTTTAGTTGTTGGTGGGCTTTTATTTTATTTGTTTTTATGTGGTGCTGATAATCAAACCCAGGATTTGCTAGGCAAACACTCTACCACTGAGCCACAACCTCGGGCCCCTCTAATTTTTATTAAGACTTTCCTTTTGTTTATGGTTACTTTCATATATGTTGCTGAATTCATTTTTTTAAAGTTTTTCCATTTTCTCTTTAAAACTTGATGCACTCCTTAGCAAGAAAAGTGAAGCAGGAGGCATCACAATACCAAACCTTAAACTATACTACAGAGCTATAGTAACACTAATGGTATGGTATTGGCACCAAAAGAAACATGTAGACCAATGGTACAGAATAGAAAACACAGAGACACACTCACACAAATACAGTTATCTCACACTAGACAAGGGTGCCAAAAACTTTCACTGGAGAAAAGATAGCCTGCTCAACAAATAATGAGGACAAAACTGGAAATCCATATGTAGCAAAATAAAATTAAACCTCTGTCTCTCACCATGCACAAAAATCAACTCAAAGTGGATCAATGAATGAGGTACTAGAACAGAGACTGTGCCTAATAGAAGAAAAAGTAGGCCCAAATCTTCACTATGTCAGCCTTATTTCCTTAACAAGACCCCTAAAGCATAAGAAGTAAAATCAAGAATCAATAAATGAGATGGATTCAAACTAAAAAGCTGCTTCTCAGCAAAGGAAACAATCAATAATATGAGGAGGGAGCCTACAGATTAGGAGAAAATCTTTACCGCATGCACCTCAGATAAAACATCAGTCTCTATGATGTATAAAGAACTCAAAAAACTTAACACCAAAAAAAAAAAATAACCCATCAATAAATGAGCTAAGGAACTGAACAGACACTTCACAAAAGAAGAAATACAATTGATCAACAAATATATGAAAAAAATATTCAACATCTCTAGAAATTAGAGAAATGCAAATCAAAACTACACTAAGATTTCATCTCACTCCAGTCAGAATGGTAATCATCAAGAGTGTAGGCAACAATAAATGTTGGTGAGGATGTGAAGAAAAAGGTACACTCATGCTGGTGGGACTGCAAATTGGTGCAACAAGTATGAAAAGCAGTATGGAGATTCCTCAGAAAACTCAGAATGGAATCACCATTGGACCTAGCTATCCCACTCAGTTTATAAACAAAGGACTTAAAATCAGCATATTACAGTGACACAGCTATATCAATGTTTATAGTAGCTCAATTCACAATAGCTAAACTATAGAACAAAGCTAGGTGTCCTTCAATAGATGAATGGATAAACAAAGCGTGGTATATATATTCAATGGACTATTACTCAGCATTAAAGAAGAATGAAATTGTGACATTTGCCAGTAAATGGATGGAGTTGAACACTATCATGCTAAGCAAAATAAGCCAATTCCAAAAAACTAAAGACTGAATGTTTTCTCTAATATGTGGATGCTAATTCACAATGGGGGGGGCACTAAGGAAGAATAGAGTTACCTTAG
The DNA here is from genome assembly GCA_028644305.1 of Xerus rutilus. Classification (NCBI taxonomy): domain Eukaryota; kingdom Metazoa; phylum Chordata; class Mammalia; order Rodentia; family Sciuridae; genus Xerus; species Xerus rutilus. The sequence continues at coordinate 120,722,303 of CM053401.1, read as the reverse complement.
ATTAGGTATAGGGGAGTAAAGGGAGGGGAAAGGATGGGATATGGGAATAAGAGTGATAGAATGAAATAGGCATTATTGCTTTATGTATATATATGACTTCATGACCAATGTGATTCTACAACATGTACCATCAGAAAAATGAGAAATTATATCCCTTCTATGTATGATACATCATAGTGCATAAATGCATTATACTGTCTTGTATACCTTCTTAAAACAAATTAAAAAATTTTAAAAAACACCTGATGCCTAGTTTAATTACCTTATGGCCACAGAACATACTTTGTTGTTTTATATGGTTCTTCTTAATTTTTAAATGATTCTTATGTGGTATATCTTAATAAATATTTCACATGAACTTGAAAATAAAATGTATTCAGCTGTTGTTCATTCTAGTATTATACAAATGTTGATTAGATTTTGTTGATTGATGGCATTGTTCAGTTTTTCTATATCCTTGCTGATTTTCATTCATGGATTTTTCTGTTATTACACTCCGTTATGCCACTTTTGCTTTATGTACATGAACATATTACTATTTGATGATTACATGTTAAGAATTATAATACCTACTTAATTGACCATCTTATCTCCAATGAATAATTCTCTTTGTCCTAGTCTATTCATTGATACAAAGTTTACTTTCTCTGTAATTAATATTGTTATTCCACCTTTGTTTATTCTTAGATTAGAGTTACTATGGTCAATTTTTCTCCATTCTTTTACATGTAACTCACATTGTACTTATATTGGAAGTGAGTTGCTTTCATACTGCATATAGTTGAGTCTTCTTTTTAAGTCTGATAATTTCTGACTTTTGATTGGTGTGGCAATGTTATTTACATTTAATATAATTTTTGCAATGTTGGTAATTAAAACCATCATTTAATTATTTTCTGTTTATATTTTTCTTCATCTATTATTTTGACATCTTGTGAGTTACTTAATATGTTTTAGTAATATTTTTTGTTTTACTATGTATATACTAATTGAGAATATGTATGTCCCTTGGTCTTTCTTAATATATAAAATGATAGTGATCTTTCTTGATTCCTGATCTTGCAAGTTTCCCTCTGTTATCATTTCCTTTATTTCCAGAAATACTTGGTTTTGTAACTCCTTCAGAGCAAGTCAGCTGATAATAACTAGTTTCAGTTTCTTTCATCTTTTCTTAATCTGAGAATATCTTTATTTCACCTTAATTCATTGAGGTTTTATTATAGATATGTAATTCTGTATTGACAATCCTTTTCTTTTTAAAAATGAAATACATGTGCCAATTTCTCCTGGTCTTTGTATCCCACTGAGAAATCTGCTGTCTTTTAAATTGCTGATTCCTTAGAAGGTAATATATTATTTCTCTGTGGCTGCCTTCAAGTATTTTTCTTTGTTTTTAGTCCTCTGAAGTTTAGTTGGGATATGCCTGGTAATGTATGTCTTCAGGTTGATCCTGTTTGGGGTTCATTTACCTTCTTGAATTATAACTTTTTGTCTTCCATCAATATTTGGAAGCTGCTATTCCTTGCAATGTTTTTTTTTTTTTTTCCATATCTTCACTTCTCATCCTGGACTCTGCTAACATGAATGGTAGATCTTTGTTATTGACTCATTGACCCTGAGATTCTGCTCATTTTTTTGTTGTTGTTTTAAATAGACTTTATTATTAGAACAATTTTAGATCAAAGCAAAACTGAAAGTGCAGATGGTAGATGGTTCTCCTATTCTCATATAAGCATCTCACTCTCCATCAATATTTCATACCAAAATGGTAAACTTTTGTTGCAATCTATAAACCTACTTTGGCATGTCATTATTATTATTATTATTTTTGGTACTGGGGATTGAACTCAGGGGTACTCGACCACTGAGTCACATCCCCAGTCCTATTTTGTGTTTTATGTAGAGACAGGGTCTCACTGAGTTGCTTAGCACCTCACCATTGCTGAGGCTGGCTTTGAACTCGCGATTCTCCTGTCTCAGCCTCCCTATGTGCTGAAATTACAGGCTTGACCAACCGCGCCCGGCTGGCATGTCATTATTATACAAAGTCCATGTCTTTTATTGAGGTTCACTCTCAGTGTATATTCTGTGAGTGTGACAAATATATAATGACTCAGACCCACCATTATGATATCATAAAAATAAGTTCAATTCTAAAAATCCTCTCTACTCTTTGTGGATTTAATATAGAATTGTAGTTCTAATCCTTATAAAATTTGGAATGGCTATGTGACTTGGTCAGTAACAATTAAATAAAATTAAAATGTGTCCTTTCTGGGAAAATTTTAAAAACTAGTGATTCCTTGCTCTTTCCTTCTGTGGTTATTGGCTGTGCTCTGAATGGTAGATGCCACATCAATCTCTGTTCTGATGGGGATGATATAAATTAATATCGTAACCTACATGTAACATGTAATGTACTTGTCTTGTGAATGAGAAATAGCCCTTGTTGTTTCAGATCACCATGATTTATAATTTATTTATTAGTGCTATATAAATTAAGACCATTTGAGTGATAAAATGTGTGTATGTGAATTATATTTTAAGATCAATTGCTTTATTTTGTTTATCAATTTTATTATTATTTTATTGTGATCTGAATATTGATTTGTACAATTTCTATATTTTAGAATTTATTGACATATTTTTGCAGCATAATATAAAATCAGACAATACTTGTAATCTATGAATATTAAATAAGAAAATGAATTTGTAGTTTGAGGGTGTAAATGACATATATATATTCCTTGCATCCAACTCCCGAATGATTACTTAATGATCGTTTAATTCCCTATAATTCCTTGCTTGTTTACACTGAATCTAACATGAACAGCAGCAGATTACTTTTCTCTATTTCATGCTCATTATTATTATTCTATAATTTTATATTATATACATTTGATGATTTTTTATGCAGAAAAAATTATGACGTATCTACAGTGTAAAATGTATATTTGGTTGCTCTAGAGTGTTCTTGCATATCTCTTTTTGTCTTGCTGGGGATCAGACTGAGAGCCTTGTGTATTCTAGGCAACTGCTCTACAACTGAGCTCTATCTGCAGCCTCTCTTGCGTTTATTGACTTATGAATTTAGTTTCATTTGGTCAAAAGTAAGACTGCTCAGTGGTCCGTGACATCATCAGGAATTTATACTAGAAAGTACTGAAAAAATGACACCATTATCAGTGGAAAGGTAAAAGTAAAATAAATAAATTAATCACCTTGCTTTTGTCCTTCTACCAAAGCAAACTGTAGGAGAGACAGTTGAATTTAAGAAAGTAATTTGAAAACATGATGTAATCCATGCATAAAGAAGGACTTTCTGTTTATGATGTTAAGTTTAGGATCTCTAAGGGAAAAGATTATAAAGTCTAACCTTATAAAAATAAAGATACTTTCTAAATGGTGAGTGATCACAAAGAAATTTCAATTCCATAGACCAATATGTAAGGATATCTATAGAGGAGGATGAAAATCTATAAATGTCTCCTGTCACAACAAATAGGACAAATAAGTGACCTAACAGAAAAATGGCCAGGGGTCTAAATGGATATTTTACAAGAGGAAAAAAACAAGTAATTAATCAACATGTAAGCGAATGTCTAACATCATTAATAAACTCTAAATGCTAATGACAACAGTAGCATAAAATGCTTTTTAGCAATTTTCACCATAATTTACACTATATTGGGTAAAGGGCAAGTTAACTGATATTTACTCTCATTCATGGTTGTGGCTTGATTACTACAATTCTATTTCCAAAAACCAAACTTTAAAATATGTATGGCCTTCCAGGCCTAGGAATTAATCTTGATTAAAAGTGTATCTCAATACTATATTTTAAATGTTTATAATGAAAAAATCTTGGAAGCTTTCTAAGGATATCATCAATAAAAACTATGATAATTAAGGTCCAACATGCAATAAACTATTAGGTGAATGATTTAAAAGTGAGATACATGTTTATGTTTAAGACATCAAAAAGTCCCCCACATATATTTTTCATAGAGAAAAGAAGTATAAAATTCCATGTATATTGCGTGTTATTTTTAAAATAAAATATATACACATTTCAGAAAAAACATTTCAAATGTTTACTTTAAAAACATTAACAATATCTCTTTCTGGGATGGACCTGTTTATGTCTTTGAGATACACAACTTAGGGTGGGGAATTATTTGTTGCAATAAAAATAACAGTGCAGAGTTACCTTTGGAATTGTGTAGGTATGTATAATTGTTTTATTGTGAAAATCACATCGAACATTCTAGACTATACATGACTTGCCTCACTCTGTTTATCTAAATTAGCTCCTCAATGATCTCTAGCACCTTTGCTTCCTACACAGATGATTATATACTCCAACAGGCATTCCCAACTGTGGACATGTACTTATTCTACCTTCCAAACAAGAAATAACTTTCCTCTTTACATATTCCACCCAAATTCTACACATATATCAAAGCAAGTTCAAGTTCATCTTTTTGATGTGATTGTCTATAGCAATTCTGTACAAATTTTCGGATTTGAGGTATTGCTGCCACTAAAAACTGTAACAAATTTATGATAAAATGGACATTTGAGAACAATTAAGTGAAGTTTACTTTATTCCAGACTATCTCCTGAAACTATCTGAAAGAAGCACACACATATAAGAACTATTCATAGTTAATGAAATTAGGAAAGAATTATCATAAGTCATAGAATAAGAGCAATAGTAGCAAAATGTAGTGAAGTCAGAATCAAAGCAAGGGAAAAAATGCAATTACATGATCAAATAAATACACTAGGGAGAAGAAACAAATTGCCAGTGTAGCAAATTGCAAACAGTTTCTATAGATACTCCTTCTCAAATAGGTGGCACAACAGAGGCATAGTAGACAATGGAGAACCTCAGCCAGTTGACCAGTGTCAACAGGTCAACAGTACATTATAAGTCAAACTGAAGGCATGCATTCTCAATATGGTGTGATACAAATGTCACATTGCCTTTGTAGTCCTTTTCTTTGAAACACATGACCCCATTCTAACCATGAGATCATTAAGCAGACTCATACTGAGTGACAGTCTCTAAAATGCCTGATCAGTAGTACTCAAAACTAAGGCATCTTGCTGGGTGTGCTAACACATACCTGTAATTTCAGGGGCTTGGGAGGTTGAGGCAAGAGGATCACAAGTTCAAAGTCAGCCTCAGCAACTTAGCAAGATCCTAAGCAACTTAGTGAGACCCTGTTTTAATTTAAAAATGTAAAAAGGGCTGGGATGTGGGTCAGGGATTAAGCACCACTGGGTTCAATTCCCAGTACCAAAACAAAAACAAACAAACAAACAAAAACAAACAAAATCAAAACTAAGTAATCTAAAATAAAATTCTCTACAAAACTGTCACAATGCAGTGGAGGCTAAGAAAGGATAGTGCCTAATATGATATTGAAACACGGATGAGATTATAGAATAGAAGTCATTATGGAAAAAATTAAGATAATATGAATAAAGTAATTTTAGTTAGTAATAATACATCAATATAGTGCATTAGTTGTGACAAATGTACCATAGTAATATAAGATAATAATAGTAAGAGAAACTGGATGAAACTCTGTGTATCTGCAATTTTTTTGTGAATTTGAAAGTACTCTAAAATAAAAAGAATATTTCAATATTTTTATAAAAGTACAAAGTAAAATTAAATGGTAAATAATTTATGATTATTTTTCTGTGTTGCTTGAACGGGAAGACATTGAAAGAACTGCGGAAACTAAAAGAACAATTGATTCTATAAAATATCATTTAAAATAATTTCAGCAGCTTTAAGGGGTGCAAGTAGTCAAACTGCAGTAGGAAATATTTGCTATAGATTTTGAGAATTAGATTAAAGTATCTGATAAGGTTTAAACTCGACAATAATTAACATCATATTCATTGAGCAATATAATGTTTTTTTTTGCCACAATTTAACCTTAAAAACACCCCAATTAGGAGTCAAGAAAATGAGATCCTAGAGTCTCAAGACTTGCCTGGTCTTGCCTAGCAGAAGCAATCAGAAACCATTTCTGTGTCAATCAAAGTGCCTGCCCTTTCCACTTGGATGTCCTCTGTGACAAGTCTCTAAGATGTGACTGAGAAGAAACATTAATTCAAGAAGAATGGATTGAATGGAAAGAGAAAATATCAAAGTGGGAAACTGACAAGCCAGGGAGGATACCTGAAACAAGAGCAGAAACTAGGACAGTAAGCTATGATGAAGTCCAAGTTAACTCTGGAACAAAATAAAAAGAAAAATTTACAGGGTGAGATCCAAGATGATGGGCTAGATGGACACTGAGTTCCTAATCTCTTCATGACCAGGGATTAAAGCAGTGGAAATACTGTTTCTCTGTGAGTTATTAAAGGACCCCCAACAGCTGCCTTCATGCAGGAATCCCGCCGTGGGTGGTGCAGGTCTCCAGGCCCCAGTGTTTGTGCAGGACCCTGGCCACTTGCATGCACATGACCCTGGCCACTCCCTGGCACAGGATTCCCAGCTCCAGCACCCATACACTGTGCAGGACCTCTGGTCGCCCACCCATGCAGGACCCCTAGGCAATCCTCCCACAAGGGACCCCCACTCCCACTCAGGACCCCTGTTTGCTGCTCCCGTATAGACCTCCATCTACCAGCTTGGAGCTCCCACATTTGCCTACACCTGGGGGCACTGGACAGGATCTTGAGACAGCCTCCATACTTCAACACAGAATGCCACAGAGCTGCACCTCCTAGCATTGTGCCACTGCCTGGCCCAGCCCTACACTCTGTCTCTGAAAGCAGATGATTACATTGTGGGACACCTTTGTCACCATCTTGGCCCTGAGGGGGAGATGCAAGTAAACAACAGACAACCCCAACTACTGGATGGGAAGGGAACATCTTTTTTTATTTACTTTGAGATTTTTTTCTATTATGCACTTTTTGTTTCCTTTTTCTTCTTTTCTCTTTCACTCTTTTCCTGCCCTCATGTCCCCAACATTTGTGAAACCAAGTATTTTTCATGCATTAGGCTACTGAGGACTGGCATATCTGATTAGTATATTACAGTTGAATTATATAGACATGTATCTTCTATTTTTACATATTTTGTTTTTCTTAATTTTTATGTTTCTTTGTTGTACTCCATTTTCTTCCTACTTACTTTTCTTCCCCAAATCTCTTTCTCTCTTTTCTACTACTAGGCAATTTATTTTGGATTCCTCTTTCATGCTTTCTAAGATTTAATAACTCTATATCCTCAATTCTTTCCTCTCTAACATCTCATCCTACACCCCACCTCCAGTTCTCTCTAGTTCACCAACAGAAACTATAGATCCTTTTGCAAATCTATTGTTTATATAATAGATAATAATTGAACTCATAATTTCTGTATATTGTGACAAAGCTGTAAATGTTCATTAGGAGCTACTTGGTTTAAAGCTATATATTTTTTGTATTGGGAACTGTTAATATTGGTCTCCCCCTTAAAGTAGAGGTATTGGACCTCTGCAGGGAATCTATAAGCCTATAGGATACAGTAACACCTCAGATCTGCAGTGCTGGAAGGGAAGACACATGAACAACATGAAAAAACAAGGGAAGAAAGTGCCTCAAACAAACCAAGGAACTATATTATTAGAGTCCATGGTCAGCACAGCAGAAAAAATGTCAGAGAAGCAGTTCAGGATGTATATAATTAAAATGTTCTGTGAATTAAAGAGTGATATAAGAAGCCAGAGGCAGTGGTGCATGCCTGTAATCCCAGCACTTTGGGAGGCCAAGACAGGAGAATCGTGAGTTTAAAGCCAACCTCGGCAGTGGCACGGAACTAAGCAACTCAGTGAGACCTCGTATCTACATAAAACACAAACTAGAGCTGGGAATGTGGCTCAGTGGTCCAGTATCCATGACTTTAATCCCAGGTACCAGAAAGGAAAAAAAAAGAATCATATAAGAGAGCAAACACAGGCATCAAAAGATCATTATGATAAAGAGCTACATAGGCAAATACAGGAAGCAAAAGATTATGTCAATAAGAAGATAGAGATTCTGAAACAGAACCAAAGAGAAATCCTCAAAATGAAAGAAACAACAAACCAAATTAAAAACTCAATAGAAAGCATCATCAACAGGTTAGATCACTTGGAAGACAGAACTTCAGACAATGAACACAAAATATTTAATCTTGAAAATAGAGTTGACCACACAGTGAAGATGGTAAGAAACCATAAGCAGAACATCCAGGAATTATGGGATAACGTGAAAAGACTAAACTTAAGAATTATTGGGATAGAAGAAGGCATAGAATTTCAAACCAAAGGAGGGAACAATCTATTCAATGAAATAATATCAGAAAATTCTCCAAACATGGAGAAATAATTGGATAATCAAATACAAGAAGCTTACAGGACACCAAATGTACAAAATCACAACAGATTTATACCAAGACACATCATAATGAAAATGCCTACTATACAGAGTAAGCAGATAATATTAAATCCACAAGAAAGGAATCAGATTACATATAGGAGGACACCAGTTAGGGTCTCCTCAGCCTTTCAACCCAGACCCTTAAAGGTAGAAGAGCTTGGAACAACATATACCAAGCTCTGAAAGACAGTGGATGCCAACCAAGAATCTTATATCCAACAAAAATAAGTTTTAGACTTGATGATGAAATAAAAATCTTCCAAGATAAACAAAAATTAAGAGAATGTACAGCAAGAAAGCCTGCACTACAGAGCATTCTTGGCAAAACATTCCATGAGGAGGACATGAAAAACAACAATGAAAACCTACAAAAGGAGGAACTACACTAAAGGAAAGGCCAATTAAAGGAGAAACCTAGTAAGTTAAAAACTAAAAATAAACCAAAATGTTTGGGAATACAAACCATGTCTCAATAATAACACTGGATGTCAGTGGCCTAAACTCAGCAATTAAAAGACATAGACTGGCAGATTGGATTTTTAAAAAGGACCCAACAATATGCTTCTTCCAAGAGATTCATCTCATAGAAAGAGACACTCACAGATTGAATGTGAAAGAATGGAAGAAAATTTATCGCTCACAGGGACTGTGTAAACAAGCAGGTGTTTCCATCCTCATATCAGATAAGGTGGACTTCAAACCAATTAGTGAAAATGGATAAAGAAGATCATTTCATACTACTTAAGGGAATCAGATGTCAACAAGACATAACAATCTTAAATAACTATGCCTGAAACAATGGAGCATCTATTAATATCAAACAAACCCTTCTCAACTTCAAGAATCAAATAGATCACAACATAATAATACTGGGTGATTTTAACACACCTCTCTCACAACTGGATAGATCTTCCAAATAAAAACTAAACAAAAACCATAGAACTCAATAAAATAATCAATAATTTAGGCTTAACAGATATATATATATATATATATATATATATATATATCATTCCATCTATCAACAAGCAAATACACTTTATTTCTCAGCAGCACATGTATTCTTCTCCAAAATAGATCATATGCTATGCCACAAAGCTAGTCTTAGAAAATACAAAAAAAAAAAGGAGATACTACCCTGACCATAATAGAATGAAAGTTGAAATTAATGACAGATTATAAAATAGTAGCAATTTCAATATCTGAAGACTCAATTATATTCTATTGAATAATTCATGAATAACAGAAGACCTCAGAGGGGAGATAAAAAAAATTCTTAGAGGTAATGAGTACTCTAATACAACATATCAAAATCTCTGGGACACTATGAAGGTAGTGCTAAGAGGAAAGTTCATTGCATTAAGCTCATTCATTAAAAGAAGAAAAAGTCAACAAATCAATGACTTGACACTACATCTCAAAGCCCTAGAAAAAGAGAAACTAACACCAAAAGAAGTAGAATACAGGAAATAATTAGAATCGTCTCAAATTAATGAAATTAAACAAAGGAAACAATCCAAAAAATGGACAAAACAAAAAGCTGGTTCTTTGAAAAATAAGTAAAATTGACAAACCCTTAGTCACTCTAACAAAAATCAGGAGATAGAAAACCCAAATTACTAAAATTTGTGATAAAAAAGGAAATTTCACCACAGATTCTACTGAAATACAGAGGATAATTAGAAATTTTGAAAATTTATACTCCAGTAAAGTAGAAAACCCCAAAGACACCAACACATTTCTAGAGGCAATTGACCTACCCAAACTGAACCAGGAAGACATTCATGATGTAAACAGATCAATTACAAGCAAGAAAATAGAAGATGTCATCAAAAGCCTATCAACCAAGAAAAGCCCAGGACCAGACAGATTCTCAGCTGAGTTCTACAAGATCTACAAAAAAGAACTAACTCCAATCTCCTTAAATTATTCCATGAAATAGAAAATGAGGGAACCCTTCCAAACTCATTCTATGAGGATAGTATCACCCTGATACCCAAACCAGACAGAGACACATCAAAGAAGGAAAATTTCAGACCAATATCCCTGATGAATATAGATGCAAAAATTCTCAATAAAATTTTGGCAAATCATATTCAAAAACATATTAAAAAAATAGTGCACCATGATCAAGTGGGGTTCATTCCAGGGATACAAATTAGGTTCAGCATACAGTAATCAATAAACATAAGCTATCACATCAATAGACTTAAAGATAAGAATCATATGATTTTATTAATTGATGCAGAGAAAGTGTTTGACAAAATACAGCATCCTTTCATATTTAAAACTCTAGAAAAACTAGGAATAGTGAGAACATACCTCAATATTATAAAAGCTATCTATGCTAAACCCAAGGCAAACACCATCCTAAATGGAGAAAAATTGAAAACATTCCCTCTAAAATTTGGAATAACACAGGGATGCCCTCTTTCACCATTTCTATTCAACATAGTCCTTGAAACTATAGCCAGAGCAATTAGACAGATGAAAGAAATCAAAGGGATATGAATAGGAAAAGAAGAACTCAAACTATCATTATTTACTGATGATATGATACTATTCTTAGAGGATCCAAAAAATTCCATTGGAAAACTTTTAGAATTAATAAATGAATTTAGCAAACTTGCAGGATATAAAATCAACACCCATAAATCAAATGCATTTCTATACATCAGTGATTTATCCACTGAAAGAAAAATCAGGAAAACTACTCCATTCACAATACCCTCAAAAAAATAAAATAAAATAAAATAAAATAAAATACTTGGGAATCACTCTAAGAAGAGAGCTGAAAGACCTCTACAATGAAAACTGCAAGACACTAACGAGAGAAATTGAAGAAGACCTTAGAAGATGGAAAGATCTCCCATGCTCTTGGATAGGTAGAATCAATATTGTCAAAATGGCCATACTACCCAAAATGCTATATAGATTCAATGTAATTCCAATTAAAATCCCAACATCATTCCTTATAGAAATAGAAAAAAGCAATCATGAAATTCATTTGGAAAAAAAGAGACCTAGAATAGCCAAAGCAATCCTTAACAAGAAGAGTGATGCAGGAGCCATCATAATACCAGACCTGAAACTATACTACAAAGCTATAGTAACAAAAATGACATGTATTGGCACCAAAATAGACAGGTAGACCAATGGTACAGAATAGAAGACTCAGAGACAATCCCACATAAATATAGTTATCTCATACTAGACAAATGTGCCAAAAACATACACTGGAGAAAAGATAGCCTCTTCAACAAATGGTGCTTGGAAAAGTGGAAATCCATATGTAGCCAAAGGAAACTAAACCCTATCTCTCACCATGTACAAAACTCACCTCAAAGTGGATCAAGGACCTAGAAATTAGGCCAGAAACATTGCACTGAATAGAGGAATTAGTAGGCCCAGCCCTTCATCATGTCAGATTAGGCCCCAAATCCCTTAACAAGACTCCTAAAGCACAATAAATAAAATAAAAAATCAATAAATGAGATGGATTCAAACTAAAAAGCTTCTTCTCAGCAAAAGAAACAATAAGGTGAACAGAGAGCCTACATTCTGAGAACAAATTTTTGTCACATGCACCTCAGATGGAGCACTAATCTCCAGGATATATAAAGAACTCACAAAATTTAACACCAAACAAACAACCCAATTAATAAATGGGCTAAGGAGCTGAACAGACACTTCTCAGAAGAAGATATACAATCAATCAACAAATATAAGAAGAAATGTTCAACATATTAGAGAAATGCGAACCAAAACTACTCTAAGATTTCATCTCACTGTAGTCAGAATGGCAGCTATGAAGAATACAAGCAACAATAAGTGCTGGAGAGGATGTGGGGAAAAAAGCACACTCCAACATTGCTGGTGTAGTGCCAATTGGTGCAACAAATCTGGAAAGCAGTATGGAGATTCTTTAGAATACTTAGAATGGAACCACCATTTGACCCAGCTATCCCATTCTTTGATCTATACCCCAAGGACTTAAAAACAGCATACTACAGTGATGTAGCCACTTCAATGTTTATAGCAGCACAGTTCACAATTGCTAAACTGTGGAAGCAATCTAGATACCCTTCAATAGATGAATGGATAAAGAAGCTGTGGTATATATACACAATGGAATATTACTCAGCACTAAAAGAGAATAACATATGGCATTTGCAGGTAAATGGGTAGAGTTAGAGACCATCATGCTAAGTGAAGTAAGCCAATCCCCAAAAACCAAAGGCCAAATGTTTTCTCTGATTAGTGGATGCTGATACATAATAGAGGTTGGGAGGGGAAGCATAGGAGAAATAGAGGAACTTTGGATAGGGCAAAGGGGAGTTAGGGGAAAGGAGGGGGCATGAGGGTAGCAAAGATGGTGGAATGAGATGGACTTCACTACTCTAGGTTCATGCATGAAGACATGAATGTGTGACTCTATCTTGTTTACAACCAGATAAATGGAAAATTGTGCTCCATATGTGTACTATGAGTTGAAATGCTTTCTTTTGTTTTAAAAGATAAAAATAAATTAATTAACTTAAAAAAAGAATATTTGGAATGGAGCCACCATTTGACCTAGCTATTCCACTCCTCAGTATTTTCTCAAAGGACTTAAAATTAACATACTATAATGACACAGTCACATCAGTGTTTATAGCAGCTCAATTCACATTAGCTAAACTGTGGAACCAACCTAGATGCTCTTTGATAGATAAATGGATAAAGGAACTGTGGTATACATACACAATGAAATATTACTCAGCAATAAAAGAGTATAAAATTATGACATTTGTAGGTAAATGGATGGAGTTGGAGAATATCATGCTAAGTGAAGTAAGCCAATCCCCAAAAAAAACCAAAGGCCAAATGTTCTCTACGGTAAGTGGATGCTGATCCATACATAATAGGACAGGGGGCATGAGAAGAATGGAGGAACTTTGTATGAGTAAAGGGGAGGGAGTGAAGGGGAGGGAGTATGGGGGGCAGGATCGATGGTGGAATGAGATGGACATCATTACCCTAGGTACATGTATAACTGCACTTATGGTGCAACTCTACATTGTGTACAACTAGAGAAATGAAAAGTCGTGCTGCATTTGTGTACAATAAATCAAAATGCATTCTGCTGTCACATATACCTAATTAGATTAAATAAATAAACAAATAAATAAATAAATAAATTTAAAAAGAATAACATAAAAATTCACATGAAGATACTCAATGCATCTTAAATAGTTTTTTTTTCCTCCTGTTATTAAATACCACCAGTTGATAGGAGATACTGGCATTTAACCAAGTAAAAACACAAAAATGATTGATTTCAATCCATTATCTTTATGACATGGGCACAACCACACATGTTTAATAAACATGACAAGATACATTAGGACAAGAAACAAACTAAACTGAGGCTCACATTTGTGACATTCTGGGCTATGATCAATCATATTTATTACTAGGGAGGAAGAGAAGTTACTGTAGTTAGACACTTTAGAAAATAATGTCCATAATAAGCTTCCTAAGATTTTATAGTGCATATGTGTAGTCACATAAGAAAATTTCCCAGGGCTTATTTTCATCCACTTATTTTAATCCTCCCACCACCATGTCTTTCTGCAAAATACTAAGCAGAAATTAAATAGTTGGAATCACCAGCATTACTGACTGAAGGAGGGGAGCATATCATTTTAAAGGGTCAGTTGTACTGAGTTTTGGAGGCTGTTTAGGGTGACTGTGGGATACTGATCTCTCTAGTGTGGAATGTATCCTAGTTGAAGGTTAGCCAGAGTTCCTCGCAATGGTATTTCTTCAGGCAAGCTGCCTTCCTCTGTTCATGAGGAAGCTGTTTAACTCATAAAGCTTTGATGCTTAAACTGCTTCTGACCTCTGTAAGCACTTCCAATGGGAAAATTAGCTGCCTGGAAAAATATAATGACCTAAATCCAGCAATTTGGAACACACATTTTATAGCCTGTTGAACCCGTATTCAGTATTTATACTGTTTTTGTTGTTGTTATTGTTGTTGTTTTTGTTTTTATGGGAATCAATTGTATCGGAGGCCTATAATTGGAAAATGTATTAATTTGAAGAATTTGGAAGTAAAATAGGTATCTATCCATTCCTCAGCTGAGTGTCAGTCTTTATAAGGGTTTTTACTCATAAACACATGCGAGAAGCTGTGCTTTAAAGTTCTTTTTCTGTATTTGGCATTTATTATTTGCATTTCTTTTTTATTGATTCCCCTTGGTTATACATGACAGTAGAAACTATTTTGATAAAATTATACAAGCATGGAATATATCTTATTCTAATTAGTAATATTATTTGCATTTCTTAGAGTAAACTGATATTCATGATAATATATACAAAGCAGCTGCAATGAATTCTTTTCTTTTCCTTCAATTATTTAATTTTTTAAGAGCAGTTTTAGGCTCACAGCAAAACTGAGCAGAAAACAGAGTTCCAATATAACCCTTGTGCCCAGACATATACCTCATTATTGATTTTACCACCACCGGCATACATCTGTTACAGCTCATGAACTTTTGTTGACATATCACTGTCTCCCAGAGCTAGTAGCACATATCTGGGTAACACTTGGTGTTGTACATTTTGGGATTAGATTAATTTATAATGTATCTGCTCTTGTATTGTACAGAATTGTTCTTCTATCTTAAAAGTTTTCTGTGCCTTGTCTATTTATTCTTCCTTCCTACCAGCCCCTGGCATCCACTCATCATTTTACATTCTCTATAATTTTTCTTTTTCAGAATATTATATAGTTGGAATCATAGAGTACATAGGCTTTTCAGACTGGATTCTTTTCACTTACCAAGTAGGCATTTAAGATTCCTACATGCCTTTGCAGGATTAGATAGCTCAATTTTTTTCTAGTGTTGCTGGAGTTACTACAGTTTATCCATTCACCCACTGAAGAACACATTGGTTGCTGCCAAATTTGGCAATTATGAATAAAGCAAACATGCATGTGCTGATTTTTGTGTGAACATGTTTCTATTGCATTTGGTAAATAATACCAAGAAGCATGATTCCTGAACTGTAACATAATAATATGTTTAGTTTTGCAAGAAATTACCCCCAAATATGTCTTCCATATTTGGAAGATGATGTAAGTTTCTCTTGCTCTACATGTTCATGAGCATTTGATAATGCAGTATTTGGGATTTAGGCCATTCTAGTAGGTGAGTACTGGCATTTCATTTCTATTTTAATTTTCAATTTCCTAATGATATATGAATTTGAACATTTTTCCATATCCATACTTTCCATCTGCATCATATGTTCTTTGGTGACATGTCTGTTCATATCTTTCCTCTGTTTTTAATCTGGATTGTTTCCTTGTTTTAAAATTTTGTGTAGTTTTAATAATAGTCCCTTATGAAGTATGACTTTTGCTAATATTAGCTTCCAGTCTGTAACTTGTCTTCTCATTCTCCTGACATTGCATTCTAAGAGCAAACTTTTTCAGTTTTAATGAAGTCTAACATTATCAATTATTTTTTCCATCATCTCTTTGATGTTGTAGATAAAATGTCATTTTCATATCCACGGCACCCAACAATTAGGTCTGAAATTTATTATGACATAATTATACTAATGTCTGAGTCCAGTTTCTTCTTTTTTGTTTTTATTATTTGCATGTCTAGTTGTTCCAGCAACGTTTGTTGAAAATCTGTCTTTTCTTCATTATATTATCTTTGCTCCTTTATCAATGATATGTTGTCTATATTTATATGGATCTATTTCTGGGCTCTCTTTCCTATTCCATCGATTTATTTTTACTACTGTTTCACCAGTAACATACTTTCTTGATTACCAATGCTTTATTTTAATTCTTGAAACCAGGCAGTGTCAATCACTCAAATTTTTCATCATTTTTGAATTGGGTATTCTAGATTTTTGTTCATTCTGTACACACTTTAGAATCAAGCTGTTGATATTTAGAAAATAACTTGCAGATATTTTGATTGGAATTGAGTTGAATCTATAGATCCAATTGAGAAGAACTGACATCTTGACAATATTGAGTCAACACTTATCCATGAGCATAGTTTCTCACCATTTACTTATGCTCTTCATCTTGTGTCCTGAGAGAGGTAATGAATGTTAACAATAAATTCAATCCACCTAACTCCTGAACATTAGAGCTTAGAAACCCAGTACACTGTAGAGTGCTGGATGTTCATCCTCATGAGTGTATGGTGGACTGAGAACTGACTGGCATTGCTAGCAAATATCACACAGTATATCATTAGCCCAGGATAAGATCAAAATTTCACATACAGTTTATACTGAATGCATATTATTTATGCACCATGGTTATGTCAAAAAAACCATAAGTTACAAAATTATATCAGAGACTATATATTTAGTTTTTGATTAATATCTTTTTTTAATTTTTATTTTTTTGCTACTGGAGACTGAACTCATGGGCACTTGACCACTGAGCCACATCCCCAGCCCTATTTTGTGTTTTATGTAGAGACAGGGTCTCACCGAGTTGCTTAGCACCTTGCCGTTGCTGAGGCTGGCTTTGAACTCGCGATTCTCCTGTCTCAACCTCCTAAATCCTGAAATTACAGGCTTGCGCCACCGCGCCCAGCTCTTGATTAATATCTTTTATCAAAGTCTTACATTTTCCTTCCTAAAGATTTTGTGCATATATTATTAGATTTATAACTAATTTCAGGGTGGTAATGTGAATTATTTGTGTTTTAAATTCCATGTATTCATTGCTGATGTATAGGAAAGAAATAGACTCTTGGATATGAACATTATATCCTAAAACTTTGCTATAATGGCTTATTAGTTCCAGGTGGGTTTTTTGTTTATTTGTTGATTGGTTGATTTGAGTTGATTTTGTTGTGTTTTTTTTTTTTTTCTCTTGGTGGACAGATTTTCTACATAGACAATCACATAGACTGTAAAGCTAGATAGTTTTGTTTCTTAATGCTTTTTTGTCATCCATCAATATGATTGTGTGATTATTTTTTGTCCTCTAGACTGTTGATATAATGGATTATAATCACTGAGTTTCAAATTTTGAGCCAGTTTTGCATTCTTGGAATGAATCTTATATAATTATTACACGTGTTTAATTGTTTTTCCTGTATATTATTAGATTTTTAAATTTCTTACATTTTTGAGGATTTCTACATCTACGTTCATGTAGGATAATAACCTGTCACTTTCTTTTCTTCTGTTGTCTTTACCTATTTTTTATATTAGACCATTGCTAGCCTCATATGCTGAGTTAAGAAGTCTTCCTTCTTCTTCTATCATTTGGAAGACTAGGTAGAGAACTGATATAGTTTCTTTTTTAAATGTTTGATAGATTTCATCAGTGAACCAGCTAGGCTCAGAGGCTTCTGATTTGGAAGTTTATGACTACATTCATCAATTTATCTAATAGGTACATGAATCTTCAGATTGTTTCTTGTGTGACTTTTTATACATTGTGTTTTTCAAGGAATTGGTCTGTATTATCTAAATAATCAGATTTGTGGGAATAGATTTGTGTAGAGTATTCCTTTATTATTCTTCTAATGTCTGTGGCATATATGGTGATATACCCTCTTCATTTATGATTTGTGATAGTAGTAATTTTCTCTCTCTCTCTCTACCTCTCTCTCTCTCTGGCTAAAAGTTACTGATTTTATTGATGCTTTCAAAGAACCAGGTCTTGGTTTGATTTTGTGTATTGATTTTCTATGTTTTTCAATTTCATTGTTTGCTGGTTTCATTTTTATTTTGTTTCTTCTGCTTACTTTAGATTTAATTTGCTTTTATTTATTTATCTTAACTTATACATTAAAACATAAAACTTGAGCTGGGTGCGTAGTGCACACATGTAATCCTAGTGACTTGGGAGGCTAAGGCAGGAGGATCATGAGTTAAAAGCCAGCCTCAGCAACTCAGGAAGCAACTTAGGGCCTCCTCAAGGAGGCCTAAGCAATTCAGCGAGAACCTGTCTCTAAATTAAAAAAAAAAAAACCAAAGAAACATGAAACTTGTGCATATTAATAGGATGCCATGTAATGTTTCGATACATATATGTATTGAATAATATTTGTCAGGTTAGATATACTTACCTTCTCAAACATATATTATTTTCTTATAGTAAAATCTTTCCAAATCCTTTCTTCTGGCTTTTTGAAGTATTCAGGACATTACTGCTCTCTCTCATCACCATGTTGTACAAAAGCACAATAGAACTTCTTGCTCTTATTTAACAGTAACTTCATACATATCAATCAACCTTTCCTCATCTCTCCTTCCCCTGTACTCCCCAGCCTCTGGTAACCACTGTTTCTCTCTTCACTTCTGTGAGATCAACTATTTTATTCTTAAGCACATTCTGTGTGTGTGTGTGTGTGTGTGTGTGTGTGTGTGTGTGTGTGTGGTACGAGGTATTGAACTGAGCCATATCACCAATTTTGTTTAATTTTTTGTTTTGATACAGGATCTCACTATATTGCTGAAGCTGACCTTGAACTTGTGATCCTTATGCCTTAGCTTCCTGAATCACTGAGATTACAGGTGTGGCCAACACACTGGGCTCCAAAATCCAACTATTATCTCACTCCACATTTGAGTGAGATTATGTGGCAATTATCTTTCTGCCTAATTTATTCTACTTAACATAATAATCTTCAGTTTCACACAGGTTGTAATAAATGACAAGATTTCATTATGTTTTGTCTTGATTGTATATGTGTGCTACATTCTCTTATCCATTCACCTGTTGACGGATATTTAGATCATTTCCTTTTTTGACTACTGTGAACAGTGGTGCAATGAACACAGGAGTGAATATGTCTCTTTAACATGCTGATTTCATTTCCTTTGGATATATACCCAGGATTGCGTTACTGGATGTTATGGTAGTTTCATTTTTAATTTTTGAAGAAATTCCATACTGTTTTTCATAATGGCTGCACTAATTTACATTTGTAACAATGGTGTGCAAGGTTTCCCATTTCTTGACACCTTTACAAGAACTTGTTATCTTTAGTCTTTTGATAATAGCCATTTTTACTGAAGTGAGGGATATCTTACTGTGGTTTTGATTTGAATTTCCCTAATGATTAATGATGTTGAACTTTTTTTTCACATAGGTATTTGTCATATTTTTGGGAAACTGTTTATTTAGATACATTGGCCATTGGGTTATTTGTTTTCTGTTTTGTTAAGTTTATTCCTATTGAGTTTATTTTATTTTCTGGATATCAACTTCTTGTCAGAAGTATAGTTTGCATATATTTTCTCTCATTCTGTAGGTTGCCTTTGAAAGCAGCTGATTTTTTTTTGCTGTTTTTTTCCACTAGTTTCCTAAGATAGAAACACAGCACATTGATCTAATATCTTTCCTCTTTTCTAATATAAGCATTAAATGTTATAAATTTCTCCCTAATCATTTTCACTGCATCTCATAAATGTTGATAAGTTATATTTTCATTTCTTTTACTTCAAAATATCTTTAATTTTTCAGCTTTCTTTGACAGTTTTTAAGCCATAGGATATTATGTATATACATACAAACACATATATACACACACACATATATATAAAATATATTTGATTGCCAAAATCAAACTAACATATCCCATCACCTCATGCAATTATCTTTTCTTTCTTATAAAATTTTTTATCTGTTCTTTCTAGATATACATTACAGTAGAATGTATTTTTTACATATTATACATACATGGAGTATTAATTCCCATTCTTGTGGCTGTACATGATGTGTAGTTACACTGGTTGTGTATTGTATATTAACATAGGAAAGTTATGTCCAATTCATTCTACTCTTTCCTATTATCAACCTCCACTCCCTTCCCTTCACTCCCCTTTGTCTAATCTAATGAACTCCTATTCTCCCCTCCTCCCTTTACTCTGTGTTAACATCCACTATGGAGATTCCTCAGAAAACTTGGAATGGAAACAATATTTGACCCAGTTATCCCATTCCTTGGCATATACACAAAGAACTTAAAATCAGCATACTACAGTGATACACCCACATCAATGTTTATAGCAGTTCAACTCACAATAGCTAAGCTATAGAAACAACCTAGCTGCCCTTCAACAAATGAATGGATAAAGAAAAAGTGGTACATATACACAATGGAATATTACTCAACCATGAAGAAAAATGAAATTATGGCATATGCCAGTAAATAGATGGAGCTAGAGAATATCATGCTAAGCAAAATAAGCCAATCCCCCCAAAACAAAGGCCACATGTTCTTTCTGATATGCAGTTATCTTTTGTAAATGTGGAGAGAATATTTAAAATTTACTCCCCTAGAAAATTCAAGCTTGAAATAGGTATTAACTATAGTCACCATGTTGTACATGTGTTCTCTCCGATGTATGATGTAACTGAAGCTTACACCTCGTGATCAACGTCTTCCCATTTCCTTCAACCCTTGATCCCACATGACTATTCTGCTCTCTCTCTGAGTGTGAATTTTATAGAAAGTACTTAGAAAATATTTTTTAGACCACTAAATATATTTTCTTTGTCCCATGTGTTAGACATGTGTTGTTTAATTTCCAATATTTGAGGATTTTTTAGTTTTCTTTTTGTTACTAATTTCTAATGTAATTTCATTGTGGACTGAGAACAAACATTGCATGAACTTGTTTAGAAGTGTTTTATGTCCCAGAAGGGTGCTTTTCTTGGTGAATATTTCCTGTTGGCTTGAGAAGCATGTATTTTGAATGAAACAACCCAGAGATGTCAGTTGTACCCAGCTGATTGGTATGCTGTTGATTTCAACTATGTCTTTATTAATTTTCTGCCTACTAGATCTTTTCATGTTGGATAAGAGGTTTAAAATCTTCAACTTTAATAATGGATTTATCTATTTCTCTTTGTAGTTCTATCAGTTTTTGCTTTATACACTTTGATTTTCCAGTTTTAAGTGCATACACTTTAAGAATTGTTATGTCTTCATAACATATTGACCCCTGTATCACTGTGTAATGCCCCACATTATCCCTAATTATTTTTTAGGCTTTTAAGCTTTGTCTGAAGTTAAAATTCCTGTTTTTCAAAATTAGTGTTAGCATGCTATTTTATCTACCCATTTCTTTCAATCTATACATAAATTTGTATTTATCATTACTTGTAGAAAACATATAATTCTTTTTTAAAAAATATAATTTCATAATCTGTTAATTGGTATATTTAGACCATTGACATTTAATGTGTCAATTACAATTTAGGTTTTCTTAACCTGGTCCTAGCTTCTATGTAGTTTTTTAAAATTTTTTTCTCATAAGATTCTTTCCTAATCGCTTCACCTTTGCCATCAGTTCTACCTAGTCTGTACATTTCTGAAATAGATCATATCAGTCTCCTACTTTATATCTTGAACACTTTGCACTACCTGTGGCATATTATACCATACTCCTGTGAACAGCATAGAAGGTCTTTTACACTATGGCCCCAAATCTTTCATCCCACCCCTCCTTACTCACACAGCTGAAAACATAGCACTACAAGCTCATAATAAGTCCTAAAAAGGCTCATAGTGTTCTCCTTTACAAAGAAAAAATAAAGAAGGAGAAAATTTTAAATTGTTGATAAGAAGTTAGAATCTAGTATTCTTGCTAATCTCCTAATGAGGGTGAGGATTACAGATAGTTTGTAAAGTGATATCTAGAATATAAAAGGTCCTTACTACATGGTAACCAAGGGGGGAGGGGACTTTGAAAACTAGAATCTCAGGTAAATCCTTGATTACTGGAAGATATGATTTTCAAATTATCCTTTTAGGTAACAGATGCAGCTTATTAAAAATTTAATGCTGTAGCAAGGAACTCTGAAAATGAATCAAATACAAAAACCCCTTAGGGTATAATCTAGGGTTGGTATATATTTAGTTCAGTCTGCTTTCTCTAACTGCAGAATCTTTAATATTTCTAAAATGTTATATGCCAACTAAAATGCATGCATGTTTCTTTGCAAACCTCCTGGTAGCTCTTGGAGAGGAGGGAACTGAGTCACAAGATGGGAAATGCTCAAGATCAAACACCAAGCTAATGAAAGAGTAAGGAAAGACACTTGTCTTCTATTTCAATTTCCTTTAATGTTATTTCATCCAGAAGGAAAGTAAATATTTTATAAAATTATGAGTCATTCAAAAATTTTGCTTTTCCTCTGTATTGTCTATGACAGGAAATAAGTTTAGTACATATAACAGGTTTAAACCACAGATATTACAACAACACAGCATTTTGGATGACTCAGTTAAACTGAAAATTCAATTAAACTAAACTATTCTGCTGATTGCATTTATATAGTAATAACAAGTACAATAAAACTTGACCTTGAATTTCCACAGTGCCTTTCCTCTCCAGAGCTCAAAATGCAAACATGAAAATAATCTCACATATTCGTGATGGACCTGACAGTGTTTAGCATAGGAAACAGCCATTTGGAGTAGTTCAGGATGACTATTGATTGTTAATATTAAGATAATAAATGAATCTGCATGAGACCCATTCCCTTCTATTGTCAACAGCAACTTTCACCATTGCATGTTATTCATTTGGTTTCAAAATATGTCCATATGCTAGACAGGCCATTCTATAAAAGATTCTAGAAGTCTTAAAATAAGTTTCATATTCCTACCAATGCAATGTAAATATTAAAGATATCCTTGCTTGTCATGAAAATGTTACTTCTGAATGGTTCAGCTGGAAAATTACATTTAGAGATCAAAATTTTTAATTTATTACAGCTAAGCTCGTTTGTTGAGGTACTAAGCACAGATAAGCTTCTATGTTTAACTCATTCTCCCTGCCCCCCACACCACCCAGAAGAGCATATGAAGTACTCTCATTCATCATAGGTTTTGGACTCTGAATAAATAATAAATCTAATTTTCTCCAGAAAATGTAACTTGACTTTCAAGTCTTTCCAAAAAAAGGTTCACATCCTCCTCTTAGTTCAAGACACCAACCCATTGACTTCAATGGAAGCTCCTAGTGTAACAAGCACATTACATTCATTGACTTGCTCAACCGACTTAACAATTCTTCATATTCATCAAGAAGAAACCTCAAACTTGTACCAAAGAAGAACATGGCACCAGCAAACCTACTCTTTGTGGAGGATTATAAGGAAATTTCAGAGAGCTGGTACTCTGTTTCAATTTAATCTCAGCGCTTTGGTTTGGAGGTCAAGTCTTAAGTTAATTAAATTACTTTTGCAAAGTCACACAAAGTGGGGGGATTTTTTATCAAGATTCAAGATATTGCTGGCTGCAAGAGTACATAAATAGAAAAATATGCAGTATTAACAATAAAAAATTGAGAATTGGAGTGGGAGATGAGTGAGATATGCAACAAAACAACCAGACATTCAAATGACAATTAAGAAATAAAATAATGTGGTCATTTTACATTACTATTTAATTCTACTTTGTTTCTACATTAAATATAATTTCTATCATTAAATATAATTTTGTTACAATAAAATATTTGTTTGTTGTAAAATATACATACACATTTAAATGTGATATATTTGAAATAAAATCGAATGAAGTCCTAGAGGATATTTTATGACATCAGATTTTGAGCCTTTGGAAGTGTATTCCCGATAGGACAGGGGGATATGGGATGCTTTTTGTTTAAACTGTAAAAAATCCAGAATTCCTTGAGGAAATGACAGCTACAGCTTTGAAGAAAGATCTGATTTCTTGGCATGATCTTCGAAACTGAAAATCCCCCTTGAAGGTAAAAGTTGTGAGTGATCCAATGGCTGAGTTTCTGGAGGTCTGAGATATATGTGCTCAGAGTTACTCTTTCTACTGAAAACAATATCAGGATATGGCATGTTTATAACTAGCTTAACTTCCGGAAATAGACAGAACTGGAAGTTGTCAAAAAATCTCTGTCTGTGATCAATTTAAAGAGGATCTTGATTAAAGTTTCCTACTGCTTTAATTGTTAAAAAGAGAGGAGAGAGGAGAGGATAGGGGAGGAGTGGAAAGAAGACAATGCCTAGCCAGAAATATACTCTCAAATATGATCATTTTCTCTTGTATTATTGCTTTTCTGAAATATTAATCAATTAAGAATGAAGAAAATTGCCTTCCTTGTTGAATAGTTAAGCAGCCCCAATTTTTTACCCTCCCAGTTTAAATTTGTAGTTATTATTTTATCCTAAGAACTTACAGTTTAAAAGTTGAGTAATGCTGCTTCCCCAGTGAGGATATTTTTTATCATTATCATCATTATTATCATTACCATTATTGTGTAGCTGGTATGATGGATGAGGTATAGTTATAGATGTTTTTATTTTTTCTACTCCACTTATGTAACTATTTAATGAATTGGATGAGTATACACAAATAAGAATCAACTTCCTTCTAATGATATCAAGAAGAAAATGTCCCATTTATCATAAGCCAATTATTCTCCATTAAGTGAAAAATGGGACAACACTAGTTCTTCATGAGGACTTGACCACAATCTGGGTTAGATCTTACTCTGATTTTGTGCAATAGGAACTTGTCATTTTTTATGTTATTGCTGCCATAAGTCTCTTCTCTTCTTATCCCTACCATACATTTCTAATTTTATTATTTACTTGTGAGAACTTTTAATGCACATACATGCACATATCTATACATACATACATACATATTTTATGAGAAATAAAATGTTTTAATAGCTAATATATTCATATGGGATAAAATTCATAAGGTACAAAAGAGTACAAATAGAAAAATAAATATCTTTCTATCCTTATCCACCAGACCTCCAGATTCCTAAGTATCTAGATTCAGACACTGTTAGAAGTTTCTTTGGTAATTTTTAAGAAACTTTCAGTGCATTTGCAAGCATAAATAGGTATATGAGTATATCTATGGGTTTCATATTTAATATAATCAAACATTACAAAGTTTTCAGTTGTGTGTGTGTGCACACACTCACATGCATGTGCACCTGTGTATATGTAATCATAAACAATTATTTTGGAGATAATTTTTTACAAGTATTTAGAGGTTCGTTTAAGTTTTTCCAAAATCACCCAATCATTCTACTATAAAATTCCATTATTTTAGAGTGCTTTATTTATTCTATTTAATGCTTTCCCCCTTAATCTTTCCTAAATGAACATAATAGTTTGTAGAGAATCCACCTCATATTTCATAAATCAGTAATTATATGTTTTATTCTTAGAGTTAAACCTGAGTGAGCATGAACTTACATGCTGCTGAATACTTGGTTGATTGTCTACCCAATGGCCATTTTCCTCCCTTATTTCCTTTGTCTCATGACAGAGGCAGAAAATTCTAGTTCTTGCCTTCTTGCCTTCAATAGGGAAAGCTTAGCTGTGTTAGTCAGTCCCTGTTGAAGAGTGTTGTTGTGGTTTGAATGTGAGGTGTTCCCCAAAACCTCACGTGTGAGAAAATGCCAGAAGACTCAGAGGAGAAATGCCAGAATCCCTTTATAGGGATTGAGTGGTAAATAAAGGCTAATAGGGTGTGGCTAGAGGACGTGGGCTTTGGGGATGTGGCATTGGGGTATATATTTTGTATTTGGCGCATGGAATCTCTCTCTCTGCTGCCTGATTATCATGGAAGCTGCTTCCCTACACCACACTCTTTCACATGTTGTTCAGGCTCACCTGGAGCCCCAAGGAATGGAGCCAGCTGCCCGTGGACTGAAACCATGAGACCCTGAATAAACTTTCCTCCTCTACAATTGTTCAGTTCAGATCTTTTAGTCACTACAGCAAAAAAAGCTGACTAAAACAAGGGTCTTCCAGGAGAATAGTGAGATGTATTTCCTTCTGGAGAGAAAGAAAGAATGTGTGAGAATGAATTGCTTGGAAGCCTGAGTCTTCCCAGTGATGACACTGCGGGTGGCATGATGAGGTGAGCCTGACAAAAGAAAACAGTCATCTTTGAGCCACAGCCCCACACCCAGTCCACTCATGTCAAAACTCCTGAATGTGTGAAAAGTAAACTTTGTATGTCTTTTTTTTTTGTTTTAATTTTTATTTTATTTTATTTTTTGGTACCGGGGATTGAACTCAGGGGTACTCTACCACTGAGCCACATCCTCAGCCCTATTTTGTGTTTTATGTAAAGACAGGGTCTCACTGAGTTGCTTAACTGTATGTCTTTTAGTTGAGTGTTATGTTACTAATGGTCTAAGGCTCAAAGACACTATGACTAATAGCAGCTCCATAATGCTCTAGGCACTATGGCTTGTACTACTTAAGTTAGACATCATATCTTTCAGTATTAATATTATAATTCTTTACTTGCTACCTATACTTGTGCCAGAACCTGTGATAAAAATTACTTTGGTTGCTTATGATGGTTGCTTATCAGTGAACAACATCTCTTTTCTGTATGTGATAAAATGTAGATAACCATCATTAGCAAT
Organism: Xerus rutilus; assembly: GCA_028644305.1. Classification (NCBI taxonomy): domain Eukaryota; kingdom Metazoa; phylum Chordata; class Mammalia; order Rodentia; family Sciuridae; genus Xerus; species Xerus rutilus. The sequence goes on along the minus strand of CM053401.1, from coordinate 120,695,432 downwards.
ATAATTAATAACTTTTTCACAACAGACTTTAAAATTCATGTTTTTGGATACATATAAAATTTGACTACATAAAATATCATTTTTATACAATTGTCATTCTTCGACAAGATTCAATTTCATTTATAAAATGAAAGTGACTAATAACAATGACTTTCATAGCATATGGTTTTTAAAATCATGTCCTGTGATTACGTTGATGAGGATAATAAATTTTGCACTTATAGGTTTGCTTTTCGTATTTTGGTGAAAACACACTCTTTAGAAATCAATAACATTACTTGGTCTCTGTAAAGAAATCATAAAATATATTTTATGTAAGACTTTTATTTATCAAGAAGTGGAATGAAGATAGTAAGAAATCTGATTTCAGTAACATGTTTCTGACTTATGTCTCCTGAATCATCAGAGACTCTGGAAAATATACCAAATGTTGGTTAGGACTAGTAGTTCTAGTTAGATACCCTCAAGAATAATAATATAAAGCAAGAAGAGCTCACCTGGCAAAGTCTGGCCAAGTATTTTAGAGAAAAACAAAATTCAAGTCTGAGCAACAAGTATTAGCATAAAGCCTAAAAAGCAGGCTACTGGATTCCTCCAGAGGTATCCAGAAAGGGACAGGGGCTGCCGCAAACAAGACTAGAAGGAGTACAGATCAGAAAAAAAGAAGATGGATCCTCGAGGATTACTGTGAAGAATTTTAGCTGCAAGTGAGTAGATGGCAAATGAACATGCCAGACTGAAACGATTGTAAAGAATCTGAGAAGAAATCTGTATTCAGAAATTGACTTTAAGCTGGGCACAGTGGCTCACATCTGTAATCCCAGCGACTTGGGAAGCTGAGGCAGTCACTTCCTATTTATTTAGTAGTCATAATGCTATAAACTCCATTGAGAAAAAAACACACACAAACATTCTATTCCAGTTAATTATGTGGCTGTACTATGAAAATAACTTTTCAAGTCATAAATGCACATTTTAAAGTAAAAAATATTTTTATTGCCACAATTATTTAAAAAGAATCATTCATATTCCCTGGCATACTTCAAAATTAATCTCCAGGATCCTGTTGGGTAATGCATTTACAACAGTGTAATCTCATCTCCACTATGTAAATTGAGTTGAATCTTCTTTTCTTCTTCAATTTGTAGCACATTTTGCTGGTGATAGCTATGTGAATATTTGGTTGAAGGATAATTTGGTTGCCCTCTAACACCTGAATTCCTGGTATTGCACAGTCAGGGAATCGGTGTCACATTAAGGCAATTCTCATCATATAATCAAAGTTCTCATGTTGTACTTTCCTTGAGATGAAACAAACTAATGAAATGTATTGACCCTCCTCACACACTTCTGAAACAAAGTGACTAAGAGGTACTGAGACAACATGAAATACATTGACATTGATTGTGAAGTTGGCCTTTCCCAGTCACATTGGTGACTGATTAGAGTGTCACATTGACAATATAGCCCCTTTTGAACAGGAAATTAATACCAGCTTGATGGCAAAGAGAATCTTCTTCTACTAACAAACTCACTTCATCTTTAATCCCTCTTAGGGGGAAATAAAAAAAGGCCATGTCTTTTTTTTCACTAGCACAGCCATGAGTTGTCTTGTTACGAAAAAATAATGAGAAGTATCAACATAGTAATTATTTCAAAATGCAGGATACTTATGTTGTTTCATCTTTATTTTGAATATAAATAACACTTAAAAATATAAAGACAAAGTAATTAGAAATTTTTGACTTTTTATTAAGTGGGAATTTAAACACTTAAAGATTAAAACATAAGTGATGCTAGATAAGTATTTAGTTTGGTTCATTGCCTATATAAAGGGAAGATTGAATAGTTCTGAAGTTCTAGCTGTTTGATATTATGCCCATTTAATTCCATTGACAGTAAATTTCTCTTTGTAGAAGAGGCTGTTTGCTTCCATTCTAAGATTCAAAACAAACTACAAGTGAAAGGATCACAATGTGGCCCCAGCTGATCTGCTAAGCCCCTAACGTTCGTTCTGCTGTTTAGGGAAAGAGAATTACTGCTCTAAGTTGCAGTTTTCAATTGCGTCTTTAATTTCCATTTCAACCTTGCATAATGATTCATGCCATAGCTAATATGATGTTGGCATTTCTTAACTTAATAGAGGTAATGTTGACTGTCTAGGAGAGACATTTTACTAGGTTTCTTCCAGCAGAAGTGATGGAGAATAATGGGATGGAGGAAGAAGGTGGTGGAGGGTAAGATGCATTAGCAGAGATGTCTTTTCTTAAAGTTCAATCCTGGTGAGATTAAGGAGATGGAACACAGACCTGAATTCCTCTTTCTGGGAGAAGAATCTCTATGCAGCTTTGTCCTTCCATTATTTACCATTCTTCACTAAAATAACATTTCCTGGCATTGGAACCCCAACTCTACTGTCCTACAATGTTGGATGGCAATTTACATCTCTAACTGTTCTCTTTTGCCCTTCTCTGCAGGAATGCATATGGTTATGATTTGATAGATTTAGGTGTTCTGTGTTCTAACGCAAAAAGCAAGTGTTTAGGAATCAACCTGACCCCTCACAGTGGCTCTCTATCTTGAGCGGTTTTTGCTTGGACTTGCCTGCTTCTCCTGCTCATTGCTTTAAAAGCTTGTTGTCTAATAAAAATGGCCATTGTTCATCTAAATGCACAGAGAGCTATTTTCCTTTATCTGCTAATGTGTAACCCTAGCAGGAAAAACACAAATGGAAATAAAATCTCATACTTTAGTTACATCTTTAACATTTCTGGCCCACCAAGTTTACATTCCAGCAACTGCACGGTTCAAGTATGAGTTGAGTGATAAAAGGTCTTTATAAAAGTAATATGGATGCTATGAAGGGTGATATTCAAATACTCTAATGATTACTGTTTGCCCTAAGGCTTAAAACACAATACTACTGAGTTGTAGGAGTGCTGTCTGTGTTCTGGATACTAGCTCCTTTTCATATATATGATTTTCAAATATTTTCTCCCATTCTGTGGGTACCATTTCACTATGATACTGTATTTTTCTAGGCAAAATTAAAAAAAAATTATGAAGTCCAATTAGTATATTTTTTCTTGGGATGCTTGTCTCTTTAGTGTCATATTGAATAAATCATTATATACCTAATAACTTTCTCCCGGTTTTCTTTAACGGTTTTATAATTGAACTCTTACATGTAGGTCTTTGATGCATTTTGTGGGCAGAGAACATATTTAGACAGTCCTCCAAAAATACACAAATGGCTAATAAGGACACAAGAAGATATTCATCATCACTAATTATGGAGAAATGCAAATCAAAACCATGATAACATTTCACACCCATTAAAATGCCTATCATAAAAAGGCACAAAAAATGATGAGTGAGAAAATGGAGAAATGAAAAGCCATATACATTGCTGTTAGGAATGTAAGATATATAGATGACACATAAAGCAGTATGCTGGCTCCTCAAAGCAAAAAAATCAAATAAAATAGAATTACCATGTGATCCAATGATTCCACTTCCATGTATATGATTGAAAAATAAATGCTTCACTAAGAGATCTTTTTATACCCATGTTCATGGTAGCATTACTCACAGAAGTCAAAGGCAGATGTAACTCAAGTGTCCATCAAAGGATGAGTGAATAAATAAAATTTGAAGCCGGGCGCGGTGGCGCAAGCCTGTAATCCCAGCACTTAGGGAGACTGAGACAGAAGAATCGCAAGTTCAAAGCCAGCCTCAGCAATGGCGAGGCACTAAGCAACTCAGTGAGACCCTATCTCTACATAAAAACACAAAATAGGGCTGGGGATGTGGCTTAGTGGTCAAGTGCCCCTGAGTTCAATCTCCAGTACCAAAAAATAAAATAAAAAATAAAATTTGATATTCAGATACAATGTGACATTCAGTCCTGGAAAAGAAGAAGCTCAGATATGGATGAAACTTGTAGATATTATCCTAAGTCAAATAAGGTAGTCAAAAGAGAGCAAGTCCTGCATGATTCCATCCCAATGAGGTATTTAGAGTTATCAGTGTCATGGTAATAGAAAGTAGAAGGGCACTGACTGAGGAGAAGGGCAGAGGAGAACAGTGAGTTATTGTTTAATGGGTACAGAGATTCAGTTTGGGAAGATGAAAGTTCTGTGAATACATGATAGTATGGACACACAACAAGGTAAATATATGTAATTATGTAATGTAAAACTGTACACTAAAAACTGGTTAAGATGGTGACTTGTATTTGTATGTGACATGTATTTTTATCACAATAATTTTTATGGAGAGGGTACTAGGGATTGAACTCAGGGGTACTCCACCACTGAGCCGCATCCCCAAGCCTATTTTGTATTTTTTTATTTAGAGACAGGGTCTCACTGAGTTTGCTTAGTGCCTTGCCATTGCCATTGCTGAGGCTGGCTTTGAACTTGTGATTCTCTTGTCTCAGCCTCCCAAAGTGCTGGGATTACATGCGCCACTGTGCCCAGCTTCTATCACAATAATTTTAATAGCCATGTTTTAAGTTTTGGAAAATTTTATAGCAAGAAAAATCTATTAATTGGTTAATCAACCAAGTAATTCATTCCACACACTATAAGTGTTTATGTAACTAGATAGACTAAATTCAAACAATTTAATGAATAAGAGAAAATAACTATATTCTAGAATCTTAGGTCTGAAAAAATCATACAAAAACACAGTTGCTAATGTAAAAGTTGAAGATCATAGTTTATAATTCTCCAGGGGTGGCTGTGTATAAGATCATCTATTGAGATGCTGAAATATGATAGGAAGCTTAATTATCTAATTTACTTAAATATAACTTCTTATTGAGAAGTAATTTGTGTTTTATATAATTTATTCTTTTAAATGTACAATTCAATATTTTTGGTGTGTCCACAGAGTGTGCAACTATCATCACAATCAATTTCAGATCCTTTATACCCCACAAAAAATGTCCTACTCATTTGCAATGTCTCTCCGTTTTTTCCAATCTCTGCACCAAACCCTGCCACAAATGTAAATAACCTCTAAATTACTTCCTATCTCTATCTACTTTCTGTTATTATACATTTGTTTATCCTGCACATAGAATCATAGAGTTCATGGTCTTCTATACTGTCCTTTACTCATAGTTTTCAAGATGATTCACATTGTAGTATGTATCAATAGTTAATTCCCTTTACTGCTGAATTATATTCCACTGTATGGATATACCATATTTTGTTTATCCACTTAACAGTTGGTGGACATTTGAGTTTTTATAATGCAACTATAAGCATTCAAGTATAAGCTTTTGTATATGTGTGGACATAGATGCAAAAATTCTCAATAAAATTCTGGCAAATCGCATACAAAAACATATAAAAAAAATAGTGCACCATGATCAAGTGGGGTTCATTCCAGGGATGCAAGGTTGGTTCAACATACAGAAATCAGTCAATGTAATACATTACATCAATAGACTTAAAGATAAGAATCATATGATTTTATCTATCAATGCAGAAGGCATTTGACAAAATACAACACCCTTTTATGCTCAAAACACTAGAAAAATTTGGGATAGAAGGAACATACCTCAACTTTGTAAAAGCTACCTATGCTAAACCCAACATCATCCTAAATGGAGAAAAATTGGAATCATTCCCTCTGAAAACAGGAACTAGACAGGGATGCCCTCTCTCACCACTGCTATTCAATATAGTCCTGGAAACACTAGCCAGAGCAATTAGACAGATGAAAGAAATTAAAGGGATACAAATCGGAAAAGAGGAACTCAAACTATCATTATTTGCGGAACGATATGATTCTATATTTAGAAGATCCAAAAAATTCTACCAGAAAACTTTTAGAACCTAATAAATGAATTCAGCAAAGTAGCAGGATATAAAATCAACACCCACAAATCAATTGC